>CM076994.1:68940000-69405000 GCA_039090855.1 Macrothele yani | reverse complement strand
AGCAAGCTCATAAGACAAACAAAATGTATTGACATAACCAACCTTAAAAAACATAATAATACCTTCAAGTTGGAACTGAAAAAACAAATTCTCTGCTTTAGAAGGCCTAACATCGGAAGAAGTGGATATTTCGGAAGTTAACAGAAAAGTAACCAAAGCTCTTATGGAAACAGCAACAAAATTAGCTGGGTCTAAGAACAAATTGCATGTGAACAAATTATCAGGAAAAACCAAAATGTTGATGCAAAAAGAAGAGAGATGAGGACAACTAAAGAAGATGTGACTTCCAAAGTGGAATATATAGAGCTATGCAAGACAGTACGAAAAAGTATCACTGAAGACGTCAGGAAATTCAACTGTGAAACTAGTAAGGAAAGCAATTGAAAACAACCAAAGCCTAAAGATAGCAAAGGGACATCTCAGTAAGGGAAGAAAACAGATTATGGCACTGAGAAAAGAAGATGGTTCTGTAACAAGAAATAGAGGCGAAATTTTGACAAGAGTGAAAGATTTCTACTCCAAATTATATGAAAGGGATGATACATGTACTCCAGACATCATGAAAGGTACCAGTACCAGAGTTCTTCCAGTCCTCCCAGCAGAAGTTGCACATGCAATCAAGAACATGAAGTGGAGAAAAGCTCCAGGAGAAGATGGAATTACTGTACACATCATATAAGAAGCAAGTGGAGAAATCGAAACAGTACTTGCCCAAATTTTCACTCGATGCCTTAATGAAGGGAAGATTCCTGAGGATTGGAACAACGCTACAATGATCCTGCTACATAAAAAAGGTGACATTGAGGATCTCAGGAACTACAGACCTATCAGCCTCCTATCAGTGATTTATAAAATCTTCACTAAAGTTCTTTCACACCGCTTAAAGGTGACACTGGACATGGCTCAACCGAGAGAACAAGCTGTATTCAGGAGTGGCTACAGCACAATAGATCATATCCACGCACTGAGAGAACTAATTGAAAGAGCGAGGGAATATGAACTTCCATTGTGCATGGCTTTTATCGATTATGAAAAAGCCTTTGATTCGGTGAAACCATCAGCAGTTACAATGGCCCTGAAATCCTGCGGTATTGAAGATGCGTACATTAATATTATTAATAACATCTATGAAAATGCAAGTGCAAAGATTCGGCTGTTTGAAAATACAACACACATAAAAATTGGAAAAGGAGTGAGACAAGGTGACACCATATCTCCGAAGCTCTTTAATGCCACATTGGAAAATGTCTTTCAATCACTGAACTGGGAAAACAAAGGGATAAAGATTAATGGAGATTATCTAACCCACCTTCGTTTTGCTGAAGACATAGTCATTTTTGCAACTACCCTGTCAGAGCTGCAGAGTATGATCCAAGAACTTGCTGACAAGAGTAAAGAATTGGGAGTAAAAATGAACTTTCAAAAGACAAAAGTGATGTTCAATGCTTTTACAAGAAATGAAGATTTATCGATTGATGGAGAAAAGCTGGAGATAACAGACACGCACATTTATCTTGGACAGCAGATATCAAGTGAGGGTCACATTGATGAAGAAATTAATTGGCGTACAAAACTTGCCTGGAGAGCTTTTGGAAGAAACAGCATAATTTTCAAGAGCAATATGCCATTATGTCTTAAAAGAAAAGTGTTTGATCAATGCATCCTTCCAGTGCTTACGTATGGTGCAGAGACGTGGACCTTAACTAAAAGAGACATAAAAAGGCTACAGACAACTCAAAGAAGCATGGAGAGGTGCAGGCTTGGTGTAACCAGGAGAGATAAGAAGAGGAACTCGTGGATCCGAAAAATGACAAGAGTGGAAGACATCATGATCAGAGTTAAATCCTTGAAATGGCAATGGGCTGGACATTCTGCCAGAAGGACAGACCATCGATGGACAGCCGAAATTTTAGATAGGATTCCAAGGGACCGGAAAAGACCCAGAAGAAGACCACATGGAAGATGGGTGGATGAAATTCAAAAGTATGCGGGAGTTACATGGGGGAGACTGGCACAAGACAGACCGTTATGGAGGAAACTTGGGGAGACCTTCGTCCAGCAGTGGAGTGATAATGGTTGACAATGATGATGATGATGATGATGATGATATATATATATATATATATATATATATGCGATTTCGAGAGAAATCTTCGCTCCAACCGACTTCCGTTTTTGGAAACTTCTTCCACCATTTTTGGTTGAAATGCATTATTTGTGGAATAAAAGGATATTTAAAAACAATACTGGGCAGAAGGAACATTGCGAAAAAAAATGATTACGGAAGAAATCTTCGCTGCATATAACTTCAGTTTTCGAAAATTTTGTAAGACGGAATCCCGTCGTCAAACGAAAAACGAATCCCTCTCCCACACCATTAACCCCAAAACTTTGTTCAGTTGTGCATTGATCTCGAGAAGGCCCAAAATGATAACGGAAATGGCGGAATTCTTCGAATCCACGAAAGAATCTTTGCCTGAAGACTACAGAAAAAATCTTCGCGCCGTCTTAACTTCTGTTTTTGGAAATCGTTGCCCACAGTTTCATGCTGAAATACAAACATTTATGCAATAAAATGGCATTTAATAACAATATTGGGAACAGACAACATCGTGAGAAAAAAGAAATTACGAAATTGTCACTCTGTTTGTTTAACTTCAGTTTAAGAAAGTTTTGAAAGACAAAATAATCGCAGACGGAAAACGACCCCCCCCCCTCCAATTCTCTTCAGTTCTGCATCGATCCCGAGAATGACCCAAATGATGAAAAAAAAAAAAAAAAAAGGCATTTCGCTAATCCGCGGAAGAATCTCATGTATGCTTTTAATTCTCTTCAAAGCTAAAACCACAATTGCAGAAAAGTAACTTTAACAACTTTCATTAAAGAGTTATTTTTCCCTGAAATACTATGCTCATAAGAACAATTTAATGCAGCTTTTAGTAATGCTACCTTAAATTTTATAGAACAAGCACTAAGATACACATTTATTAAAATTACCAATGTAAGGATAAAAAATGTTAATTAGTCTATGTCATAGAAATTGTGCTGATGTTAAATATTATCCCTACGTCCAAAGTGTCATCAAATCATAAAGTTCTGAAACAGTATAAAATGATAGTGGGCATAGTACGAGGGGTGTCTGATAAGTATCCGGATTTTTATACCTATCAATTACAGGAGAGAAATAAAAATTACAGGATGCATAAATATGATACATATGAAATACAGTGATACAAACAGTCAAAGATACTTTTTCACGTATTCTTCATTCAGCACAATGCATGTCTTCTATTGATCAACAAGTCGAATCATTCCGGGAGCGAAGAAATCAGCAGGGGTGTTGCAAATCCATTGATGGACAGCTGCTTGCAGATCGTCCATGCTCTCATAGTGGTGGCCACGAAGACTATACTTCAACGGACCGAAAACATGAAAATCAGAAGGTGCCAAGTCCGTTCCGTAAGCAGGGTGCGGACGAACAGTCCACCTTTGTTTTGAGACTTCTGCATGCACTGATTTAGTAATGTGCAGGGGAGTATTATCAATGTGATGCAACACTTCATTGTTTTTCAATGTTGGCCATTTGGTCCAGATACACTGCACAAGTTTTCTCAGTGTCTTCACATAGGCTTTTGCATTTATTGTTTCATTTTTTGCCAAGTACTCAACCAGAAGGATACTGTGTTTGTCCCAGAAGACAGTAGCCATGGCCTTTGACACTAACGAACCAACTTTGAACTTCTTTCATTGGGGCGAATTTGGATGACGCCATTCCATACTTTGCCATTTTTTCTCTGGTTGAACTGATGAATCCATGTTTCATCGCCTGTGATTATGTATCCCAGGAATGCATCACCCTCCTCATCGTAGTACTGCACCATTTCATTGCAAATGTCTAGCCTCTGGCGTTTATGCACCACTGTAAGCATTTGGGGTACCCATCTGGTACAGATCTTCCTATAGTTGAGATGTTCATGAATAATTTGTCCAACAGAATCTTTACTGATATCCAGTTCCATGGCCGTATCCCAAACACGAATGCATCTGTCACTTTTAATCAAGTTGTCAACCCGTTTAATCGTTTCATCAGTCATTGCCGTGTTATGCCTACCTTGACCGTGTCTCATCTTCAAGACTCTCGTGGCCAGCTTTGAACTTTGTAACCCATTCATAAACATTGAAACGAGTCATAGCCGCATCACCGTACATTGTCCAAAGTCTTCTCATAGTGTCCACAGCCTTTTTATGCCTTCTTTTGTTAAAAATTTCACTACTGCTCGAACTGAACATTTAGCATAGCCACCATTGTTTTTAATCAACAGCGCCACCTAACATTAGTATCAAGCCGCTCTGCTGAAAGTAGTCGTAATAGTTTCATGCATACATACTATCATACACACTGTTTTGTATCGATAGGAATAAAAATCTGGATACTTATCGGACACCCCTCGTACATAATATTTACATGTCAATGAATGTATATTGTATCTATCAAAGCAAAAAAACCTTGCTTCTTCAATGTATTTTTTCATAGGCTGTCTTCTTTTAAAAATAACACTTATCCACCCTTCTATGCTTGAATGGCATTGATGGCTCTCATGTTTTGTACTTGATTTTCTCCAAATTTAGGAAATATTTGTTTATGGTCTCACACACAGCTCTCTTCTGTTCTTTAATTAATTTTGGTATTAAGTTTCTTCTCCTGATTTTGTATTGCCATTGAGTCAAATAATATCCATGTGCTTAAGGTTGTCAGATCCATTATATTGTAAAACACTTAAGACTGGTGAACACTATTATACATGCTTCAAGAAAAAAAACTTTTTTGCTGTATGATCAAAGACATCTAATCAATATCACACAAATGTGCTGCCATGCATACATAAAATTACACAACTGTGCTGTCAGAATTATTTCCAACATTGATGTGATGTATGCACAGAACATTTTTACTTGCAGTGCCCTGATAAGTTGTTTCCCCATTCAAAATTCATTGCAGAAGCTGCACATTGTGGTATGTGCTACACTTGTATTAGAAAGCAATTTATATTGCCAGCTCTTCTTGCTCCTTTTTGCTTTCAGCTAACTTTGTTGTTATGAAAAACCTGTTGATTGAGACTCACTTTTGTTGTTATTTAGTAATCCAAGAAGAGCTTCACAACATTCACAGGCCAAACATACGGGGAAAAAATAAAACAGTGGTGTAATTCCTGAAAACAAAAAATTTCTAGGCAAATCAATTTTTTTAGTGGCATCATGTATGAGCCAAAATTCATTCTAAACTTACCTGGTTTTCTAACACCTATCATGATGTCATTATCAAATCAAAACTGCCATATTTTCAGAGTTTTCCCATGTAGCTATCTATCGTTTCAGAAAACTTTAAAATTGCATTGCTCTGGAGTGGGGAAGTGGGACCTGTATCTCATGATTTCTGCTTGAGCAAAAATTTGCAAATTTAAGTTTTCTGAAGAGACAGCTATATGGGAAACAGTGCTTATTGTAATAGCATTAATATATTCCTCCTATGTAATTCTGAAGAAGTATTTCTTCTGAGAGATTCATTTCCCATTAATATCTGTGATATAATTTGATGTTTTCTGCACGTTTATAAACAGCAAATGCCGCTTCCAATACATCTATTCCACATTCACACAGGAGGGCAAATTTGTCTGTTGGTAGGTATTGGGGACGTTGTTGTTCATAAACGAAATAGCGAAATTTCACAAATTCTGTTTCTCAACACTATCGTGCATCACGGGCAGACTCTGCCTGACTGACCACAAGAATCTAACTCGCTCCTTTTTGCACAGTTCATCCCCTGGCTATGTAATACTGTGATAAGTTCATTTAACTGTGACAGAAGAAATTACATCTGAATTTCAAGTCTGAAAGCTTCATTTTTTATTGTGTCATAAAACTGGTTTATCTATAAATAAGTGATGGCTACTAGCTGCACTGTCATCTGATATAATTAAATGAAATACAGTCATGCTAGATACGTCTAAATAAAATAAAGCACTACTTTCTTAGGCATGATAATAATGTTGCTTTAACATATCTAAGCAGTTATCACTGACTGTCACATGCCTAAATGCACAGAATAAAATGATGATTTTAAAAATAGTCAGTAAAACCACTATATACAATTCAATAAAACACTTCAACCATTAGCACTTTCAGCTGTACTATATACAGCTTTCATCAGATGGATTTTAAAAGCAATGTGCGAACAGGTTGCAAATATATCACAAGTTATATATACAATCAAGGAGAGTTTTAAAAGTCTTGCTCATGCACAATGTTCTAAGCCACCCCACCCAGGTGCCAGATTTTTAAGCTCATGTTGATTAGAGTCCAGAGCGAATTTCCACGGGTTGAAAACTGTAGCTGGATATTCATCATTACAACAATAACTTGAAAACCCATAAATGACCAAGCTTTCACATAATAGTAATTGACTTTTAGTGCAAGGGGTAGCCAAAATATGAACTTCCTCCCAAGAAGGGTAATAATCACCATCTTTACACAATCTTGATAGGGCTGTAGATGAAGATTAAGGTTTTACACTATATTTATGTTCAGCTAGGCGAAAGCGCAAACCTCTTGACGTGGAACCCACATACATGAGTTGAGCACAGCTTCCATCTCTTGTTAGTAACCTAATTGAATAAACTCTGCATGTGTTCAGTTTCACAATGTCGTATCGATCCCTTCTTATGCATGTAAAAATGTTCTTAGTTGATTCACCAAAGCTTAACCCCAATTTTTTTTAGGATTTGTAACTATCGGAAAATATGGAATCGAACCCACATACTTAATAGTTCTTAGTGAGCACTGTAGTGTTACCATATTTTCCATTTCCTGCCATCTAATTAGCTTATTTACTAGGTGGACAGGGTAATCAAACAAAAAAGCCAACGTCTTAATGTAACTCAATTCCCTGTTCCGCTCCTTCAACGTAGAAGAATGTGTGAAAGCTCTCCCAATGTAAGTCTTCAAAGCTGACAGTTTTTGAGAATATAGGTAAAAACGAACTAAATGGAACTAGAACCGGGGTACTGCTCAGTTTATGAAAGGCAGAGAAAGAAATATTATTGAAAACTGATTTCTCGTTAGCAAGAGGTCCAAAAATGGTAACTGAAAATTAACCTCCAGCTCAGTGGTAAATTTAATGGTAGAGTATTGTGGAGAGAGTATCTCAACCAGTTCCAAGAGTGAGTCTACATCGGATGGCCAAATCACTAACACATCATTCACATACCACTTGAATAAAAGGGGTGAAACTGTAAGCTTCAGCAAGACATTGGACTCGAGGGTTTGCAATAAAAACTCAGCAAGTATTCCTTACAGTGGTGATTCAATAGGTGCACCATCTAACTGTTTATAAGTGATACCAGAGAAACGAAAAAATGTTAGATTAAAAACAAGATGGTAAGGGCAACAATAATCCCTTGAATTTTTTTGACCGAATATGTCGAATGAGAGTGAAGGGTAGATGGAAATTATTGAAATTACTGTTTTCAAAGGCACATTCAGGAAGAGCAGAAACAACATCAAATGATGCCAAGATAAAAGGAACTGAAGACTGAAAAGACTATAATATAGAAATTAGTTCTAGAGAACTTTTTAACACTGTAGAAGTTGAAGGGACAGTGTCAAAATTTTGGCCAAACCTTGTTCCAATAAGCGTGTTGGTGAACAATAAGAAGAAAGAAGTGGACACATTGGATAGTTAGGCTTATGCATTTTAATCTGGCCAAAAAAACATGGTACCCTTGCCCCCATAGGTGGATATAAAAGAATTTAAAGACGATGGCAATACATGTGAAGTCTTTAACCGCCGCAATGCAGCAATAGATGCATTAGTTGGATCTGATGAACACGTAGAATGCGGAATGTCTTCAATAGCTTGTAACATTTTTGTTACAAAGCCATTATAGTTCATAATAACTATTTGTGCAGATTTATCAGTTTTAACCACTGCCAACTTAAGATTCTTTTTTAACAGATAGTTCTTTTTTCTCTTCAATGTCATTATTAGCAAAATCTATATTGTTATTAGACCTGCGTAATTTCTTTGCTAAAATTGTTCAAGTCTCTTCTTGAAGTGGTTTAGGTAAAGCTGCCACAATAGTTTAAATTTGGGGGATCAAATTAATGGCCCCAATGTGGCTAGGTGGATATGCATACTTGGGACCCTTCTGTAATGCTGTACATTGACTTTCAGATAAGGCCTCGTCACTCAAATTAATAAAAGCTGAACTTTCGGCTACCCCTCGCACTAAAAGTTAATTACTATTATGTGAAACCTTGGTCATTTATGGGTTTTCAAGTTATTGTTGTAATGATGAATATCCAGCTACAGTTTTCAACCCGTGGAAATTCGCTCTGGACTCTAATCAACACGAGCTTAAAATCTGGCACCTGGGTGGGGGTGGCTTAGAACATTGTGCATGAGCAAGACTTTTAACTCTCCTTGATTGTATATATAACTTGTGATGTATTTGCAACCTGTTTGCACATTGCTTTTAAAATCCATCTGATGAAGGCTGTATATAGTACAGCTGAAAGTGCTAATGGTTGAAGTGTTTTATTGAATTGTATATAGTGGTTTTACTGACTATTTTTAAAATCATCATTTTATTCTGTGCATTTAGGCATATGTGACAGTCAGTGATAACTGCTTAGATATGATTAAAGCAACATTATTATTGTGCCTAAGACGGTAGTGTTTCATTTTATTTAGAGTCATCTGATATGTAACATCAGTAGTGGAAATGGGAATTATTTGCTGCTGGAACCCAATGTACAAGTGAATGCCCTAAAAATTTAATATGCACATAACCGATATGCAGTAGATATAAAACCGTATAAGGAAATTTCGTTATTAAACTTTAAAATGAAATACATTTAGCTGAAGTCAGAGCTGTTTTCTTTATTGAGAGGTATGTTTCTTTTTTAAAAGACTATTCGAATGCCAATGCAATTAAATGTGTCTACTATTAATAAACATTAGAGAAAAAAAGTCAGCTCATATTTTAGGCGGAGAAATGCAGGTTGTCTTAGGCAACAAAATAAAGAAACTCAGCTCTGTTTGAAATATCCATTTATTTTAACTGAAATATCTATTATAACTTCGATTTGAAAACATAAAATTATCTTTTAAAATAATGTCCAGTCTCCCGATCTTCTGGCGAACCGCAAAGGACAGGGTTCCCACAGTGCTTATAAATCCTTAAAAGTCCTTAAAAAGTGCTTATATTTTTTTGGGGTGCTTAAAAGTGCTTATTTTTTATTTTGTTCGGAGTGCTTAAAGGTGCTTATTTTTTATTTTGTTCAGACTTTTTTTTTTTTTTCAGTTTTTCCACATTTGCCCATAAACTTTCGATCGGTCATTTTCGTGGAGCACGCGAGTTCATATGAAATGCTATACCTAATTAATATTTGGAGCCTAGACACTTAGAAAAAAATAGCTGTCTTTATACACTGAGTGGCCACTTTATTATGACCAGCCCCTCACCTCAGTACTTCGTTGGGCCACCTTTCGCCTTTAATACTGTGTCAATTCTTTGTGGCATGGAGTCCACATGATTTTGATAGGTGGTTTGTGGAATCTGAGACCATGTTTGATGAATAGCACTTTCCAGGAGTGTGAGATTGCAGGGTTGTGGATCCAGCTGTCTGATGGCTCGTTCAACTTCATCCCACAAATTCTGAATGGGGTTGAGATCTGGAGATTGTGGGGGCCACCTAAGCAAAGTAAACTCATCAGCATGTTCCTGAAACCAATCCTGTACAATACAAGCACTATGGCAGGACGCATTATCTTGCTGAAAGTAGCCATCGCCATTGGGATAAACCATCCTCATGACAGGATGCACTTGGTCCGCAACGATGTTTAGATATGATGTGCCAGTCAGACGTTGATCAACACGAATTAAAGGGCCCAAAGCATGCCAGGAAAACATTCCCCAAACCATAACGTTGCCGCCACCGGCTTGAAGGGTTGTAGCAGTGCATTTGGGGTCCATGCTTTCGTGCTGTTTCCACCAAATTCTCACTCTGCCATCAGCATGGTGCAACTGAAAACGTGATTCATCAGACCACATAATTTGTTTCCAATTATCGACTGTCCAATTCTTGTGCTCCTGTGCGAAGTGGAGATGTTTCCTCTTGTTAACTGCAGACAGCAAAGGTGTTCGAACAGGCCTTCGGCTGCCATATCCCATCCGATGCAGTGTACGCCGAACAGTGCATGCAGAGATCATTTGAGGAAATCCTTGATTAAGATGGTCTGTAATTTGCTGCACTGTTGCCCTTCTGTTGTCTGTTACCAGTCTGGACACTCTCCGTTCTGCCCGAGCGGTCACTAGTCGATGACGACCACATGTTGCACGTAGCGACCCAGTTTTTTTGGCTGACAGTCCAGTCTTTAAACACTTTAACAACAGCTGCTCTGGAACATTTCACGAATGCGGCGGTTTTGGTTATACTTACTCCATGCTCCTACAATCATCCCACGTTGAAAGTTCGTCAAATCGCATTTTTTACCCATCTCGTCACCCAAAAATCACTTCTTCTACTTTCATAAGCACTAAGCTTTCCCTTTTTATACTAGCCTTGCCCTCTGGCAGCAACAGCGTGCAGTCATAGCTCATTTGCTTAAAACTGTCAGGTGGTCATAATAAAGTGGCCACTCAGTGTATACATATAGGAGAAAATGTATTTACATACATTTTCTTCTACATGTATATAAAGCTAGTGCACGTGTAATTGCCAAGGTCCTTAAAATTTTTTCTTTAAAAGTCCTTAAAAAGTGCTTATTTTTTATGGGAGAAAAAGAGTGGGAACCCTGAAAAAAGGTGCGCCAGACGGTCAGCGATCAGCTCCTGTCATGAATTTCGCTGTCAACAAACACCTTATTAGAGCTTTATTAGAGCGAAAGGATTTTTTTAATTTTTGAAATGACAAACAATTCATACAAGATGGTGTCATCAATTAAAATGTATAATGCATTGCGAAATGTTTTATTCAAATTAAATGTTCCCTTTCTTCTGGTGTTGTGTCGCTCCTAGAACGTGGGGTTCTGCTGCATTCCTGCCCATTTCCACCACTGTGTAACATTTACAGTGTTTGAAAAATAATTCGTTGTGATAGTCTTCCAAAAGAGAGAGAGAAACAAATCTTAACACTCTGGATTCCATATATTGTTCTACCTTTTGCACACCTATAATTCACTGAACATTGTGCACTGGAAAGTCTAAAACACCTTGTCATGCTTTCTTTCAGATTCATCAGTAGATTGAAATATTTATTTGCTGAAGATATAAATATCTCAATACCATTCCAAACTGATGATCTTTTCAGCTTTTGATTTATTCTTTGCAAATTCCTGAAAATAATTAAGAGATTCCCTCAGAGTAAAATAAGGCATCATGACACATCTCTCAGTATAACAGGAACTCAACAGTTTTTATTGAACTTTTTAATGAGACAGATCACTAGTAAACAGGAAGAAAAATGTTGATTTACTCTTATGGTATCATGTTTTAATGTCATCACTTACACTATCTTACATTACTGCAAGCAAGTGTTTTGGCCACCAGAAGGTGACACTGTCAGAATAAATTCTAAATCAGTGTTTCTTAAGTCAACTTAGTAGCAGTGTATTCTCACGAAGCTCATATTTCACGAAGAGCATTTATCACACCATTTTCTTTGTGTGGTTTAGTACAAACGAAGACACTTTAATCTCCAAATTATGTAAACGAAAGCTCCTAGCAATTTCCTTATTCTGGCTGTTATACAAACAAAAGCCATGAAATTTGTTTATGTAAACAATTCTAAAGAAAGATGTGTATAAGGTACATTTCAGAAGTTGACTAGGAATGAAGGATTCCACAGTTACTCTGGTGGTTTAAACATTAATAAAATTACAGAAAACTTTTAATGGAATTTTGCCACAGTTCTTGCCTATTTTAGATAAATTTTTGAAGCCCATGCTGCTTCTTCAGATTTTGACTGATATTTACTTCTTTGATGATTAAGGTTAACAATCTGCAATATTATCTTTCATGCAGTTATAGTTAAGAAAGAACTCAGATCAGTTCTTCTGAAAGTTTTCGATCCATATGATCAATGATTTTTTTTTTTACAGTCATTGTTTTTCTTCTACGTGACAAAATGTATCTTTCATTGGCACTATATTTTCATTTCTAAAATTCCTAATTAAAAAAATTCTTTTTGTGGCACTTAGCTGACCTTGGCTAATATTATGCACAATTTTTCTAGCTTTTCTTAAGATAAAAATTTTGTAGTATGCAGTGCAAATATGGCATTTGTGTTATCCATAATAAGTCTGTTTCTTGCTATTGGGAATGGAAAAATTCTTTTCCGTCTGGTAACTGTCAGCAAATTTTTCCAGATGTTTAGTTTTCTTGCTAGCAAAGTTAATAATGTATTTGTTTCAGCACCGTATCTCCATTTCAAGTTGAATTGGTAAAAACTCCTTTTCTAAAAAGGATGGCCAGCCTATGTCCACTTCAAGTTGAATTGGGAGGTTGACACTAAATTCAAGATTATGCACATACTTCCATGTCTAGTTGCTGGATTGAGGGGGGTGTAAAAATCCCTAGGTCATGACTATCATTATCTACATATTATCCATGAAATCATCAGTATTTAGAAAACTAGTGATTACACACATTAAAATACCTTCAAACTACCAGATTAGAGATTTTGGTCAAAATGAATGATCTTTCTTCCTGAGAATTCAGTGGCATCTTACTTTTTCATTTATTTTCTTCCTGACAAAGCTATACTGTACACCATCTACCATAGTAAATATATATTCTGTGCATTTCCTTAATAAATACACTGCTGGCCACCCAAAATGCAACACCAAGAAGGAAGCATCCGATTGGCCTGAAATTCGCAGCATGAGTCGCCCGCGAGAGGACATGCAAACGATTAGCGTTGCAGGGCATATGCAAATCATGTGCGCCTGGCACGCCACCAAGAAGCACTATAAGAAGGGTGCACAGAAGGTGGGGTGTAAGTAGTGGGAGTGTGTTGTGCTGCCAGACCTGTGCGTAGGAAGCTTCCTGATGCCTCGTTGCAGAATACGGTAGTCATTTCAGCACGTTTCGGAGTTTGACAGAGGACGAATAGTGGCTTGTCGTGACAACGGTGTATCGTACCGAGACATCAGCACCCATGTGGGACAACATCCAGCCACAGTGAGGCGAGTATGGATTCAGTGGGTGCAGGAGGGATGACGGACAGATGTGAGTGATTGCCGCTGCCGCGGCACACGACCGAACGAGAGGACCGGCATGTTGTGTGGCGGGCGTTGACGGCTCGCACCGCCACATCACGAACGTTAGCGCAGGAATTAGGATGTGTTGCGCAACAACCTGTGTCAGCACGTACCATTCAACGTCGTCTGCAGGAGCGGGAACTTGTCACACGGCGCCCATTGCTCCGATTACTATTGACGTTACACCACCTGTGAGTGCGGCAGCAGTGTGCAGTTGATCGCCGCGCCTGGTCTACAGAATGGCAAGACATTGTGTTCCCCAACCAATCCCGCTTCTGCCTGCAACACCACCATGGTCGGATCCGCGTGTGGCGGCACCGTGGCAAGAGACTGTATGATGCCTGAATTATTCATCGTCATTCCGGTCCGTCTCCTGGCATTATGGTTTGGGGCGCAATTGGATATGACACCCTCTGGTACGCATCGCCGGTACACTCAACAGCCACCGCTACATCTCCGACGTTTTGGAGCTTGTAGTCCTCCCTTACCTGCAGAACCTGCCAGCGGCCACGTTTCCACAAGACAATGCGCGCCCGCATGTGGCATGCATCGTGCAACAATTATTCACGGCCCACCAGGTGTCGCTGCTGCCGTGGCCCACCTGTTCTCCCGACATGTCGCCCATCGAACACGTCTGGCCGCTGATCGGCAACCGAGTGGCTCGGCAAGCACCACCCGCAGCTACGCCTGACGAACTGTGGCAACGTGTGGAAGCAGCCTGGACCTACATAACCCAAGCCCACATCCAAAGCCTCTTTCGTTCAATGCTGCGGCGTGTAGCGGCTGTTATTGCCAACCATGCGGGCCACACGAACTATTGATGTCTGCATGTTCCGCAAGTCGCACAGGCCTGTAAGCTCAATTGTTTCATCTTTGTATCTGTTGTTATGTGTTCAGTAAATCTGGCTTTGCTATCTCGTGTCCTTCTTGGTGTTGCATTTTGGGTGGCCAGCAGTGTATTACTTTTTCACACCAATCTTTGTATAAATATTTTCTGCATTTACTGTGTAATGACCTTTTTCCTCATCTACTGTTGCCACAGCAGCTTTTCTAACAATGACATTTTTTGGTAGATAGCACAGACTTTATCAATAAAAGTTAAAAAACAAAAATGTGCATTATAAATACTGTCCTAAGATTTTTTCCATCCATTATTTGTAAGTATATGGCAAAAAAAAAAGTTTTGTTTAAAAAAACAAAACAAAAAAAACTTGATATTTATATTGTTCATCTTCACAGTGAAATAGCTGTTTACAAGATACTGTCACAAATGCTAATGTTTCAGAAATACCACTTTTATAAGTGGATGTCTTGCACAGGATTTGTGGATGTCTTGCACTTTGAAATATTTATGAAAAAGAAACAAGGTCACATACAGAAATATCTAAGAAAAAATGAGGGGGGGGGGGGCAAGTTTAATATTAAGAGAATACAAATTTCTGTGTAGTGGGGATTTTTAAATATCTCTTCTTCCTCCATTTTCGATTATAAATTTTCATTGGCCAAATCTTCAGTCATGATGGAATGAAAACTGTCTTTATATCTAGTAAAGCCATTTCACATAAAGATATGTGTTATTATCCCCAGCTATTGGCAATACACTCATGAGCTATTTTACAAGATGTCCTTATTTTTCTTGTTGTGCTGCAGTCACAAGCACCATAATATACATTTTCCAAAAAAGAAAGAAAAAAGTACCCAGAAGGAATAATCCAATTGAGATGAAAATTGGTAAGATGTAATTGGTAAGTATATGTATAGGGAAAGGAAATAATTGCAATTCCAGAGCAGTTGGGCCATTTATTTGGATAAAACAGCAACACAAGTGCAACAAGTCAGTACTTTGTAGTGCCACCTCTGGCTTGGATACAAGCAGTTACCCAGCATGGCATAGACACATACATTTCACGGATACTGTCCTGGGGTATAGCATTCCAGATGGTGTCAAAAATTGCGGGCAAGTTTGCCCACATTCCAGGATGGACGTGTAGATGGCTTCCCATCGTGTCCCAAACTTGTTCGATCAGTGAGAAGTAAAGCGACAGGACTGGCCGTGGAACGACATTACGGAGGCAAGCGTGGGAGGACTGTGCTATGTGTGGCCAGGTATTATCCTGTTGAAAAATTGCTCGGTGATGCTGCAATAGGAATGGCAACACAACAGGTCGTAGAATATCATAGACGTACCATTGAGCCATGACGGTGGTATGGAGGACTACTAACTGTGTACAACTATCATAGGAAAATGGCTTCCCAGTCACTCACTCCTGGTGTGTGAGCCATGTGCCATTCCATGGTAAAGATAGGATCCATGTGCTGACCGGCTGATCCAGATACATATGCACTGGTCATTGGTGCCAAGTGCCAGCTGTGACTCGTCACTATCCCATGTTGATCTGGCCCGACACCACTGCAACCAGTGCCTGTGATGCTTGCTGGTAAGTGGCATAATGGCCTGAAATGTAGTCTCCATGCCACAAGTCTGGCAACGGTCCAGATGACCACTTTCATACCTGTAGACAACACAACACATCCATGAATGGTTGAGAGCGATGAATTTGGTTCTGTTCGTGTGGCTCTCACAATTGCTCAATCCTCGCGTTCTGTTGTTGCCCTCAACGATCCACTGCCCGCGTGCTGCTGGGTTGTGTACTTCTCGACCCATTGGCACCAAAATCATCCAATTGCAGCGTTGCTGTGACCCAAGTGTCTGGTGATGTGGCAACTTGACCAACTAGCCTTTCTCAGCCCAATTATACGTGATCTCTCAAACTTGATCAACTGCTCGTATTGTGCACGGATCCAACGTTGAAGCATCCTCACAGTCGGTGGACGTTAATCCGCTGTCACAATTGTCCGTACATGCAAGCTTTGCTCTTGATATACCCTCCTTGATGTGCAGTTTCCATGTGCTGTGGCAGGCCATTTTTTAGTCATTGGTCATTATTTTTTAATCATTTTCATAATTCAGCCCTGAGGTACTTGCACGTGAAATTTCATCAGGGTTGAATGACTTTCTCAGGATGCTTTTTCTTTTTTTAAGACTTTTTTTTCTTTTTTTTAGACGTATCCTGTATTTTTTAATTTGCAAAATTCAGCCCTGAGGTACTTGCATGTGGAGTTTCATCAAGGTTGAATGACTTTCTCGGGATGCTTTTTTTTTTTTTTTTTTTTTACCTTTTTTGCAAAGAGTGTGTATACTGCTGGCCACCCAAAATGCAACAAAAGAAGGACACGAGATAGCAAAGCCAGATTTACTGGACACATAACAACAGATACAAAGATGAAACGATTGAGCTTACAGGCCTGTGCGACTTGCGGAACACGCAGACATCAATAGTTCGTGTGGCCCCCATGGTTGGCAATAACGGCCTCTACACGCCGCGGCATCGGACAAAAGAGACTTTGGATGTGGGCTTGGGGTATGTCGGTCCAGGCTGCTTCCATACGTTGCTACAGTTCATCAGGCGTAGCCACGGGTGGTGCTTGACGAGCCACTCGGTTGCCGATCAGCGACCAGACGTGTTCGATGGGTGACATAACGGGAGAACAGGCGGGCCACGGCAACAGTGACACCTGGTGGGCCGGGAAGAATTGTCGCATGACGCGTGCCTCGTGCGGGCGCGTATTGTCCTGTTGAAACATGGCCGCTGGCAGGTCCTGCAGGTAAGGGAGGACTACAGGCTCCAAAACGTCGGAGATGTAGTGGTGGCTGTTGAGTGTACCGGCGATGCTTACCAGATGGGTGCGGGTGTCATATCCGATTGCTACGGACCGGTATGGCGATGCATAATGCAGGCATCATACAGTCTCTCGCCGCGGTGCCGCCACACGCAGATCCGACCATAGTGGTGTTGCAGGCAGAAGCGGGATTGGTCGGAGAAGACAATGTCGTGCCATTCTGTAGTCCAGGTGCGGCGTTCAACGACCCACTCCCGCCGCACTCGCCGGTGGTGTAACGTCAATGGTAATCGGAGCAATGGGCACTGTGCGACAAGTCCCCGCTCCTGCAGACGACGTCGAATGGTACGTGCTGACACAGGTTGTTGCGCAACACACCCTAATTCCTGCGCTAACGTTCGTGATGGGGCGGTGCGAGCCGTCAATGCCCGCCGCACAACATGCCAGTCCTCTCATTCGGTGGTGTGCTGCGGCAATCGCTCTCGTCGGTCCGTCCGTCCGTCCATCCCTCCTGCACCCACCGAATCCATACTCGCCTCACTGTGGCTGAATGTCGTCCCACATGGGCGCCCATGTCTCGGTACGATAAACCGCTTTCGCGATAAGCTTCTATTTGTCCTCTGTCGAACTCTGAAACGTGCTGGAATGACTGCCGTATTCTGCGACAAGGCATCAGGAAGCTTTCCACGCACAGGTCCGGCAGCACAACACACTTCCACTACTTACACCCCGCCTTCTGTGCACCCTTCTTATATTGCTTCTCGGTGGCATGCCGTGCGCACATGATTTGGATGCTAATCGTTTGCATGTCCTCTTGCAGGCAACGCATGCTGCAAATTTCAAGCCAATCGGATACTTCCTTCTTGGTGTTGCATTTTGGGTGGCCAGCAGTGTGTATTCTTTCCATGTTTGTATGCAATAATTTATTGATAGATAGATCAAGGCTGTAGGCTATTTTTTTAGCCTTCCCAAAATAATACATAGAATGAAATATCTGCTGATGACATCTTTATTTTGGGGTGTTGAACAACTGTGTTCATCATTAAACCAAGAATTGGCCCATCAGCATTTCTTTTATTGTAGAGCCTTTCCAACCAGAAATTCATATATGCTTCCCCTCAACTGTGTTAATTAAAAAAACCAAAAAACAAGATACTTGAATTCTTCTTGAAAAGCACAACTGACACTTGAAAGTTGAAAGTTTGTTTTTAAAAGTGTTCATCATTAATACCATTGCGGAAATCTTGATCCATCCACAGTCAGATGCAAAATAAATGTGAATTTTGACATTTCGTGTCCCATTGTTGCAATCAATTTTGTCTTGATCCTTTTAAATTGACAATTCTGGTACTGTAGAAATAAAGTTCACCAACTTCGTCTATAGTGCTGAAATATTATGGTTTAAATTACTTAAAGTAGTTGGAAACTTTTGCTTCTCAATCTACCTGTACAGGGTGTCATATCCAAATACTGCCCAGGGGCTGGACAGTATTTTGGGGCCCCAGTATTAGTAGCACATCTAGGATTTTACTATGGATGGATGAATAAAAATACCCAGGAGAAAACATTTCCAAAATATGATTAGGAAGCCATAAAAAATATCTCCATTGTATTGAAATGTGTATCCATGATGCATGGATGAATAAGTGGCAGCAAGAAAATGTAAAAATGCATGGTTGAAAAATGGGTACCTGTTCAGGCCCTGTCAATGTTCATCATCTACGCATTTTTACATTCACATTATCATACGTTTGAGTGACTGTCAGCTAATATCCACAGGGTGTATTAGCATGCCGTCAGTACACTAAAAGAACAAAAATTGTTAGTATTCTTGATGTTCTTACCACTTATTTCAATAAAAATTGTTATATCACAAAATAATTTTTAAACAGTATGAAACTTCACTCTTTAGTTTTAATTGAATTTTTTTCATTTGAAGATAAATCATATTTGGAGGAAGTTCGCCAACAAATTCCAATAAATAAGCAGAAAAGGGATGATATATACAGACTCCTTTACTTAGAAGAAGAGAAGTAAAAAGGTAAGTGATTGGCTGTGATTTCACTTTATCATTGTTTAGATTGCCTAATAGTGAATACTTATGCGAGAAAATGAGGAATTTGTAGAACAAAAAATTATGACAGTTCATGTCATAATACTTAAAAAAATTATGGTTCAACAATGTACTTGGTGCTCATCTTATATCATGACTTAACTCAGAATTTTCAGTACTGAAATTCAGTTTGATACAACAGGTCTTAAATTATTTTGAGGTGTATGCCAAATCCACTGTTCAGTGAGATGGTCCCGTCAAAAGATGTCACCTGCGAAAATGCCTAATTCTGCATATTATGAAGTTCCAGCATACCTCATTTGATTTTTTCATCCATGTGCAAATGGCTTTATCACATAACTTTTCATGTTAAAAAAAATGTTTAAATAGACAGAAAGGTGAAGGGTAAAAAAAGAAAAAAATCTTAAACATATTTGTGAAATTCATAACTGAATACCAAATGTAAAGTATTATCATTTGCAAATGATGCTATATTTGGGAAGCATATTTGACAGAGAGAACAAATTAGATGGTGAAATTAGTGGGTGAATGAACTCTTCATTGAAAGTCATAGCTGCTTTAGGAGGTTTTCACAGAAATGATGGATTCTCAATGGTCCAGAATGGCTGTGTATCAAAGTGTAATTGTTCCTACTCTGATGTACAGCAGAAGAAATATAGGAATTGTTTGTGTGCTGGAGAGATGTTACTTACAGGGTGGTGGTGGGGGGGGGGGGGGTGGCAAGACTCGCTCTCAGATCAGGTGAGGAATGAAAACGTGTTGCAATTGTGTATAATGTGAGGCAAAATCTTGTAAGTAAGGTGGATACTAATATTCTTGTGGTTTGGCCATGTTGAAAGAATGAGTGATGAGATGCTTACTAAGAGGATTTCTTCACGTCCAAGTGGCAGGAAAGAAAGGTAGAGGAAGGTTCAGGAAATCTTGGGAGGACTAGATCCAGGAATGGCTGTATGAGAAAAAGATTATGAGTATGAAGTACAAAAGATCTTGTGTGTGTGTCTTTCTCTGAGGGGCTAACCTCTAAATCTCGGAAAACAGCTTAGTGATATGTATGTCTGTACAAATGATGCTGGAAATGACCCCTGCTGGGATACATATTTATTTTCAAAATGCCCGCAGCTGTGTTTTCAATATTCTCCATTAATTTTCACTAGTGTTTTTCATTGTTTCTGAATCTTGCTGCCTATCCACATCTCCACATGGTTTAGAAAGGTCATGAGATTAGGATGACAACAGCTCCTTGAAATTCGATATCAAATACTCATGGGAAATTCCCTCATATTGTTAACTTGTATGAAATTTCTTATTATGTAACTTAAGCTGAGTGTAGATTTCAGAATTTTGTCTCTTACTTATCCTTTCTCTTAAACTGGCAAGTATTTTAATATGATGCCATACTTAGGGATTGGGCTTTCCACATAATTTGTTGTTTACAGGGTAGATCAAAAATAGCAACTCACTTCCAGTTTCTCTTAATTTTGTTGAACTGGGAGCTTATCATTCATTATTAGTCAGCAGAAAGATAATTTAAGTCAGTGGTTCTCAAACTTTTTAGCCTGTGGAACCCTTTTTCCTACAATGTCTAGCGATGGAACCCCTCTATAAAGACCATTCAAAAATTAATATACCTATATGCCTATTATTTATCACTGATTTGAAATAAAAATAAAATGAAAAAAAAAAGCAATCAATAAAAAGGTAATACATACAAAAAGGTAATGTAGAGCCAAGACAATTTATTATGCCAATGATGCAAGTATTCAATAATGAAATATATTAATGTGATGAATGGCTTTGCTTTTTATTGCCACATAATTCTTTTAAATTCGGTTCTATCGAAGAAAAATGTAATACTCTGCATTCAGCTTATTCCGGTGCTTAGTTTTTGTTGAGGCATACAGAGAAAAGCCAGTTTCAAACAGATAGGTTGTCGCAAATGGTAAGAGTACTGACACAGCTTTTTGCGATAATAATGGATATTCTCCTTTCAAACCACCAAAATTCTGTCATTGGCACTGTTTTATAAAGAGATGTCACTGAAGAATCTGACGTCAATTCGATACATTTTTCATATTCATCAGATGAAAAGCAAGGAGGTTTCTCATTTATAACAAATGAATTTTTAATCCATAATTGACTTTTTATTTTTTCGTGCTGCTCATCAGGAAAATAGTGATTCATTGAATCGTGGAGAGCTTCCAGATGTTGGGTGATTTCATCCTATTGTTTGTTATCTATTTCTGAGTCCAACTGTGACAGAAATTTCTCCCGGTTGAAAAGCAGTCAAGTTCGTGGCTGCAGACACAACTGGTCCAAAATTGTAGCTTTTTTTTTAAATGCTACAATTTTGTCTTTGATAGTGAATACATAAATTTGCTTTCCTTGAAGTGGAAGATTGAGTTCATTCAGTTTTGAGAAAATATCAGATAGATAAGCCACCTGAAATAACCACTCTCTATCATTTCATCGATCTTCCAAATAAAAGTGGTTATCTATGAAGAAAGCATGCACTTCAGCTCGAAATTCAAAAAAGTGTTCCAATATTTTACCTCGAGATAACCACCTCTTTTCCGTGTGTAGAAGCAATGACGTATGCACACTTCCCATATAATCGCACAAGATTTTAAACAATCTATTATTCAGATGATGAGCTTTTATGAAGTTTATCATTTTAACTACTTCACCAGGGCGCTTTTTAGATAGAGAGACAAACTTTTTGTGGCAAGAACTTGCCTAAGAAGCATATAGTGACTACTGGTACAGTGCTTTGCAATCATTTTGATGCGTGCGACAATACCAGATGTTTTTCCCACCGTAGCTTTAGCACCATCTGTACAAATATCAACGCAATTTTCCCAAGGAATTTAAAATATTGAAGATCTCTGCTGCAGTTGCACGAGCTGTTAGTGGCTTGCATAAAAGATGATCTTCATTGAGCAATATCGCGAGACCTGACACGTCTGTAGACTCGTCAATTTGCAAAGCAAAAGTGCAAGACTTGATGCGAAAAATAAGTTCCTCTTTTACGCACCCTGCTATTTCCTTCACTCGGCAAGACACTGTATCATTTGATAGTGGAATTTTCGATATTTTTCTGGCCGATTTTTCACCAAGTATACACTTAACCATGTCAATAAAACATGGCTTGATTAGATTATCTGCTATTGTATGAGGTTCAACTGCTCATGCTATTTGATAGTTTACTAAAAAGGAAGCCTCTGTACCTTTTTCATTTGCTGTATGTGCTGCATGAAAAATATTTTTTTTTCATTTTTAAAAGTTCATCACGCTTGTGCACAAAAAAATCAACATTCTTATCTTTGAGCTCTTGATGTGTAGTCTTCAAATAGTGTCACAGTTTGGCATGTGCCATTGAACTATTGTGATAAACTTTGCGGCATGCGACACACCATGGATTATCATTAGCATTCATAAATCCAAAACCAACATAGCTCTCATCATACTTTCTTCTTTTTGCAAATTTGACAGTTTTATCTTGATCACACCTTCCAGAACGTGTATCGTTTTCTTGAACTGTAGCAAATTCTTTTGTTTCTTGGTCATTATTATTCTCATCTATATGAGAAGTACTAGGCACTGATAGAGAATTCAACTCAAAAATTTCGGAACTTGAACGTTTTAATGTACCCTGTTTAAGCCAACGATCCATTTCTAATGTTGAGCGAAGTAGAGAGCATAGTTCAACAAGCACACACTGATTAACATTGACAGGCCAAAACTTCGCAGCAAATTCTTGCTTCTCCCGCACTCTACAGCCATCCAGACCTAGCCAACAGTCAAGGCCATAAATTGCCTTATCAGCGTTTTAGGCGCCAAACTGTTTTGACTCCTCCCTCAATCTTTTTGCACCACTTCTTTGAGATGTTCTATCCAACGTGGTTTTCATGGCTCTCTGTCACATCTTTTTTCCTGTTTTTTTATTGGTTGCGAAGAATTGGTTGGTTAAGGCTGTCATCGGGAAAAATATGGAATTAACAGATTTTCTTCAAAATTTCAGTGATGTTTTACAAACTGCTTGTGGAACCCCTGGAGGGCCGTCGTGGAACCCTTGGGTTCCACAGAACACACTTTGAGAAACACTGATTTAAGTCATACAGTTTAGTTTAAGTGACCAAACTTTAAAATGCAATCTACCCGTTTCTTTCCTTTTTAATATTTTGAAGTGAAATACGTTTTTGCATTTCTGATTTATTTGACATACCTGGATGTCTTTTTTTCTTGCTTGAATAACACATACTGTACAGTACCTCGACTAAGCACAACAGAATGTAAGGCAACTCATCGAATGTGATATGTGCATCTTCTGAGGAGGTTAGGATTTTATATTTATTTGAAAAAAAAATTCCCAGATAAGTGGTAAATATAGGAACTCGTAGATCAGAGGAAAATGACAAGAGTTGATGACATCATGATCAAAGTAAAGGCACTTAAGTGGCAATGGGCTGGACGTATTACTAGAATTACTGATCACTGTTGGAATAATAGAAGTTATTTAGATGCAATTTTTTTTTTCAATAGGACTTTTACAAACAGAGATAACTAGTGGGAAAACTTCTCATTATTTTGAGCAGGAAATACACATAAAATGTTTTTCATTGCACATGGGTGGTATCTGACCGAAAAAGAATTTTTTGCAATTGGATTTGTAGAAGTGTAGATCATCATCATTGTCGACCATTATCAATCCACTGCTGGACGAAGGTCTCCTCAAGTTTCTTCCACAGCGATCTGTCTTGTGCCAGTCTCCTCCATTTTACTCCCACATACTTTCGAATTTCATCCAATCATCTCCCGTGTGGTCTTCTTCTCGGTCTTTTCCTGTCCCTTGAAATCCAATCTAAAATTTCGGCTGTCCATCGATGGTCTGTCCTTCTGGCAGTATGTCCAGCCCATTGCCATTTCAGGGATTTTATTCTGATCATGATGTCTTCCACTCTTGTCATTTTTTGGATCCACGAGTTCCTCTTCTTATCTCTCCTGGTTACACCAAGCATGCACCTCTCCATGCTTTTTTGAGTTGTCTGCAGCCTTTGTATGTCACTTTTAGTTAAGGTCCACATCTCTGCACCATACGTAAGCACTGGAAGGAAGCATTGATCAAACACTTTTCTTTTAAGACATAATGGCATCTTGCTCTTGAAAATTATGTTGTTTCTTCCAAAAGCTCTCCAGGCAAGTTTTGTACGCCGATTAATTTCTTCATCAATGTGACCCTCACTTGATATCTGCTGTTCAAGATAAACATGTGTGTCTGTTATCTCCAGCTTTTCTCCATCAATCGATAAATCTTCATTTCTTGTAAAAGCATTGAACATCACTTTTGTCTTCTGAAAGTTCATTTTTAATCCGAGGTAGTTGCAAAAATGAATACGTCATCATAAAAACGAAGGTGGGTTAGATAATCTCCATTAATCTTTATCCCTTCGTTTCCCCAGTTCAGTGATTGAAAGACATTTCCCAATGTGGCATTAAAGAGCTTCAGAGATATGGTGTCACCTTGTCTCACTCCCATTCGAATTTTTATGTGTGTTGTATTTTCAAACAGCCGAATCTTTGCACTTGCATTTTCATAGATGTTATTAATAATATTAATGTATGTATCTTCAATACCGCAGGATTTCAGAGCCATTGTAATTGCTGATGGTTTCACAGAATCAAAGGCTTTTTCATAATCGATAAAAGCCATGCACAATGGAAGTTCATATTCCCTCGCTCTTTCAATTAGTTCTCTCAGTACGTGGATATGATCTATTGTGCTGTAGTCACTCCTGAATCCAGCTTGTTCTCTCAGTTGAGCCATGTCCAGTGTTACCTTCAAGCGGTGTGAAAGAACTTTAGTGAAGATTTTATAAACCACTGATAGGAGGCTGATAGATCTGTAGTTCCTGAGATCCTCGATGTCACCTTTTTTATGTAGCAGTATCATTGTAGCATTGTTCCAATCCTCAGGAATCTTCCCTTCATTAAGGCATCGAGTGAAAATTTGGGCGAGTACTGTTTCGATTTCTCCACTTGCTTCTTGTATGATGTCTACAGTAATTCCATCTTCTCCTGGAGCTTTCCCCTGCTTAATGTTCTTGATTGCATGTGCAACTTCTGCTGGGAGGACTGAAAGAACTCTGGTACTGGTACCTTTCATGATGTCTGGAGTACATGTATCATCCCTTTCATATAATTTGGAGTAGAAATCTTTCACTCTTGTCAAAATTTCGCCTCTATTTCTTGTTACAGAACCATCTTCTTTTCTCAGTGCCATAATCTGTTTTCTTCCCTTACTGAGATGTACCTTTGCTATCTTTAGGCTTTGGTTGTTTTGAATTGCTTTCCTCACTAGTTCACAGTTGAATTTTCTTACGTCTTCAGTGATACTTTTTCTTACTGTCTTGCATAGCTCTATATATTCCACTTTGGAAGTCACATCATCTTTAGTTGTCCTCATCTCTCTTCTTTTTCCATCAACATTTTGGTTTTTCCTGATAATTTGTTCGCATGCAACTTGTTCTTAGACCCGGCTAATTTTGTTGCTGTTTCATAAGAGCTTTGGTTACTTTTCTGTTAACTTCAGAAATATCCACTTCTTCCGATGTTAGGCCTTCTAAAGCAGAGAATTTGTTCTTCAGTTCCAACTTGAAGGTATTATGGTGTTTTTTAAGGTTGGTTATGTCAATACATTTTGTTTGTCTTATGAGCTCGTCACATTCGAGTTTAGTGTTGAGGTGCATCTTACATTTCTCACCAGTCTATGGTCACTACCTGTGTTGAACTAGTTTAGCACACTGCAGTCTTCTAGGACGAATTTTTTGTTACACATAATAAAATCAATTTCACGTGTCTTTCCATTTGGATGTCTCCATGCCCATTTCCTGTGTGGCTTTTTCTTGAAAAAGGAGTTCAAGATGAAAAACCATCTGCCTCTGCAAACTCAACGAGAGTATTTCCACGCTGGTTTTTGTTGCCGTGACCGAATTTACCCACTGAAGTTTCATTCTGTTGCCGTTGCCCTATTTTTGCATTGAAATCTCCCATTATTATCTTCAAGTGCTGCTTACCTTTATTATTTAGATGACGAATTTCCTCATAAAATTCTTCAATTTCTTCTTCAGGATGATTTGTGTAGGGTGCATAAGTTTGAATAATCTGAGCCTGGTATCTTTTCGACAGTTGGATAACGAGTCGTGCAGCTCTGTCAGAGGAACTTTCAACTTCTACAACTTTATCCTTCAGTTTCTTGTTTATTATAAATCCAACACCACTAGTTCTGCCAGTATCTGCCCCACGATAGTAGAAGAGATGTCCACTTTTCAGTTCAATGAGATCTTCTCCTTTTCTCCTTACCTCACTTAGCCCGACGATGTCCCACTTGAACCTTTGTAGTTCCTCTTGCAATTCAAGAAGCCTTGAATCAGAAGATAGTGAGTGTCCATTATACGTAGCCAAGGTCATCATCAGATGGCAGCCTAGTCCAGTCCTCCGGGGATTCTCTTAGCACCCTCTGCCTTCATGTCGCACTGGCCGCTGCCTTGGCCAGGTACATTCCAGCTGCCAGAGACTGAGGCCCAAGATTTAGCCTCTCCTTGACAAATGTCAACTGCGCCTTCTCGTGGTGCCTCCTGTTTCCACTAAAGGGGCTCTGACGACCGCCAATAGCGTTATAACTATACCATCGGGATTAGAAGAAATGCTATCCCACACTCACCAACCTGCTTGGCCAGCGTGGTGAGTTATAGCCAAATCCCTCCAAAATGAAGTGTAGATATGAGAACATATATATGGCAAACAGAAATGCATAGTGGTGAAAAAAATGTGCATTATGAAAAATTAGAAATGCAAAATATTCTTCACTATGAATATTGTTTGCAGAATATTTATTTAACTGTCTTGAAGAAGTAGAGATATCAGAAAAAATACATTTACACTCTCTAATGAGAAACTGTGCATTGTTTAAAGAAGGAACTCTCTCTGCACATAAAATTGTTCACCATGATAAAAGTAATCGAAGAAAACAAGAATATTTTCAGTCAGGTTTTTAGAAGCAATGATATGGAATAAAACATATTTTTTTATAATTCAACAGCATCTGCATTTACATCCCCTAGCTGCAAAGTTATGCATCAGAAACAGACCAAAAGGCAAGGATGGTCTTCACAATGCAAATAATTTTTTTTCATATTGGAGTAATAGGTGAAGAAATATGGTGCCCACAGATGAACGGGTAGACACAGCAATAGCATAAATGTAAACTTTTTTTTTCAAAAGTCATGCTAAAAAAGCATAATGAGAAAATATTTGCTTTCCGAGAAATTTTATTTTAGTACGAAGGGAAACATTAAAAAAAATTATTAAAATATGAAAAAAATTCAACTTTTTTTTTGTCAATCAATGACATCAGAAAGATTTAAGTTAATAACCAACATAAATCTAAATTTTTTGAACAAGCTAGAGTTTATGAAATGCCAATATGTCATACCTAGGAAGCACACTAAAGTTAAGAAAAAAAAAAAAACCCAGACTATAAATCAACATATAAAAAGAAGAAAAATCAACCTTAATTTAATACTGTGTATAAAAATCCCCGGAGGACCGGACTAGGCTGCCATCTGATGCTGACCTTGGCTACGTATAATGGACGCTCCCTATCTTCTGATTCAAGGCTTCTTGAATTGGAAGAGGAACTACAAAGGATCAAGTAGGACATCGTCGGGCTAAGTGAGGTAAGAAGAAAAGGAGAAGATCTCATTGAACTGAAAAGTGGACATCTCTTCTACTATCGTGGGACAGATACTGGCAGAACTAGTGGTGTTGGATTTATAATAAACAAGAAACTGAAGGATAAAGTTTTAGAAGTTGAAAGTTCCTCTGACAGAGCTGCACGACTCGTTATCCAACTGTCGAAAAATACCAGGCTCAGATTATTCAAACTTATGCACCCACCACAAGTCATCCTGAAGAAGAAATTGAAGAATTTTATGAGGAAATTCGTCATCTAAATAATAAAGGTAAGCAGCACTTGAAGGTCATTATGGGAGATTTCAAAGCAAAAATAGGATAATAGCAACAGAATTAAACTTCAGTGGGTAAATTCGGTCACGGCAACAGAAACCAGCGTGGAAATACTCTCGTAGAGTTTGCAGAGGCAGATGGTTTTTCATCTTGAACTCCTTTTTCAAGAAAAAGCCACACAGGAAATGGACATGGAGACATCCAAATGGAAAGACACGTGAAATTGATTTTATTATGTGTAACAAAAAATTCGTCGTAGAAGACTGCAGTGTGCTAAACAAGTTCAACACAGGTAGTGACCATAGATTGGTGAGATGTAAGATGCACCTCAACACTAAACTCGAACGTGACGAGTTCATAAGACAAACAAAATGTATTGACCTAACCAACCTTAAAAAACACCATAATACCTTCAAGTTGGAACTGAAGAACAAATTCTCTGCTTTAGAAGGCCTAACATCGGAAGAAGTGGATATTTCTGAAGTTAACAGAAAAGTAACCAAAGCTCTTATGGAAACAAAATTAGCTGGGTCTAAGAACAAGTTGCATGTGAACAAATTATCAGGAAAAACCAAAATGTTGATGCAAAAAAGAAGAGAGATGAAGACAACTAAAGAAGATGTGACTTCCAAAGGGGAATATATAGAGCTATGCAAGACAGTAAGAAAAAGTATCACTGAAGACGTAAGGAAATTCAACTGTGAACTAGTGAGGAAAGCAATTGAAAACAACCAAAGACTAAAGATAGCAAAGGGACATCTCAGTAAGGGAAGAAAACAGATTATGGCACTGAGAAAAGAAGATGGTTCTGTAACAAGAAATAGAGGCGAAATTTTGACAAGAGTGAAAGATTTCTACTCCAAATTATATGAAAGGGATAATACATGTACTCCAGACATCATGAAAGGTACCAGTACTAGAGTTTTTCCAGTCCTCCCAGCAGAAGTTGCACATGCAATCAAGAACATGAAGCGGGGAAAAGCTCCAGGAGAAGATGGAATTACTGTAGACATCATACAAGAAGCAAGTGGAGAAATTGAAACAGTACTCGCCCAAATTTTCACTCGATGCCTTAATGAAGGGAAGATTCCTGAGGATTGGAACAACGCTACAATGATCCTGCTACATAAAAAAGGTGACATTGAGGATCTCAGGAACTACAGATCTATCAGCCTCCTATCAGTGGTTTATAAAATCTTCACTAAAGTTCTTTCACACCGTTTGAAGGTAACACTAGACATGGCTCAACCGAGAGAACAAGCTGGATTCAGGAGTGGCTACAGCCCAATAGATCATATCCACGTACTGAGAGAACTAATTGAAAGAGCGAGGGAATATGAACTTCCATTGTGCATGGCCTTTATCGATTATGAAAAAGCCTTTGATTCGGTGAAACCATCAGCAGTTACAATGGCTTTGAAATGCTGTGGTATTGAAGATGCATACATTAATATTATTAATAACATCTATGAAAATGCAAGTGCAAAGATTTGGCTGTTTGAAAATACAACACACATAAAAATTGGAAAGGGAGTGAGACAAGGTGACACCGTATCTCCGAAACTCTTTAATGACCATTGGAAAATGTCTTTCAATCACTGAACTGGGAAAACAAAGGGATAAAGATTAATGGAGATTATCTAACCCACCTTCGTTTTGCTGATGATAGTCATTTTTGCAACTACCCCATCAGAGCTGCAGAGTATGATCCAGGAACTTGCTGACAGGAGTAAAGAAGTGGGATTAAAAATGAACTTTCAGAAGACAAAAGTGATGTTCAATGCTTTTACAAGAAATGAAGATTTATTGATTGATGGAGAAAAGCTGGAGATAACAGACACACATGTTTATCTTGGACAGCAGATATCAAGTGAGGGTCACATTGATGAAGAAATTAATCGGCATACAAAACTTGTCTATAGAGCTTTTGGAAGAAACAGCATAATTTTCAAGAGCAATATGCCATTATGTCTTAAAAGAAAAGTGTTTGATCAGTGCATCCTTCCAGTGCTTACGTATGGTGCAGAGACGTGGACCTTAGCTAAAAGAGACATACAAAGGCTGCTGACAACTCAAAGAGGCACGGAGAGGTGCATGCTTGGTGTAACCAGGAGAGATAAGAAGAGGAACTCGTGGATCCAAAAAATGACAAGAGTGGAAGACATCATGATCAGAGTTAAATCCCTGAAATGGCAATGGGCTGGACATACTGCCAGAAGGACAGACCATCGATGGACAGCCAAAATTTTAGATTGGATTCCAAGGGACAGGAAAAGACCCAGAAGAAGACCACATGGGAGATGGGTGGATGAAATTCGAAAGTATGTGGGAGTGACATGGAGGAGACTGGCACAAGACAGACCGTTGTGGAGGAAACTTGGGGAGACTTTCGTCCAGCAGTGGATTGATAATGGTTGACAATGATGATGATGATGATGAGTATAAAACTATGTTTCCAAAATTTGACAGGATTAAATTAGCACATCAAAAGGGTGAGATCATCAAATATCTTAAAGAGTTTCCATTGAAAAAAGTAAAAAATATGTACCAGCAATCAAGATCCTACTGCATTGCCAGAACTATAAAAGTTGTAATTCAAAAAGAAAAGTTTTCTCTATGCATATGAGTTACACAAAATGTTTCACTGAAAATGCAAAATTATCTATTAGTAATCAAGGAAGGAAATCCTGCAGTGAAGAGAAAGTGATGCAGAGAGTCTGTGGCAAACCAGTTAATTATACAAGGATGAGTTCTCTATCATTTAATTACAGATCTTTACATGTCTATACAATTCTATAAATCCATTTTTTAGAACACTAACATGGCTGGAAGATGGCTTCTGATTGGATGTCAATAGTCATTGAAATCCTGACCTTGGCTTGCCTTCCAGACTGGTGTCACTAATACTGACAATAATACCAATGATAAATTTCGCACAATAACTGTACAATTACTATATATATGCTTTACTATATATATAGAGTTCCCGAAATATTTGGGAAACTGAAGATTCACAAACAAGGTCAACCACTTAGGCTTTTGGTCTCGGGTTATGCTAACCCAACTCGTAACTTGGAGACGGCCCTAGCCACTTACCTGAAACCTTTAACGTTAAATTCTCAGATTTCTATTTGGAGTTCTATTCAGGCCTTGAATTGTGTTAAGGCATTTGACTCTCGAGGGATTGAGTTTGTCATGGCTTCACTTGACGTTGTCTCTTTGTTTCCTAGTGTTCTACTCACCCAAGTACATTCCATTATTGCTGACAAATTACAAGCTGACTGTTCCATTCCTCCACTTGAAGCAGAGGCTATCCTCTCTGCTCTTAAGTTGGTAGCCAGGAGGGCGTATTTTAAATTCGACGGGAAATTTTTTCAACAACGAGAAGGTGCACCCATGGGTTCCCCATTATCCCCCATTTTAGCAGAGATTTTGCTCCAGTCACTGGAAGAGCGTGCTCTATCAAATTTCCCTTTCCAACCTGCTCTCGTTGTCAGATATGTGGACGATGTGTTGGTTTTTGGCCTCATTCTATTACACTCGTGGACAAATTTACTCAACACCTCTCCTCACAATTTCCCACTATCAAGTTTACTAGAGAATTGGAACAAGAGGGAAAACTACCTTTTTTGGATTTTATGTTGTCAAGGGACACATCTTCACACCAGGTCAAATATTCAGTTTATAGAAAACCAACGTTTACACCATGCATTATCCCTTCTGCTTCTTCACATCCCACTGAACAAAAGGTCTCAGCCCTGTGTTTTCTGATAAGACGAGCTTTCACTCATTCATCTACTTGTAGAGCCAGAAATAAGGAACTTTCTACTCTTAAGGCTTTGGCTAGGTTTTTTGGATTCGCAGAGCAGGATTTCTATAAATGGTTGAGAGACCACGAATTTGAGATTCACGACATTGTCTACGGAGTTCGAGATTTTTAGGTATGTTGGCAAGGTGGAATACTTTCCCCCAATTGTTTTTACCCTCAAAAAGGCATGCCGGAAACATGCTTTAAAATTTGGTGTCTGCACTCGAAATATTGTATCACTAATTAGGAATGACCGTGATAAGGTTTCAAATTTTTATAAACCAGGTGTTTATAGTATCCCTCTTATACATGAAGACCCTAATACTGATAATAAATTCTATATAGGTTCCACACTTCGGACATTGGATAAAAGATTGAGTGAACATAAATATGCACTACGAACGGGGACTATTAACACAGCACTTACTACTGCAGTTGGACAGGGAGGTTACTCCCTGACTGGGATTACGCAAAAATTCTCTGTTCAAATGTAATCAGAAGTACAATATTTTTGTCTGAAAGTTTGCATATTATTTCATATAATAACACTTGTTGTAATATTGGCATGCCTACTTATATACCAAACCCATGGAGACGGTTGGTGACTTTCTCTTCTATCGAGAGTGAAAACTAGAACTACTTTTGACTTGTATAATTATTTTTTAACATTAGTGTTTGTGATCTAATGTTGGCAACACAGGAGGGTAAAAGAGATGTGTGACGGGAATATTTTGTGGCTGTATATATATGAGATGGCTCCTCATGCTTTGTGGCACTTGGGCCTGATGATGGGGACATGGGAGCCCTGAAAGTACTTGCCTTTGTTTTTAAAAATAGTGTTTTTAATTGTAAATAAATGTGTTTTAATTTGCAGTTGGAGACGCAGTTTGTGTTGATCGTACGTGAGACAGCATATATATAGTAATTGTACTGACAATAATACAATTATGGGTACGATTACATGTAGTTGTTAGAAGAAAAAATTGTTTTCAGAAGTTGTTTTTTTTTTTGTCACTTCAACGATCTCAACATTACCTCTAATATATGTATATGCTTTTTATTCCCATTCAGCTCTTATCCTATAAATGCCAAAAACTAATCAAATATTGAAAAAAAAAAACCCTGCTGTGTAATATTAATATTTAATGATTTTTTTTTTTTTTTTTAGGTTTTATGAAGAACAGATGCCTGAATATGCACTTGATCAAATGTAAATAATTGTTTGTGAATATCCCAGAAGATCTATTTTATGCAATAGATTTAAAATTTTTGTTTGATTTCAAAGCCATATATGATGTATTTGATATTGTACACATTCAAAATAAACATTACATTTAAAAAATGAGATGTTATACTTTTAATTTATTATGAAATTTGTGTATGCAATATGAAAATAATTAGTTTAGCAAAAGTGTGTTCCTTTACTAAGTCAAAGATAACACAATTATGGACTAATAAACATTTCTTGGATTAAGCGCATACCATACTAAATGTCTGCTTGCTGATACACTCACACTAACAGTACAGCAGGCAGACACTGAATTCTGTGCTATTTAGCAGTTTGGAATGTTTTGGCTAAGTACTGCTGACAGAAAGGTGGTTACTATTAATGCTGGAAAGGTGCCCACTCTCTGCTTTTTTAGTCTTTTGTTGTAACTTGAAACACCTCGTTTCCTACATGATACTAATGTGGTTCTTTAGTGCAAGATTGGGATGGGCAACAAAATCAACTAGCAGGCCACTGGTTTTGCACATCCTTAGCTCATCTTTCATTGTGGCACAGATGAACCGCAGGAAAGTACAGTAGTTAAAAGACATCCCAAATCCACAAGATCCACTAGAATTTTGGCTAAGGCCTCACCAGTTGGGTTTAAATAATAAAAACTACTCTGGAGCTAAACTACTCACATTTTAAGATTACCAGAATGGATCAAAAGTTCATCCTATTTACAGCTAAAAAGTTTAATGATGCAAGAAAGAATCGTTAAAAGTTTAATTATGCTCACCACATTCTGCACAGTACAGACTGTTGTTTTCTACAGTCCTTTGCCAGCGTTTCAACAGAACCATGAACCCATGACAGTATCTCTTGGAAGGGTTTTGAGGATAGAAACTCTCTGATGCCAGATTCTACATCCACCACTGAAGCGAAGTGCCGTCCTTGTAGGAAATGGGCCACAGAGTGAAACAGGTGGTAGTCGGATGTCTCAACCCGTTCAAATTCCTGTAAATTTTGGTAGACCACTGTGGAAGTGCAAATTGGGGCATTATCCACTTGCAGCAATGCCCGCTTTCTCTTGAAAAGTAATGGGTAGCATTGGCACTCATGGAAATGCTTCAGTTGTTCGGCATAAAGGTTCCCATCTGCAGCCTGACCGGCCATCTGGCATAAGTTCTCAGTGCACAGGACCCTCACAATTCCCCCAAATGCACAGCATGACTTTCTTCTAACTGCACCACTAGCTGTGCTTCAAAGAATGTCTTCAGCCACTGGTAGGATAATGCAGGAATATCCACTTTTTATCATCTGTGGCGATACACTAATACCTATTGTCCCGTGGACCTGAAAGCATTCTGCGACAAAAAGCCACATGTTTCATGTGCTGAAGTGTCAATTCATGGGGAACCATTTGATGCTATGAATACCAGGAGGAACCAAGCTGGTGCAGGTGACAAACAATGGTGGATTGGGAAGACCCCACTACAGCTTTCAAATGCCATGTACTGGTACTGAAGTTTGCTGTCACAGCTTCAACCAGTGTGTGTGTGTGTGTGTTAGTGACCATTGAGTGCCTTGACTTTGGCTCATCTTTGAGACTGGTGCCCCCAGCATTGCAGTGTTGCTCACCTTCAACTGCACAAAATTTTCTCACTGCTGCCACATTTAAACTTTTTTTAAAATTATGATGTCTCAGCACCTGAATGGCACCATTATTGACCTTCATCCTTTGCTCACTTGAAAATGCACATCATCAGCCTTGTGCGTTCCATGTCATCATGGTACCCAGTCAACACTGGCGTGCATTTCACACTGGAATGGGGCCCAACGTATGTGTGGCTCTAAACGGGATGAACTTTTGACTCGCCCTTTGAAGCTGAATATTAGTGAAATAAATGGAATTTTATTACCATGATTGTTCTGAAATGCTATTGCATTAACTATTATAATAATCTTCGGTTTTGAAGTCAATGATTTGCTCGTCGGTGAAAGCAATGTTTTGTGTCAGCCGTATCTTGAAGACATTTTGGCTCTTCAGCTTGCAATCCATTTCTTCTTGCTCTTTGCAGCTAGTGTTTTAAACTTTCAAATGCACACAGCATTCTGCCTGAATGATTTTTTTTTATTTTGGTTATCTCAATTCTAGTAGCTGGAATTGTGGTGCCCCTTCACCCTCTGCAGTGTAACACTGCTGCATTTGCTTCAATTTTTGATGAGGCAATCCTTATTTACAGAAAAACTTCTCTTGAGGCTTGCATTGCCATGAGATAAAATGACAAATAGTTTAACATACATACATACATATCACTAAGCTGTTCTCTGAGATTCAGAGGTTAGCATCAAAAAGAAATACAAACTACCAGATATTTTTACTTACTGTTGTCGTATCAAACTTCTCCATTTACAGCGATTTTGACATACAACTCGTGCTTCACTAATATCCATTACACGCCGTACACAAGATCTTTTATACTTCATACTCATAATCTTTTTCTCATGCAGACACTCCTGAATCTGATCCACCCATGTCTTCCTTGGCCTTCCTCTGCCTTTCCTTCCTGCCACTTGGGCTGAAAAGATTTTCTTAGTAAGCATTTCATCACTCATTCTTTCAACATGGCCAAACCACCGAAGCATATTTGTCTCCAACTTGCTAACAACATTTTGCTTCACATCACACAACTGCAATACATCATTTCTCACACAATCATATCGTGTCTTGCCACAAACCCCACGTAAGTAACGCATTTCTCCAGCACACAAACGACTCCTATGTTTTTTCTGCAGTACCCAGGTTTCACTACCATACATCAGAGTAGGAACAATTACACTTTCAAACACAGCCATGCGGGACTCTCTAGAGAACCCATCATTCCTGTGAAAACCTCCCAGAACAGCTATGACTTTCAAAGAAGAATTCACTCGCCTACTGATTTCACCATCCAACTTGTTCTCTCTGTCAAACATGCTTCCTAAATACACAAACTCACTCACCTGGTCAATCACAGTGCCATTGATACTTACATTACATTCAGTGCTACCGGTTCCTCTCTCAAACACCATAACTTTGGTTTTTCCCTTATTTATACTCAGTTTGAATTTCATGCAAACTTCGTGCATCAGAGTCAACATACTCTGCAACTCACTTTTGCTCTCTGCCAACAGGGCAGTGTCATCAGCATACAGCAATCTGCACACACGGATATCACCAAGACATAAACCACTATTATCTATTTTGGCATCACGCATGCATGCATCCATAAATATATTAAACAGCCATGGTGACATTACACAACCTTGTCAAACTCCTGCACCAATGGAAAACCATTTTGATAAAACACCATTCACTCGTACACAAGCTCTACTACCAGCATACATGGCTTTTACACTATTAAGTAGATTCCCAGTAACACCATATTCATTCAATACCTTCCACAAAAGTGTCCTATTCACTCGGTCGTATAAGCTTTCTCTAAATCTATGAAGGCAGTAAAAACTTTCTTCCCAACAGCCAGATACTTTTCAATCATCGTGCGTAATGCAAAAATCTGGTTAGTGCAGCCTTTACCAGGCATAAAACCACTCTGAACATCCCACACTTTCAATGACGTAAGAACCCGTACTTTTTCAATAACAACCTTACCAAACACTTTCCCTGGCACACTCAGTAGGCTAATACTACGATAGTTCTTGCATTCAGTCTGATAACCTTTTCCCTTATACAAGGGAACAATGATAGCATCCTTCCAATCCCGAGGGACCATTCCTAACTCCCAGCACAACTGACAAAATTCAGTTAACCAGTCAATTATAGAGTCACCACCATATTTCAACATCTCTGCAGTTATGCCATCAACTCCCGGAGCCTTACCATTCTGAAGAGATTTTAGAGCTTTACACACTTCTTCTCTTGAGATCCCTCCTGTGCTTTCATCCCTCATTGTGACATCATCTGCGTCTGTCTCAGAATCATCTTTGCTTTCCTGATCTAATAACTCACAGAAGTATTCACCCCATCTGTCACTTAACTCATTGGGCTCCCATAACATTTCCCCAATCTCATTCTTCACACAACTTACAACTTTGTTTCCCCTATTTTTCCTGAGTCTCGTGTACTTCCAGAAGGACTTCCTATCTTTCCAAAAAGCCAGTTCATGCCTTTCTACTTTCTCCTTCCTATCTTTTGCCTTACTGTGGCTTAGCAGCTTCACGCTTCTTACAGCGATATTCATCCACAGAGACTCTACCTTGCAACATCCCCAAATAGGCTTCCTTCTTTCTCTTTACTGCCTCTTCAATCTCACTATTCCACCAAGCATCACCTCTATTGTTACCCACAATTCTGGTGCCACAGACCTCTTTAGCAGCAGTGAAAACACAGTTCTTAAAACATTCCCACTTCTTTTCTACATCCCTCTCACCAGACTTCAGATCCTTCAGTCGTTCTCTGAGTAAGTCAGAATACCGCTGATGATCTTCAAGGAGCCTATCAACTTTTATTCTTTCTATCCTGGGTCTCTTCCTATTCCTTTTCCTACAACCAACATTAAGTTTCACTCGTGACCCTACCAAGTAATGATCAGAACCAACATCCGCACCTCTCATCACACGGGTGTCAACAACTAAGTGTTTCAAACGCTGATCGTAGACAACAAAATCTATCACACTCTTTTGACCAAGACTACGATTTTCCCAAGTATATGTGTGGATATTCTTGTGGTTGAAAAATGTATTAGATACACACAAACCATTCTCAATGCAGAGTTCAATTAATCTTTCACCATTATCATTCACACAAGGATCATTAAACTTACCCAGAACATTGTCAGAAATTGCATTCTGCACACCTACTCTAGCATTGAAATCCCCTGCTATTATAACTTTTTCTTTAGCACCAAATTGGCACAAAACAGCTTTTAGCTCATTCCAGAAATCTTCCTTCTTATCAGAAGGTTCCCAGTCACAAGGAGCATACACTACAACAATTACAATTCTCTGAAGTTTCACTTTCAAACAAATCCAGAGAATTCTCTCACTTACGCAACTATAGTGAATCAAGTTGTTCTTCATCTTTTCACTTAAAATCACACCTACACCCGCCTGTCCTCTCATATTATCCAATACTCCAGACCACACACTCACCGTACCATTCACTTCTTCTACCCCAATTTCCTTCTTTTTGGTTTCACTTACACACAGCACATCCAGTCTATACTTATTCATCTCCTCAATCACCTCACTCATCTTGCCATTTATACCTCTAGTATTCCATACACCAATCTTACATTCACTCAGCCGAGATCGCTTTCTCATACGCCGTTTAGAAAGTCCAGGTCGATTCCGTGGTGGACCGTCTTTCTGAAGTGTGGTAGGTCCCCCATATCCCACACTTGAGTCATTCTTAATATTTCTTTTTGTCTTTTTAATCAGGTAAGTACATCAGTGTGGGGGATTAGCCCACAGCTGAGGGTTCCAGTTGGTCATTCAACCTAAGGATTCTGGAACAAAACCCAGTGAGTTGGGGTCTTTTCGCCAATGTCACACAGAACTAGCTTGCACCTCTCCAAGATTCACAGAGGCCCTAGTTGCTGTTGTGTGTGCCACTGTTACCACGGAGCGCCCCGAGGAGGCAAACCCATCGCTCACTATGACTTAACATTTCACTAGAGCACATGCAAAGTTTAAGTATGATCTAATCTGGAGTTTTTTTCTCATGGCTTGAAAGACTTCAAAAATTTCTTTTAAAACTTTGGCCTCCCACTCAATTCTGTCTGTTGTACAACCAGTTACCAGGATACTTAATGTTTCAAAACACAATTTTATGCATGTATCTTAGAAATCACTTGATCTTCAAAAGAAACTGGATAATTGCTGTGGATTCCCTTGCCATGCAGCATGTTGTACCATCTTGCTGGAAGCAACCTTAAGGATATTCCACGAACTGTGCAGATATATTGTAGTATCCAGAATTCCTTTGAAGATGTTAATAGAATGATGAACTTTGGCCAGATGATGTACCAAACTCCTACAAGTGCACCGATTCTTGCTGAATTATATGAGTATTTTCTGCAGCCCACATCCAGGAATTCTCTGAGTTCATGCACCCAAACCTCATTCCTAAACCATGTGATGCTGAGTGTTCCTGGTAAACTGTGAACAAGGTTATGAAATCAATGGCAGAAGCAAAGTTGCTTGTCTAGTTCCAGCAAAGGGTGGACTTCTGTCACACTCTGTAGGGCTATTGCTGTATATTCTTGGCAGCTCTCTGACATGTGGAGTAAGAGTAATGCAATCCCTGGTACATTGTTCTCAGAGATTTTCTAGTAGACTGTTCTAACATGGCACACACATCTGCTACATTGCCTCAGGTATCCACAGACAATATTTTCTATGTTCATTCAAAAGCAACTTTGTCTCCAATTTTCTTGCCAAATTAGGTATCATGGATCAAGCTTTCTTGCCAAATTAGGTATCATGGATCAAGCTGGCACATTGCATGTACCAAAATTTCCTGAATCCCACCTGTGCTACGTGGTGTGAGTTGGTAACTCAGTAAGTTAGTACAAGAAATACATGATCCTGCAACATGCACATAACAGGGGGCAATAATGACCAACATGTAGGAAATGAAGGTCACTACAACCTGCCACTTAAATGAATTGACCCCAAATTAAAAGTAATTTGATGGCAACTGGTGCTGTCATTCATGCTTTACAGTACAGCTAAAACTCTGGGTTATGTTACACAAGAATCGTTCTATACATATCTACTGTATTTTCCCAAGAATAACACTGCAGTTCCACTTATCTCCTTGCTTTGTTGTTGGGAATAATACAGCACTTAATTTAAAGCCGCAGATAGACTTGCCACAGAGGAATTTTTATTTGACCACTATTCCTACCCCACCCCCACAGCTATGGTAGCAGAGTACATTATATTGGGTTTGTGTGAATGAAATGTCCGGCAAAGAACCAGCACACATGGATGGCGAGAACGGAAAAGTAGGACAACTTACCTAGGCAAAATAATCCCCTTCGGCATCGACACATAGCTGCCATCTGTCCGACATGGCCATGATCCTGGAACGAAAAACGTCTTGTGGCTGGGACCCGAAGAAGTCATCAACTGCATGTTAAACCTCGTCTGTTGTGAACTGTTTCACGGACAGGAAGTAATCCAAGCGATGAAACAGATGATAGTCTCTTGGAGACAAGTCCGGGTAATAGGCAGAATGAGGCAGTGCTTCATAGCCCAAGGCACTTAGTGTCAGCATCGTTCGTTGTGCGACATGAGGGCGGGCATTGTACTGGAGCAGAAGAACATCATGTCTGTTGACCAAAGCCGGTTGTTTCTGCGGCAATTTCCAGTGCATTTGGTGTAATTCAGCACAATAACGTTCTGCAGTGATGGTTTGGCCTGTTGCCAAGAAACTCCGATGAATTATCCCGGCTGTGGACCACCAGACAAGGAGCATCATCTGACTTCTTGGTGTGTAGGGGCAGCTTAGGATGCCATCCAGCAGGCTGTGCCTTGCTTAACCAATGTGCAGATCATTTCCGATTATCATAAAGGACCCACTTCTCATCGCAGGTGACAATTAGATGCAGTAGAGGTTCCTGTTTATTCCTGGAAAGCAGCGACGTGCAGACTTCCAAACACCTAGTCATAGTGGCAGTTGTCAACTCTTGTGGCAGCCACATGTCCAGCTTTTTTACCTTACCCAGCGCAGCCAGACGCCGAACAACTGTCCTGTGATGGACACTTACCTCTGCCGCTATCGCACAACATGTTTTTCAGGAGTCCACTTCAACCACAAGTAACAGAACATCGTCGGAAGCAGCAACAGGTCAGTGACCACGCGCTTTGTTTTGCAGGTCCATATCTCCGCTTCAAGACTTCACAAACCATCACCAAATGGTTTTTTCGTTTGCTGCATTCTCCCCAAATGCTTTAACATTTTGAGCGGCAATTCCTGCAGAATGGCCCAGTTTAAATTCATATAGGAAGATGACTCTCAAATCCGGTGTCTGCATGTTTCCTTTGCAAGCCACATTACATCCAAACAAACCACGCCTGAACCTTGTTCTTCACACACACACCCATGCTAGCTATTTATAGTAACTCTATGATGTAATACTCGCAACACCTGTGGGCGATTCCATTCTGCTGTAGTGGGGGCGTGTCTCCACTGCTCGTTCGCGCCGGACATTTAATTTGCACCAACCCAATATGACTTTCACTGAAGATAAATGACACACTGAAGGAAAGTGTTAGGTATGCTGTTTTTAATACACTTCAAGTCATCTGCGCCACTCATCTAATAGCATTGGACATGAAAGCACTGTAGATGCATGGAAAGTTATACACTAAATACCAGTCATCATTGTTGCTGCACTTGTGCAACTCTTCCTCCCAGTGGGTAAAAGATCTTAAGTGTTTTACAGCAGGGTGTTTATCAATCCTGGGTGGGTGGAATTAAATGTTATGTAACCGGTGGTTGACACCTACAGTGGTTTATGTGTTTACAGAAAAAGAGAGACACCACTCTAATTTCATTTACGATGAAGTGTGCGATAGTTGAAGTGCATACAGTTTTATTGTGGGCTCACTGACTGTACCACACTCAATGCCAAAAGGAATTCCATACTTTACCTTTCCCAGCACAGCATTAAAAAAAATGACTAAAGTGAAAAGGCATTAAAGCATAATTTATTAATCCCAAAAAATATTTTCAAACAGTAAATCGTAAACCATTTTCGTGCAAAATGAAAAGCCAGGTTGAACCCTTGCTATTCTCCAACTGCCTTATTCACATATAATCGCACATATTTCAAGACTTGTTTTGCTCTACCGCTAGGCTCCCATGCTAATAAATAATGAAGAATATGAACTCCCAGTTCTGTGTCTGCTATGTATGATTTATTTTAACTTTGTGAATGACGATTGAAATTCATGTTACTAAAAACAGTAATAAGCTGCACCTAGTTAAATGCCACATTTCACAGCAGTGTGTTTGTAAAATCAAGTCTAGCACTGTGGCATTTTCAGTGGAAAATATGGTATATCAAATTCCACAACTTCGTGTAAAATATTTTGGGGGAATTTTTTTATTTAAATCAACGTTAACTCCTATAAATTAATATAAGGGACTGTATTTCTCTTTCACAAAAGTATCTGTACAATGCAATGTCCATAGCTAATGAATGAAATATCTTGTAAGTAATTTGACTACATTTGGCAAATGAAAACCGAATCTTCTGTTGATGAACTTTATACAGACCCCCTCCCTCCCCCCGGGTTTAATGACCACTACGGGCAACTTAAAGGGCTATAAGCAGTGGCCTGCCCCTAATTTAGGGCAACTGGTTCCAGGGAAGGGATGTCAGCACCATCACATAAACACACTACTCGTGTCTCATCTGGGACTCAAATCATCTTGGACAAATTTTAGAATCTCAGACTACTTGGCTGGTGAGGCAGCCTGTACAGATATCGTTAGTATTACATGATTACGTTATTTTGAGAAATCACTGCATAAAGTGTGTAAAATGGGGATGCATGAAAAAAAGCTTTTTTTTTTTTTAAAGTACATTGATGGTGTAATTAATTTAAGCTGTTGATGAAACAACGTACAGATGAGCTTGAATTATTTTCTTGCTTCCTTGAAGTTCCTGGGTTGGTAGACTCACGAGTTTTTACTCTGTTCAATGAATGCTCAAAAGAAAGCTGATGGACAGCATTTCTTCTCTTCCTATAGAGTTCTTTGTAACAAGCCAAAGAAGTATTGATCTCCATATAGCATCTTTGGCACTTCTCTCCCTTTAAAAAATAAATAAATAAATAAATAAATAAAAATCAGCCATTTGCTTTGTTGAAAGTGTAAGAAGTTTAATCATTGCCATTTTCATTTAAATCTTTATCCAGCTTGTGGGATTGAAGCAACTCATTTTTCATTGGCTTTATGTACTAATATTGGGTTGGAAAGAAAGTAATGTCTCATGACGAGGTACGAAGTCGAAGCCATGGCCACGTCCCACATTGGCCACTGAGATTGCGCAGCACTTGAGCAGAAAGCAAATCACAAGAGTGCATGCATTTCCCTGCTTGCATATGACCACGTTGGAACACATTGTGACAAGTGACTAGAAATGGGCCCTGTATGATAATGTCAGTGCCCAGAAACAGTGGTTGGACCCAAAACAGAAGTCCATGCTGACTCCCAAAGTTGACTTGCACCCATGTAAAGTTCTGCTGCCTGTTTGGTGGGACATGCAGGGTGCCATGTTTTTTTTTTTTTGAGCTGCTGACGGACAACATCACTATCACCACCGATGTGTACTGCCATCATCTCTGTGATCTGCATGCATCGCTCACGTCAAAACGATCAGCATTCCTGCACCACAAGGTGTCCTACAGCAGGAATGGAGCGAGACCTCGCACAGCACAAGTGACTTGTCACAAGATCAGGGACTTGGGCAGGTAGCTGCTGGCATACCCAGTCTATTCCCCAGAAATTGCCCATGAATGCCACCTTTTCCAGTTGTTGCAGCATTTCCTAGACGGACAGTAGTTCACCAACCGGGAAGATGTTGAATGTGCGCTTACTCACTTCTTTGCATCCAAGCCGCCATAATTCTACAGGGATAGTATCCAACAGCTGCCCAGACAATGGAAGCAGGTCGTGGCTAATGATGGTGACTACATTTTGGACTGATTTGTACTTATTTATACGGTAATTAGCACTTTTCTATTACCCTGTATTTGCAGACATTACTTTCTTTCCAACCTAATACATCTTCAAAACCAATTGTCTTTGCAGTGTCAATGATGCCATGCCTTGAATTAGAAAGTTTATCTTCAGGATAAAAAGTGATGTGAGTCAGTGACATCAGGCTAAATCATTTTCCAAGTTCCTTTCATGCAAGACAAATTTCTGCAAAAAAAAGAAAAAACTTTCACACAACATTAATCTTCACTATCGTGGCACCCTTAATCAGTTGAATAAACATCCACCTGCAATAATAACTTTTAAAGGTTTCAAATGACACCTTCATCCACAGCTTAGATATGGGATGTCATGTTTGTTGGTGGGAACATAACAATGTTCCCATTAACATCAATGATGCTTGGGGATGTCCAGGTGTATGATTGTGGAGAATTTTAAAGGGTGCATTTACCTTCTCACAGAAAGCCTTCAATTCACTATAGGGACTGCTCTAATCGAAACTTTTCTGTTAGACCACCACAGAACAGGCAAATGTTTCTTATATTTTAGTGATAAATCATCAGGATGATTGGGTTTTATAATCTCCAAATGCAAATTTCCTCCTAACATCAATGTGAAGTAATCTTTGGAGGCTCTAAAATCAGGATCATATCTTTCATAGAGATTTTAACACTTCCAGAACAAACCAATTTGATCTGAAATGCACAACTGTTGAGGCAAGTAATTGCACACCAGAACTGCCACTCCAAGGTGATCTGTAAAAGCCTTAGCAGCAACTAAATCAGCTGCTGCAGCCTCACCTGTTAGGTTAAGGTTATGGGAAACCTATGTGTCTGCTTAAAACATTTAAACCTCCCGTACTTCAGGCAAGGGATTGCAATTTTGGATTGGGATGGACATCATTCCTTTCTCAAATAAAGCTTTTGCTTTAATGTGTATAATAGTGGTGAATATACACTGATCAACATAAAAAATGCCACTCCACGAAGGAATGCACAAAGTATGACGAAACTTACCACACATGTAGACAAAGCGGGCAGGAAAGAAATGATTTAATTTCTGAGGGATTACACGAATTGTGACACGCAAGGAAACAGTATAGTGTGGCCCAAGTCAGCAGATTGTATGACCACCGTACTGGGCGGTACATTTGGAAACACGGGGCAAAGCGGAAAAGTCCCCGGATGGTGTTCTGAGGTAATAATGACCATGCGTCATTAACCTGTGTCCATAGTTCCTAGATATTGCAAGGAGGTAACATGGTAGCATTAAGTCATCTGTCAATGATGTTCCACATATTCTCTATTGGGAAGAAGTCTGAGGATTGTGCTGGCCAGGGCAGCTCCTGGATATCTTGTAGGCACAGTTTGCTGATGTTGGCAGTATGTGCGTGGGAGTTATCTTCCCCCAGTAATCCAGCACAAAATGGCAAATTTGGGTAACTAGCATGGTAATGCATTTCAGTCAGTCTCAACAATTATTACAGAAGAAAAGAATAAACAGATTAAACAGTTTGCTGGTAGTATAATTAAAAATGCAGTCTACAGGGAAAATCTAAAGGAATACCTTCAGTAATTTTTTAGATTTTTTCTTTTCTCTCTCTCTTTCTCTCTCTCTCTCTCTTTTTTAATGCCCTCAAATTTTGGTATAGTTGGAATCAACTGCTTCTCCTATATAACCCATTTTACTGAATTGTAGACTTACCCTGTGTTTTAGTTTGTAGTTCACAGTTTGCATAGCAAAAGAGGTTTTGATGATCATTCTGCCTGACTTCTTGACAATAATTTTATCCATCATGCTGGAAGAATTTTTGGCCTCAGGATCATAAATGCATAACAAAAAGCTTTCACAATTTTAGATAAATGGTGTAACTTTAAGAATATGAATACTTTTGAACACTTGCATCAATTCTAACAAATTTTCTAACTTCGTCACTTCCATTTTCGGAAAAAGTAATACACTGGCGTGCAAAAATTAAGGACGAGGCGGTTTTTAGAATGTAACGTCGTGCAGATGTGCTCCACATCGGCTCAAATCATACAATAAGATCCCCAAGATGTAAGAAAATGGGACAAGTGAGCAAAACCGTCCAAACAAGGAATCCAAAGAATACAAAGGCACTTTATTGAAAAGGTAGCCTCGAGCACAACTGGACAGAAAAGTCCATGTGACAGGCGGCTGCCAAGAAAAATCCACTCTTTAGTAGGGGATATGATCACCCCTGACTGCGTTGCAGGATTTACAACGTCTGTCCATGCTGAGGACAAGGTTGTCAAGGAGCTGTTGAGGCATCGCGGCCCATTCCTCTTGTAGCGCCAATCGCAGCTGCGGAATCATTGCTGGCGGCTGGTGATGTGCTGCCAAGCATCTCCCGAGAAGGTCCCACACGTGTTCGATTGGATTTAGGTCCGGGGACCTTGCTGGCCAATCCATGCGTTGAATATCTTCACTCTCCAACAGCCACTGTACGATGAGGTCGTCCATGAAGAGGAACTCAGGACCCACAGCACCTCTAAACAGACGCATGTGAGGCAGGAGAACATCGGTACAAAAGCGGACACCAGTGACTGAACCTCCTTGGAAGATGTGGAGGTCAGTACGGCTACCGAGGATGATACCACCCCAAACGAGAACTCCGCCACATCCAAACCGGTCCCTTTCGATGATGTTGGAGGTGTGATTGCGTGTTTCCTGCACTCTCCAGATGTGTATACGTCCAGAATCTCTCGTCAGACTAAATCGGCTCTCATCCGTAAAGAAAACTCGACCCCATTGCTGATGTGTCCAGTTCTTGTGTTCCTGGCACCACAGAAATCGCCGTCTCCGATGAGCAGGCGTTAATGGCACACACCATACTGGTCGTCGTACACCACCTTTGTGCAGCCTCCTGGCCACGGTAGACCACCTTTGTGCAGCCTCCTGGCCACGGTAGACCACCTTTGTGCAGCCTCCTGGCCACGGTAGACCACCTTTGTGCAGCCTCCTGGCCACGGTAAAACGTGATAACGGACGTCCAGTTGTATGTTGCATGTGCCTTGCGATTTCTCCCGCTGTCTGCCGTCTGTCTCTTCTCGCCTGTAGAACAATATACCGGTCGTCCGCCGCCGTGGTTGCTCGTGGACGACCACTGCTAAACTCTCGGACAGCTGTTCCTGTCGTTTGAAATGCTTTCCAAGCTCGTAAAACGATGCTGTGAGCGATCCCGAACTCCTCGGCCACACTAGTCACACTTCGACCTTCTTCCAACTTCCCAATGACGCGACCTCGGGTAAAGTCATCCAGATGTCGTCTACTGGATTGCCTGTTGGACCATATCACACGGTGGCAACAACTCGACGTCGTTCAAACCGATGTACACCGTGCGATAGCTTTCACCGAATTGCTGAGCGTACACCATGATCATGATCTTATGTAGAGGATTTTAGGAAGGGAGTGTCTGACCCCAGGTCTTAAACAACCCTTAGAAATAGGAAGCTAGGAGATTTGGGCTAGAGTGCCAGATAGGAAAGTCACACGGAAGCGAGGTAGAAAGGGGGAGGAAGACGCGCTTATTTATTACCGGGGGGCCAGTACCCGGGGTCCGACGGCTTAACGTCCCCATCCGACGCACGGCGGATATTTAGTGGATCGAGCGTTCGTACCTGCCTAGGATCGAACCTGAGGTCCTTTCTGCGGCAGTCACGAACGTTGCCCACTTGGCCACCCGCGGCCCCCTGAGCGTACACCGCCCGTGTCCCGTGTGCTTTATACCCTTCCTACACCCCCCCCCCCACGTCATGCTGCATATATGCGCATGCCCTACCGTACCGGGCCCTAGTCTATCTCCTGAGTGGTCTTTCGGTCCGTTCTGCCTGCTCGTTCCGCTGTTATGCTAATTTCTCCTCTTCGTCCTTCATTTTTGCACACCAGTTGTAACATTGCAGTAAAAAAATTACGATAATGGGAGAAATTCATTCTCCATCTGACTTCCATTTTGGAATTTTTTTTTTCCATTTTCAAGCTGAAATACAAACATTTCTGCACAAAAATTATGATTACAGGAGAAATCTCCACTTGTCTAACTTCGGTTTTTGAAAGACAGAATTCCATCTACAGATGGAAAACGCCCCCCCCCCGTTCTATTCAGTATTGCATCCATATCAAGAATAGCCCAAAATCCGTGGAAGAATCTCATGCCTGTTTCCGAAGCAGAAACATTAAATGACGATTTTCCATAATTTCACTGTCATATCTGTATATCCAATCAGAATTTGTAATTGTACAGAAAATACGTACTGGTTGGCATCTATGCTTTGATGTGAGTTCACTCAAAGCAGCGTCCATTCAAGATGCAGTAACAGGGCCGTAGCTAGCGGGGGGCTAGAGGGGGCTCAGATCCCCCTACAGGGCTAGGGACCCCTTCCCCCTGGAAAATTGGCGCTGTCAAAAATGACTTAAACTTTTATTTCGATGGTTTACGTAAATTACTTTGATATTTCATCACAGGCATAAATACTTTATTCGCATACTGGACTTTTTAAAAAGTTAAATAACTCAAAATAGTATAACTATATACTAAAAATCCGAAAATTTATTGGCGTAGAATAAATAATCAAAATTTCCAAGCTTTCGCACATCAACCAGATGGCTTTCTCAAGGAAGGTAGACAGCTAACTGCAAACAGGATAATAGAACGTTTCAACACTTTAAACGCGGTGACTTGACTAGACAATAAATGATTAGAAGCAAACGTGATATTTCGAAGAAACGAGGTCACGTTGGTTGGGCACGCGGTACTATGGTAGAAGTCTCAGCATTATTTGAAGAATTGATTCCAAATACGTGGTAACTCCAGAGAGACGCTATCGTTACAAGCCTCGCAGCTGGTCAAGATTTCCAAGGTTTCGCGAATGGCAGTAGATTTGGGTGTGGAGTATGAAGCTAATTTCTTTACATCACTCCATATAGGATCGGCGGACTTGAACTTGACTTCTCTTGATAGGGCGGTGGTTATTTTTCCGTCTCTTGTATCCCTTTTATGTTCGCTGATTCTAATTCCAAACGAACGTTTGGTCATTCCGATGTAGTATCGCCTGGAGCCGTCCGGATAGTTTAGTGGGATGGCATAAATGCCTGCCTCATTGAGAAGAGGGGACTTGTCAATATTTCTCTTAAGCATCGTGTATAAAGATGCCGGAGACCTTATGCCGACACCGAAGTTCATCCTTCTGAGCGCGTTTTTGAGTTGATACGAAATATTTGGTATGTAGGGAATAGAGCCCAGGTAGCGAAGTTGCGGCATAGAAATATTATTAGCACTCCTGGTTCTGGCTTTCTCGATAAAGTTATGCATCTGGTTCGAAGTATATCCTGCCTCAGTGGCCAATTCGACGATGTTTCTTAGTTCAGATTGTCTAGAACGGGCATCGGATGAGACAGCGAAGGCTCTTCTAATTCGTGAACGGAATAAGGCGGTCTTGTAATCATCAGGGCAGAATGAACTGCGGAGCATCAGGTTGGGAACGGAAGTGGGTTTATAATAGACTTCCGTATGAAGGCGGTTGTCATGCGATTTGCTCACTGAGACGTCGAGATAAGGTAAGATACCATTGTGTTCAAGCTCCATGGTGAAATTGATTCTAGGGTGTATACAATTTATTTTATCGAGGAAAAACGGGAGAGTCTCCTTTCCGTGTGGCCATATGAAAAATACGTCGTCTGCGTATCGTATCCAGGTGGTAGGTCTTGGAGTGATGTTGGTGAATATATGTTGCTCAATGGGGCGAAGTATTGCTTCCGCAAGGACTGCTGAGAGCGAAGATCCCATCGGAGCGCCATTTACTTGCTTATAAATTTGCCCTCGAAAACTGAAGTAGCTGGAATTTGAGACCAAGTCCATTAATTGGAAGATGCTGAGGCAAGACTCCTGAGAATAAACCGATGAATTAGATATAGCCTCTTTCAATGTTCTGATGGCTTCCGGAACGGGGATCGATGGATAAAGAGAAACTACGTCGAAACTGCCGATAATGTCGCGTTGTTCAATGGTGAGCTGCTTGATTTTCGTGATCAAATCTAAAATGGAGGTTATTATAAAGTCCGACTCCGGTGGATGATTAGTTAAGAATTTGGTTAACGCTTTTTCTAAGTGGTACGTCGGTGCGAATGTTCTGGACACGATCGGTCTCAATGGAATGCCGGATTTGTGGTGTTTAAGTCTGCCGAAGAGATTTGGGATCTGAGGGCCAGGCGGTAATTTGGCGGATTTCTTGAGATCATCTGGAATATCAGTTGACCTTGCAGTTCTTTTTACCTGTGCAATCCAAGAATTTTGAGGATTCCTTCGTAAGATTATAGATCCAGAATCGGATATAAATTCTTCTAGTTTTTTATTATAGTCCGCTGCGTCCATTATCGCTATCTGCCGGATTTGTCCGTTAGCGTCAATATTATGGAGTGGTCATTTCTAAGGTTGGAAATCGTTCTTGGAATTTTGAAATTATTAAACGATTGCTTCTTATTGTACCACGATTTTAACCTAGAGCAACACAGTTGACATAGTTCATCTTTGTTGTCTTCTGGAATTCGCGATATTATGGTCTCAAACTCAGAAACGACGCTTTTTGGGTTCAGTCTCGATCGGAAGCAGAACTTTGGTCGAAGTTCCAAAACTTTAGTTTCCTCTCCGGTGAGCGTTCGGTTAGAAATATTGACGAAAGGAATGGTGAAATCTTTAGGTTTAGGAGTCTGGGAAGACTTCAGGTAATCCAGTTTCTTGCTGTGTCTGGATGAAAAGGAAGACTGGAGTCTTTCGACTAACATATATACCCGGAGGGTAAGGTTGTTGAAGGTAATAGGGTCGCAAAGACTATGCAAGTTCATATATAGATTATAGCACCGGTTTTCTAATGACATGACGTCCTTTCTTTTCAGGTTCACTATCCTTGACAAGGTCTGGCGTAGAAATTTTTCTTTTTTCTTCTCGAACCATGATCCTTTTACTGACGTCTTGAAATTAAGGAACTTTGGGATCAAGCCGAATGTCTTGCAAGCGGTTAGGAATTCGAGATGGGACCGTTCCTTTTCCAGTCTGAGTCTAAGCTGTCGAAATGCTTCAAAGGTGTTCCACATTGCTCGGAGACTGCAACAAATTCAAAAAGTAGGAACTTTACACCAAATTAAACTCAAAATAGTATAACTATATACTAAAAATCCGAAAATTTATTGGCGTAGAATAAATAATCAAAATTTCCAAGCTTTCGCACATCAACCAGATGGCTTTCTCAAGGAAGGTAGACAGCTAACTGCAAACAGGATAATAGAAAGTTTCAACACTTTAAACGCGGTGACTTGACTAGACAATAAATGATTAGGAGCAAACGTGATATTTCGAAGAAACGAGGTCACGTTGTTTGGGCACGCGGTACTATGGTAGAAGTCTCAGCATTATTTGAAGAATTGATTCCAAATACGTGGTAACTCCAGAGAGACGCTATCGTTACAAGCCTCGCAGCTGGTCAAGATTTCCAAGGTTTCGCGAATGGCAGTAGATTTGGGTGTGGAGTATGAAGCTAATTTCTTTACATCACTCCATATAGGATCGGCGGACTTGAACTTGACTTCTCTTGATAGGGCGGTGGTTATTTTTCCGTCTCTTGTATCCCTTTTATGTTCGCTGATTCTAATTCCAAACGAACGTTTGGTCATTCCGATGTAGTATCGCCTGGAGCCGTCCGGATATTTTAGTGGGATGGCATAAATGCCTGCCTCATTGAGAAGAGGGGCTTGTCAATATTTCTCTTAAGCATCGTGTATAAAGATGCCGGAGACCTTATGCCGACACCGAAGTTCATCCTTCTGAGCGCGTTTTTGAGTTGATAGGAAATATTTGGTATGTAGGGAATAGAGCCCAGGTAGCGAAGTTGCGGCATAGAAATATTATTAGCACTCCTGGTTCTGGCTTTCTCGATAAAGTTATGCATCTGGTTCGAAGTATATAATGCCTCAGTGGCCAATTCGACGATGTTTCTTAGTTCAGATTGTCTAGAACGGGCATCGGATGAGACAGGTAAAAAGAATTGCAAGGTCAACTGATATTCCAGATGATCTCAAGAAATCCGCCAAATTACCGCCTGGCCCTCAGATCCCAAAACTCTTCGGCAGACTTAAACACCACAAACCCGGCAATCCATTGAGACCGATCGTGTCCAGAACATTCGCACCGACGTACCACTTAGAAAAAGCGTTAACCAAATTCTTAACTAATCATCTACCGGAGTCGGACTTTATAATAACCTCCACTTTAGATTTGATCACGAAAATCAAGCAGCTCACCATTGAACAACGCGACATTATCGGCAGTTTCGACGTAGTTTCTCTTTATCCATCGATCCCCGTACCGGAAGCCATCAGAACATTGAAAGAGGCTATATCTAATTCATCGGTTTATTCTCAGGAGTCTTGCCTCAGCATCTTCAAATTAATGGACTTGGTCTCAAATTCCAGCTACTTCATTTTCCGAGGGCAAATTTATAAGCAAGTAAATGGCGCTCCGATGGGTTCTTCGCTCTCAGCCGTCCTTGCGGAAGCAATACTTCGCCCCATTGAGCAACATACATTCACCAATATCACCCCAAGACCTACCACCTGGCTACGATACGCAGACGACGTATTTTTCATATGGCCACACGGAAAGGAGACTCTCCCGTTTTTCCTCGATAAAATAAATTGTATACACCCTAGAATCAATTTCACCATGGAGCTTGAACACAATGGTACCTTACCTTATCTCGACGTCTCAGTGAGCAAATCGCATGACAACCGCCTTCATACGGAAGTCTATTATAAACCCACTTCCGTTCCCAACCTGATGCTCCGCAGTTCATTCTGCCCTGATGATTACAAGACCGCCTTATTCCGTTCACGAATTAGAAGAGCCTTCGCTGCCTCATCCGATGCCCGTTCTAGACAATCTGAACTAAGAAACATCGTCGAATTGGCCACTGAGGCAGGATATACTTCGAACCAGATGCATAACTTTATCGAGAAAGCCAGAACCAGGAGTGCTAATAATATTTCTATGCCGCAACTTCGCTACCTGGGCTCTATTCCCTACATACCAAATATTTCGTATCAACTCAAAAACGCGCTCAGAAGGATGAACTTCGGTGTCGGCATAAGGTCTCCGGCATCTTTATACACGATGCTTAAGAGAAATATTGACAAGTCCCCTCTTCTCAATGAGGCAGGCATTTATGCCATCCCACTAAACTATCCGGACGGCTGCAGGCGATACTACATCGGAATGACCAAACGTTCGTTTGGAATTAGAATCAGCGAACATAAAAGGGATACAAGAGACGGAAAAATAACCACCGCCCTATCAAGAGAAGTCAAGTTCAAGTCCGCCGATCCTATATGGAGTGATGTAAAGAAATTAGCTTCATACTCCACACCCAAATCTACTGCCATTCGCGAAACCTTGGAAATCTTGACCAGCTGCGAGGCTTGTAACGATAGCGTCTCTCTGGATTTACCACGTATTTGGAATCAATTCTTCAAATAATGCTGAGACTTCTACCATAGTACCGCGTGCCCAACCAACGTGACCTCGTTTCTTCGAAATATCACGTTTGCTCCTAATCATTTATTGTCTAGTCAAGTCACCGCGTTTAAAGTGTTGAAACGTTCTATTATCCTGTTTGCAGTTAGCTGTCTACCTTCCTTGAGAAAGCCATCTGGTTGATGTGCGAAAGCTTGGAAAATTATGATTATTTATTCTACGCCAATAAATTTTCGGATTTTTAGTATATAGTTATACTATTTTGAGTTTAATTTGGTGTAAAGTTCCTACTTTTTGAAGTTAAATAACAGTAAAACGACGCAGTATGAATGTAACTTAAAAGAAAAAAAGAAATTTCGATTTTTTGAATTGTGAATTATTTGTAACGGCTGTATTAGTAATTTTAGTGATTCTCTACTAGCGGTAGGAGTTATAAGGAACAAGAAACTCATTTTAGGAGGGGGGGGCGTTAAATTTAGAAGAACAAGCTAAAAGAAAGTAATCAAGGGTGGAGGCGTACTTGCACTCGGGACCGGATTAAAGGTATTTGGGAAGCTTTGGGGGCTTAAGTCCCAGGCTGCATCCTTTGTAGTTTTAAGGAGACAATTGAATGTTGCCCTTGATTGCGAACGAAGCACTTTAAGACCACATGGGATCCTATTGCCGTTGGGTCTGTTCCGTGCCCTCCAAGGGAAGGTGCTGGAGGTAACAAATTCGTACATTTGTTTTGCTTTTCTTGGCGTGACACTTGCTAACACATATGGTGACGCGAAGGGGCTCCAAAGACGGAAACAATGAAAGGTGAGAAGTTTTGGAATTCTAAAGCATACAAAACGCAATCTGATAGTTCTACTGACTTCAGTAGTTTTCTCATGGGAAGTTTTCTCATCAACAAAGTCTCCTCACCCATGTTGCTTTTAACTGCCGTCTGCCGGACAGACTGGAATCTTTGTAACCAGTGCTTAGTGTAGTTGGTTTTTCCGTTAGCTATTATCTTAAGAATTCGGCTGAATTTTTTTTTTTTTCGAATTTGCAGTGTGAGCTATTTTTATATGGAAAAATACATAGTAATTCGCAAGCACGCAAATTCTTCAATTTCTCCATTTACATCTTGAAAGCATTCAGTGACATTAAAGGATTCTACCCAAAATTCTGGAGAGAGTCAACCACAGAAATATGTTGCTGACGATATTTCGAAATCAGGCGAAAATATCAGACAAGTGATACCTGAAAAATATCCCAAGAATTCGTCAGGAAGAAGTTTTCAGAGTGATTGGTTCAGGAAGTTTAAATGGGTGGAATATTCCCAATCACTGGATGCTGTTTTCTGCTATGCCTGCAGACACTTTCAGCACTGCGGCAGTAAAGAAAATGCTTTTACTGTAAATGGATTTTTTTTTTTTTTTTTTTGTGATTGGAGGTTTAACGACCACCGTGAGCAACTCAATGGGCTATAAGCGGTCGCCCGTCCCTAATTTAGGGTCACTGGTTCCAGGGAAGGGAGAGAGCCAGTGCCGTAAGACAAACACAACATCCATGCCTCACCGGGATTCGAACCCGGACCCCTTCGAACGAATGATCATAGGCCAACGCCTTAGACCACTGCGTCACCGGGGCGGCGTAAATGGATTTAAAAACTGGAAAACTGCTCCGCAAAGGGGAAAGGGATTGCATATTATAAGAATTAGAAATCACGGTTATGGAAACTACGGAACTGAAGAAGTTTCAAGTACAACATTTTAAATGTTTGAAACCATAAATGTGAAAAGTTACTGAAATCGTTCAAAACATTAAAAAATCCGCTGAAAAAGTCATAAATCCGAAAAACAATATGTCTGCCACTAACTCCTTTCTGAAATCTCCTGAATTTAGTGAATGTCCCCCAAGTCGGCAAAACTGCGTAAGCGACTGCCCTCTTTGCCCACGCCTAGCAAAAATTTGAGCCCCCCTCCCCAGTTCTGGGACCTAGCTACGGCCCTGTGCAATAATGAACTACTCAACATCACAGCTGGTGACAAAGATGATGTACCTTTTACCATAGGTTTGAGTAATGGAGATTTTGGTCCAGTTAGTTTCAAATATAACAAAATAAAAAGTTCTGGCATTCATGTCTGAATTTAATCACATCAAATTCCTTTGCATGAAGCTTTGGCACCAAACCCAATATCAACAGATGTAATATTCACTTGATTGCCTTTTATTTTTTACATCTATCTTAGAAAGTAAGCTTCCTTTTCTAATTAATTACACACTCTTTTTGGAGGGAAAAAAACTAAGTGACCTTCAGCAGCAAATTCGTGACTTTTTATTAGTTTTTTTTTCAGATTCATGACGTTTTCGTGAGCCTTTTTCCAATTTGTGACTTTCATGACCTCATAGACTTTTGCCAGTGCCTAGTCATGTTAAAGATATATAATAGTCTGAGCAATACATACACACTTTTAACACAAAGTTAAAATGGTTTCTGAATCTTAAATATGAAATCTCAACAGCTTTATCATGTTGTACCACCAACTCATATTGTTAAAGGTGATAGTAATATTCCTCACAATTATCATAATTAAAACAAATGTAAAAAATATAGCTCTTAAAAGCTTTTTAAGTAACCATGAAATTGAACTCTGCATCGAAAATGTATTGTGGGTATCTAATACGTTTTTCAACCACAAGTATATCCATCCACACATCATCATCATCATTGTCAACCATTATCAATTCACTGCTGGACGGTCTCCGCAAGTTTCCTCCACAACAGTCTGTCTTGTGCCAGTCTCCTCCATGTCACTCCCGCATACTTTCGAATTTCACCCACCCGTCTCCCATGTGGTCTTCTTCTGGGTCTTTTCCTGTCATTTGGAATCCAATCTAAAATTTCGGCTGTCCATCGATGGTCTGTCCTTCTGGCAGTATGTCCAGCCCATTGCCATTTCAGGGATTTAACTCTGATCATGATGTCTTCCACTCTTGTCATTTTTCGGATCCACGTGTTCCTCTTCTTATCTCTCCTGGTTACACCAAGCATGCACCTCTCCATGCTTTTTTGGGTTGTCTGCAGCCTTTGTATGTCTCTTTTAGTTAAGGTCCACGTCTCTGCACCATACGTAAGCACTGAGAGGATGCATTGATGAAACACTTTTCTTTTAAGACATAATGGCATATTGCTCTTGAAAATTATGCTGTTTCTTCCAAAAGCTCTATAGGCAAGTTTTGTACGCCGATTAATTTCTTCATCAATGTGACCCTCACTTGATATCTGCTGTCCAAGATAAATGTACGTGTCTGTTATCTCCAGCTTTTCTGCATCAATCCATAAATCTTCATTTCTTGTAAAAGCATTGAACATCACTTTTGTCTTCTGAAAGTTCATTTTTAATCCCACTTCTTTACTCTTGTCAGCAAGTTCCTGGATCATACTCTGCAGCTCTGATGGGCTAGTTGCAAAAATGACTACGTCATCAGCAAAACGAAGGTGGGTTAGATAATCTCCATTAATCTTTATCCCTTTGTTTTCCCAGTTCAGTGATTGAAAGACATTTTCCAATGTGGCATTAAAGAGCTTCGAAGATATGCTGTCACCTTGTCTCACTCCCTTCCCAATTTTTATGTGTGTTGTATTTTCAAACAGCCGAATCTTTGCACTTGCATTTTCATAGATGTTGTTAATAATATTAATGTATGCATCTTCAATACCGCAGGATTTCAGAGCCATTGTAACTGCTGATGGTTTCACCGAATCAAAGGCTTTTTCGTAATCGATAAAAGTCATGCACAATGGAAGTTCATATTCCCTCGCTCTTTCAACTAGTTCTCTCAGTACGTGGATATGATCTATTGTGCTGTAGCCACTCCTGAATCCAGCTTGTTCTCTCGGTTGAGCCATGTCCAGTGTTACCTTCAAGTGGTGTGAAAGAACTTTAGTGAAGATTTTATAAACCACTGATAACAGGCTGATAGGTCTGTAGTTCCTGAGATCCTCAATGTCACCTTTTTTATGTAGCAGGATCATTGTAGCGTTGTTCCAATCCTCAGGAATCTTCCCTTCATTAAGGCATCGAGTGAAAATTTGGACGAGTAGTGTTTCGATTTCTCCACTTGCTTCTTGTATGATACCTACAGTAATTCCATCTTCTCCTGGAGCTTTTCCCCGCTTCATGTTCTTGATTGCATGTGCAACTTCTGCTGGGATGACTGGAAGAACTCTGGTACTGGTACCTTTCCTGATTTCTGGAGTACACGCATCATCCTTTCCATATAATTTGGAGTAGAAATCTTCCACTCTTGTCGAAATTTCGCCTCTATTTCTTGTAACAGAACCATCTTCTTTTCTCAGTGCCATAATCTGTTTTCTTCCCTTACTGAGATGTCCCTTTGCTATCTTTAGGCTTCGGTTGTTTTCAATTGCTTTCCTCACTAGTTCACAGTTGAATTTCCTTACGTCTTCAGTGATACTTTTTCGCACTGTCTTGCATAGCTCTATATATTCCACTTTGGAAGTCACATCTTCTTTAGTTGTCCTCATCTCTCTTCTTTTTTGCATCAACATTTTGGTTTTTCTGTTGCCGTTTCCGTATTTTTGCATTGAAATCTCCCATAATTATCTTCAAGTGCTGCTTACCTTTATTATTTAGATGACGAATTTCCTCATAAAATTCTTCAATTTCTTCTTCAGGATGACTTGTGGTGGGTGCATAAGTTTGAATAATCTGAGCCTTGTATCTTCTCGAGAGTTGGATAACGAGTCGTGCAGCTCTGTCAGAGGAACTTTCAACTTCTACAACTTTATCCTTCAGTTTCTTGTTTATTATAAATCCAACACCACTAGTTCTGCCAGTGTCCCACGATAGTAGAAGAGATGTCCACTTTTCAGTTCAATGAGATCTTCTCCTTTTCTCCTTACCTCACTTAGTCCGACGATGTCCCACCTGATCCTTTGTAGTTCGTCTTCCAATTCAAGAAGCCTTGAATCAGAAGATAGGGAGCGTCCATTATACGTAGCCATGGTCAGCATCAGATGACAGTCTAGTCCGGTCCTCCGGGGATTCTTAGCACCCTCTGCCTTCATGTCGCACTGGCCTCTGCCTTGGCCAGGTACATTCCAGCTGCCGGAGACTGAGGGCCAAGATTTAAGTTGTGGAGTCATTTTGGAGGGGTTTGGCCATAACTCACCACGCTGGCCAAGTGGGTTGGTGAGTGTGGGAGAGCATTTCCTCTAATCCCGATGGTAAATTTATACCGCTATTGGCGGTTGTCAGAGCCCCTTTAGTGGGAACAGGATGCACCACGAGAAGGCGGGGTTGACATTTGTCAAGGAGAGGCTGTGATGTTACGCATTATCTGACCTTACATTCCCATGCATCCACACATACACTTGGAAAAATCGTACTCTCGGATTAAAGAGTGTAGTAGATTTTGTTACTTATGATCAGCGTCGGAAACACTTAGTTGTTGATACCTGTGTGATGAGAGGTTGCAGATGTTGGCTCTGATCATCACCTGTTAGTGTCACAGGTGAAACTGAACGTTGGTTGGAGAAGGAGGTATAAGAAAATGCCTGTGTTGAAAAAAACAAAGGTTGAAAGGCTGTCTGAAGAACATCAGCATTACTCTGATTTACTCAGTGAATGACTGAATAAATTGAAGGCTTGTGGGAGGCATTTAGAAAAGAAGTGGACATGTTTTAAGAACTGTGTTGTCACTGCCACTGAAGAGGTCTATGGTACTGCAGCAGTGGGTAACTTTAAGGGTGATGCTTGCTGGACATTGAAGTTAAAGAAGGACGCATACTTAGGGATGTTACAAGGTAGAGTTTCTGAGGATGAATAATGCTGTAAGAATGAGGTAGCAAAGTTGGTTCGCCAGAGTAAGGCAAAAGATAGAAAGGAAAAGGAGAAAAGGCACGATTTGACTTTTTGGAAAGATATAAAAACATTCTGGAGGTACATAAGACATAAAAAAAGAAGGGAAATAAAATTCTAAGTTTTGTAAAGAATATAGTCGGAGAAATAATATGGGAGCCCAATGACAGATGGGGTGAGTACTTCTGTGATTTATTAAGCCATGAAAGCAAAGATGATTCTGAGGCAGAAGTAGATGATGTCATAGTGAGAGATGAAAACACTGCTGGGATCTCAAGAGAAGAGGTGTGGAAAGCTCTAAAATCTCTTCAAAATGGTAAGGCTTCGGGAGTAGATGTCATATCTGCTAAACTATGGTGGTGACTCACTGACTCTGTGATTGACTGCTTAACTGAAGTTTGCCTGTTATGTTGGGAGTTAGGAATGGTACCCCAGGATTGGAGGTATGCTATCACTGTTCCCTTGTCCAAGAGAAAAGGTGATCAGACTGAATGCAAGAAATATCGTGGTATCAGTTTGCTGAGTGTGCCTGGGAAAATGTTAGGGAAGGTCATTATTGATAAGGTACAAGGTCTTATGTCAGAGAAAGTGTGGGATGTACAGAGTGGTTTTATGCCTGGTAAGGGCTGCACTAATAAAATTTTTGCTTTACGTATGACGATTGAAAAGTATCTGTCTTTTGGTAAAAAAAAGTGTTTGCGACCTTCATTGATTTAGAGAAAGCTTATGACAAAGTAAATAGGAATTTTCTGTGGAAGGTACTGAATAAATATGGTATTACTGGGAATCTACTCAATTGTGTGAAAGCCATATACACTGGCAGTAGAGCATGCGTACGAGTGAATGGCGTTTTATTGAACTGGTTTTCTATTGATGTAGGAGTCGGACAAAGTTGTGTAACGTCACTCTGGCTGTTTAATACATTTATGGATGCATGCACGCGTGATGCCAAAAATGGATAATACTGGTTTATGTCTTAGTGATACGTGTGTGTGCAGGCTTCTCTATGCTGATGACACAGTTCTGTTGGTAGAGAGCAAAAGTGAGTTGCAGAGTATGTTGCCCCAGATGTACGAAGTTTGCATGAAATTCAAACTGAGTATAAATAAGGGAAAACCCAAAGTTAAGGTTTTTGAGCAAGTATCTGTTCGTACTGAATGCAAAGTAAGTCTTAATGCCACAGAGATTGGCCAGGTGAATGAGTTTGTATATTCAGGAAGTATGTTTGACAGAGTGAACAAATTAGATGGTGAAATTAGTAGTAGGCGAGTGAATTCTTCATTGAAAGTCATAGCGGCAGGGGGGCGGAAAGTGAAGTTCGTTGACCGGGCCCGAAATTTCGAATCGTGGTGCACCCTCTACATTCCCGCTTCCCGGAACAAACAGAAGAAAAACAATGCCTAAGGAGCTTTGTTGGGAATTAGGACCACCCAACCACTTATCTAGAGGAACTTTCTAAGGCACATCACAACAATCGCACATATGCCAAATAAAGAAAAATATAAAACTAAAAATATTGGCTGAAATTTTTTATGGGGCCCGGGCCCAGGCGGTTCTGCCGCCACTTCATACCGGCCTTAGGATTTCACAGGAATGATGGGTTCTCAAGGAAGTCCCGAATGGCTGTGTATGAAACTGTAATTGTTCCTATTCTGATGTATGGCAGTGAAGCCTGGGTTCTGCAGAAAATACATAGGAGTTGTTTGTGTGCTGGGGGGGGCGTTACTTAAGGGGGTTTTGTGGTAAGACATGTGCTAATCATGTGAGGAATGAAGATGTGTTGCAGATGTGTAATGTGAGTCAAAATGTTGTTAGTAAGCTGGAGACTAAGATTCTTCGGTGGTTTGGCCATGTTGAAAGAATGAGTGATGAGATGCTTATTAAAAAATTTTTTTAGCCAAAGTGGCAGGAAAGGAAGGTAGAGGAAGGCCAAGGAAATCATGCGAGGACCAGATTCAGGAATGTCTGCTTGAGAAAAAGATTATGGGTATGAGGTACAAAAGGCCTTGTGTGCGGCCTGTGATGAATGTTAATGAAGCTCGAGCTGTATGCCGAGATCACTGTGAATGGAGACATTTGATACACTAACAGTAAGTAAATTCTAGTTCTATCAGTTTGTGTACTTGGCACATGGTCTTTCTTTGAGAAGCAGAAGCTAACCTCCAAATCTCAGCTTATTGATATGTACAGACCTCAAAAACACGAGCCCCCCCCCCCCCTTAACTTTGGAACCATTTGCCGCAGATAAACAAGTAAGGTACCGTTGGAACGCACTCGAAGGGAACTATTACGTAATGTGAAAAAAATGCTAATTAAGCTAATTAACATGTTAATTAGCTCACTATCTCCGAAATTTTCATATAAGGGGTATGTTATTTTATGCGCATTCTATTAAGCACATGCAAAAAACCCTAAATTTTAAATATCGTCCAAATCGGATGATTAATAGCGAAGATATTTGCAAATGAAGTTAGAGGGGGCGGGGCTCCATATACACTGCTGGCCACCCAAAATGCAACACCAAGAAGGACACGAGACAGCAAAGCCAGATTTACTGGACACATAACAACAGATACAAAGATGAAACGATTGAGCTTACAGGCCCGTGTGACTTGCGGAACACGCAGACATCAATAGTTCATGTGGCCCCCATGGCTGGTAATAACGGCCGCGACATCGAACGAAAGAAGCTTTGGATGTAGGCTTGGGGTATGTCGGTCCAGGCTGCTTCCACACGTTGCCACAGTTCATCAGGCGTAGCCGCGGGTGGTGCTTGCCGGGCCACTCGGTTGCCGATCACCGACCAGACGTGTTCGATGGGCGACATATCGGGAGAACAGGCGGCCCACGGCAGCAGTGACACCTGGTGGGCCGTGAAGAATTGTTGCACGATGCGTGCCACGTGCGGGCGCGCATTGTCCTGTTGAAACGTGGCCGCTGGCAGGTCCAGCAGGTAAGGGAGGACTACAGGCTCCAAAACGTAGGAGATGTAGCGGTGACTGTTGAGTGTACCGGCGATGCGTGCCAGAGGGGTGCAGGTCTCATTTCCAATTCTGCCCGAAACCATAACGCCAGGCGACGAACTGGTATGGCAATGCATAATGCAGGTGTCATACAGTCTCTCGCCACGGTGCCGCCACACGCGGATCCGACCTTTGTGGTGTTGCAGGCAGAAGCGGAATTCGTCGGAAAAGACAATGTTGTGCCATTCCGTAATCCAGGTGCGGCGTTCAACGGCCCACTGCCGCCGCACTCGCCGGTGGTGTAACGTCAATGGTAATCGGAGCAATGGGCGCCGTGCGACAAGTCCCCGCTCCTGCAGACGACGTCGAACGGTACGTGCTGACACAGGTTGCTGCGCAACACACCCTGATTCCTGTGCTAACGTTCTTGATGTGGCGGTGCGAGCCGTCAATGCCCACCACACAACATGCCGGTCCTCTCGTTCGGTGGTGTGCAGCGGCTGAAGCAATCCCTCACGTCGGTCCATCCGTCCCTCCTGCACCCACCGAATCCATACTCGCCTCACTGTGGCTGGATATCATCCCACACGGGCGCCGATGTCTTGGTACGATAAACCGCTGTCGCGAGAAGCCACTATTCGTCCTCTGTCGAACTCCGAAACCTGGTGGAATGACTGCCGTGTTTTGCGACGAGGCATCAGGAAGCTTCCCACGCACAAGTCCGGCAGCACAACACACTTCCACTACTTACACCCCGCCTTCTGTGCACCCTTCTTATAGTGCTTCTCGGTGGCGTGCCGGGCGCACATGATTTGCATATGCCCTGCAATGCTAATCGTTTGCATGTCCTCTCGCGGGCGACGCATGCTGCGAATATCATGCCAATCGGGTGCTTCCTTCTTGGTGTTGCATTTTGGGTGGCCAGCAGTGTATCTACCTCTGGGAAACACACCTGGAATGTTTCTTTCCCTGCAAGAAGAGTGATAGTGCTGAAAAGTCGGTGTCTTGCCCAAACCTCGGACAAATTGAATGCAGAGTACAGACGAGCAAAGGCCCTGACAGTGATTTCTGCGGTAACTTGGGCCATTCAGAGATGGAGTTCATTTACTCTTGCTGTTTTCTTTATAACAACTTCATTTATTCGTGCTAATGACTTGAATTAATATTAGAATAAACAGTATGTTTTTTCTAATAATGGAAAACCCGAATCTGTGGAAGCTGAAATTTGTTTTGAATATTCTTGTTTCCAATCCTTACACTTTCTCGAGGCACTGAGTATTCGCGTGCCATTGAAACGTTGTTTTATAATAGAAAATTGAAGCAGAACCACGAAATCCGATTTTTACGCTTTCCAACCGTAGGTTGAAGAAGCATATATGTTCCAGCTTTGTCCGTCTGTCTATCCGCCTTTCCGCATGATAACTCGCGTAAAAATGGTTCGATTTCGATGAAATTTTAGTATGTGGTAGAAGACAACTGGGGACGAACCCTATCGAAAACGAACGAAATGGGGTCAAAAGTCAGAACATAGGAGCGGGATCCATTCCATCGCCCTTACGCGTCATAACTTATGTAAAAATGCTTCGATTGTGACAAAACTTTATCATGTTCTGGAGGTATACTGAACCAGTTTTCTTGAATATCATCGAAATGGGGTCAAACGTCAGGGCACAGGAGCGAAATTTTTTCCACAGCCATTATCCTCATAACTTGAGTAATGATTTCTGGAGCTGCCCCGGTGTCGCAGTGTTCTAAGTGACGGCTTCTGATCATTCGTCCGAAATGGGCCCGGGTTCGAGTCCCAGTGAGGCATGGATGTTTTGTGTGTCTTACGGCACTGGCTCTCTCCATTCCCTGGAGTCAGTAGCCCTAAATTAGGGACGGAAGACAGCTTATAGCTCACTGAGTTGCGCACGGTGGTCGTTAAACTCTCAATCAAAAAACAAAAAATACACTGGCGGAAAGTGAAAAAAAGAACACCAAGAAGGAATTGGCGGACGATCATGAAATTTACATATGTTAATGGGGTCGAGTTTACGTAGGTGGGAAGTTAATTTCGGGACCAACCGGTGAGCGCTTACGCCACAGCACGGCATAATATGCAAATTATCGTCGGTGGTATTTAAGGAGTACGGCAAAGTGAATGTAATCAGTCGTCGGCGTACGGACACGTGCCAAGACCCTGAAGAAGCTGCAATGCCTGGACATGGAAGACGTGTACGATTTCAGCAGTTATCGGACTTTGAGCGAGGTCGTCTAGTCGACTCCGCGAGACTGGGTGGTCGTATCGTCGTATTGCGGAGCGAATTGGACAGGAAGTATCGGTGGTGGTACGATGGAGGCGTAGATGGTCCGAGGAACATTCCCACACAATGGAGACGTGGAACCGGGAGTCACAGACGGACTGATGAGTGGACCGATCGACGCATCAAAAGAGCGGCGTTGTCAAGCAGAACATCCACTGCGACGAAAATCCGAACTGCCATTGCACCTGAGGTGACTGTGCAAACAATCCGCAACCGTCTACTGGATGCAGAACTACGTGCACGTGTGCCTCTGGCATGTGTACCTCTGACTCCAGCTCACCGTCAGGAACGGCTGCAGTGGTGTCGCCAACGTCTGCACTGGAGAACGCAAAGGCGATCTGTCGTGTTCAGCGATGAAAGCAGATTGTGCTTGGGAGCCTCCAATGGCCGTATGCGTGTTCACAGACGCACAGGGGAGCGTCTCCACCCTTCTTGCATCCGCCAGCGACACACAGGGCCTACACCTGGTCTCCTGGTGTGGGGAGCGATCAGCTATCACTCCCGTACACAACTAGTGTTTGTACAGGGTACGTTAAACAGCACCTCCTACATCAACAGCATCATTCAGCCCGTTGTTGTGCAATTTGTAAGGTCGGTCCATCGTGGTGTTTTCCAGCAAGATAACGCACGCCCGCACATGGCACGTGCAACGCAACATGCAATTCAGGGTGTGCGACAACTTCCATGGCCTGCACGTTCACCGGATTTGTCCCCCATTGAGCACGTGTGGAATTTTATGGGACAACGACTTATCCGGTCTCCACGGCCAGCCACGACCATCCCCGATTTACGCGTCCAGGTTGAGGATGCTTGGAACTCAATACCCCAAACTTACATCCAACATCTGTACGACAGACTCCATGCCAGAATTACACAGTGTGATGCAGTTCATGGCGGTTCAACCTCGTACTAACCATGTTACATGGAAAATGTTATTTTTCAGTTTACCAGCAAATACAGCTGTATTTTGCCATAATGTTTTGATCACGTTATCCTCTGTATTCCGTTATTATGCTGTATAAATTTCGTTGGTATCAGACGTCTCCTTCTTGGTGTTCTTTTTTCACTTTCCGCCAGTGCATTTGGTATGTTGGAAAGGGTATCATAATCAATGCATCGAATTGGCCGTACGTCCGTCTGTGGACACCATCATATCTTGGCAAGTAACAGCCCGATTTGAATTTTTTTTTTTTTTTTTTTTTTTTTTGCATTGTGGAGCTTGAAATGGGCGAATAATGATCCTTTATTTCGTTTTTTTTTTTTTTTTTTTTTACAATGTGCAATTTCGCCGCTAAACTGCGTAAACGCATATGGTGTCGAATTCAAAACACATTTTATTAGATATATTTTTGCTTCTAAACATCTGATTGAAAAAATTCTTTTACCTTTTGATTCCATTTATGTCGAAAAGCATTTCAGGTATAGTCACTTTTTCAAGTTACCCATAGATTTTACGCTAGGGGGCGTAAAAGTAAAATGCGTTTTCCCCTATGTCTGTACTTCTAAAACTCCGATTTCAGAAATTCTTTCTTCAGTGGATACAGCTCCTAATGGGAAATCTTTTGCATATAATTTCTAATTTTTGGTAAAAAATAGTTTGGCCACCACGGGGTGTAGGTGTTAATTTCTGCTTCTGATGTATTTGCAACGAAATCTGAGCTCTTAAAATCTGGATTGAAAAAGTTCATTCGTGGACCGGTACTAATCACGTCAATAAATATTTTCGGAATTTCTTCTTCTTAAAATAGTCCATGGTTTCTCCGCCAGGGAGCGTTGATGTATATCATATTTTTGTTAATATATCTGCTTCTAAGAGTCCGAATTGAAAAAATCCTTTCTCGTTGCATATATTTTCTAATGCGAAATGGTTTTCATATAATTTAAAAATTTTCAAGTAATTCATTGACTTTCCGCTAGGGGTGTAAAGGTAAATTACGTTTTCTCAGATATCTCTGCTTCTAAAACTCCGATTTGAAAAGTTATTCCCGTAAGTGCTTATTTTTGCTTTCTGTGTAAGGGCCTCTGTGAATCTCGGAGAGGTGCCAGCTAGTTCTGTGTGACATTGGCGAAAAGACCCCAACTCACTGGGTTTTGTTCCAGAACCCTTAGGTATAATGACCAACTGCAGCCGTCAGCTGCGGCCTAATCCCCCACACTGATGTTCTTACCTGATTATAAAGACACAAAGAAATCAATATCCGGACTCTAGTGTGGGATACGGTGGACCAACCACACTTGAGAAGAATGGTACACCACAGAATCGACCTGAACTTTCTAAACGGCATATGAGAAAGAGATCTCGGCTGAGTGAGTGTAAAGTTGCTGTATGGAATACTAAAGGTATAAATGACAAGAGGAATGAGGTGATTGAAGAGGTGAATAAGTATAGATTGGATGTACTGTGTGTAAGCGAAACCAAAAAGAAGGAAATTGGGATAGAAGAAGTGAATGGAACGGTGAGTGTGTTATCTGGAGTATTGGATAATGTGAAAGGACAGGCTGGTGAAAGTGCGATTTTAAGTGAAAAGATGAAGAACAACTTGATTCATTATAGATGCATAAGTGAGAGAATTCTTTGGATTCTGTTGAAAGTGAAACTTCAGAGTATAGTAATTGTTGTAGTGTATCCTCCTCGTGACTTCGAACCTTCTAATGTGAAGGAAGATTTCTGGAATGAGCTAAAAGCTGTTTTGAGCCAATTTGGTGCTAAAGACAAAGTTGTAATAGCAGGGGATTTCAATGCTAGAGTAGGTGTGCAAAATGCAATTTCTGCCAATGTTATGGGCAAGTTTAATGAACCTTGTATGAATGATAATGGTTAAAGATTAATTGAACTCTGAATTGAGAATGGTTTGTGGGTATCTAATACGTTTTTTAACCACAAGTATATCCATACATATACTTGGGAAAATCGTACTCTTGGTCAAAATAGTGTGATAGATTTTGCTGTCTCCGATCAACGTCTGAAACACTTAATTGTTGACACTCGTGTGATGAGAAATGCGGATGTTGGTTCTGATCATTACTTGATAGTGTCACGAGTGAAACTGAATGTTGGTTGGAGGAAAAGGAATAGAAAGAGGCGTGGAATGAAAAGAATAAAGGTTGAAATGCTCCTTGATGATCATTAGCGCTATTCTTACTTATTCAGAGAATGACTGATAGAGCTGAAATCTTGTGAGAGGGATGTAGAAAAGAAATGGGAATGCTTTAAGAACTGTGTTGTCACTGCTGCTGAAGAGGTCTGTGGCACCACAATAGTGGGTAACAATAAAGGTGATGCTTGGTGGAATAGTGAGATTGAAAGGCAGTAAAGAGAAAGACGGAAGCCTATTTGGGGATATTGCAAGGTAAAGTTTCTGTGGATGAATATCGCTGTAAGAAGTATAACGAAGTGAATTTCTCCGTCATTTTTATACGCGCCGGGGCTTGAACCCGGATCCCCTCATTCCGGAATAAGTTGCTCTACCAATTGAGCTACGCGGACGTTTTATTCTGATTCCTATCTGCCTTTATGTCGTGTGCGTCCTTCTGGCAGGTACGTCACATCTCCTGGTACGTTACATCATCTCCCCCTTATTTTCTTTTTTTTTTTTTTCTGAAGTGCTGGAGAAGGGATTCTCTTATTTTTCCTATCTCGCGGTGTGGAAATAACATCACACCATTGCGAGAATTTGAACTGTCGGGTCATCCGGATAGTTCGGGCGCCATTATAACGAAGTAAATTTCTCCGTCATTTTTATCCACGCCAGGATTCGAACCCGGGTCCCCTCATTCCGGAATAAGTTGCTCTACCAACTGAGCTACGCGGACGTTTTATTCTGATTCCTATCTGCCTTTATGTCTTGTGCGTCCTTCTGGCAGGTATACGTCACATCTCTTGGTACGTTACAGAAGCGCGAAGCCGCTAGGCTGGTTCGTTAGAGTACGACAAAAGATAGGAAGGAGAGGGTGGAAAGGCATGAATTGGCTTTTTGGAAAGATAGGAAGACTTTCTGGAAGTACGTGAGAATCAGGAAAAATAGGGGAAACAAAGTTGTAAGTTGTGTGAAGAATAGGAACGGGGAAATGATATGGGAGCCCAGTGAGTTAAGTGAAAGATTGGATGAATACTTCTGTGAGTTATTAGATCAGGAAAGCAAAGGTGATTCAAAGGCAGAAGCAAATGATGTCACAGGGAAGGATGGAAGCACAGGAGGGATCTCAAGAGGTGTGTGAAGCTCTAAAATAACTTGAGAATGGTAAGGCTCTAGGAGTTGATGGCATAACTGCCGAGATGTTGAAATATGGTGGTGACTCTGTATTTGACTGGTTAACTGAAATTTGCCAGTTGTGCTGGAAGTTAGGAATGGTCCCTCGGGATTGGAAGGATGCTATTATTGTTACCTTGTATAAGGGAAAAGGTGGTCAGACTGATTGCAAGAACTATCGTGGTATAAGCCTACTGAGTGTGCCAGGGAAAGTGTTTGGTAAGGTCGTTATTGAAAAAGTATGGGGTCTTACATCAGAGAAAGTGTGGGATATTCAGAGTGGTTTTTTGCCTGGTAAAGGCTGCACTAACCAAATTTTTGCATTACGCATGATGATTGAAAAGTATCTTGCTGTTGGTAAGAAAATTTTTGCTGCCTTCACAGATTTAGAGAAAGCTTACGACCGAGTAAATTGGACATTTTTGTGGAAGGTATTGAATGAATATGATGTTACTGGGAATCTACTTAGTAGTTTAAAAGCCATGTATGCTGGCAGTAGAGCTTGTGTACGAGTGAATGGTGTTTTATCAAAATGGTTTTCTATTGGTGCAGGAGTTTGACAAGGTTTTGTAATGCCACCATGGCTGTTTAATATATTTATGGATGCATGCATGCGTGATGCCAAAATAGATAATACTGGTTTATGTCTTTGTGACATCCGTGTGTGCAGATTGCTGTATGCTGAAGACACTGTCTTGTTGACAGAGAGCAAAAGTGAGTTGCAGAGTATGTTGTCTCTGATGTACGAAGTTTGCATGAAATTCAAACTGAGTATAAATAAGGGGAAAATCAAAGTTATGGTCTTTGAGAGAGGAACTGGTAGTACTGAATGTAATATATGTCTAAATGGCACAGTGATTGATCAGGTAAATGAGTTTGTGTATTTAGGAAGCATGTTTGACAGAGAGAACAATTTGGATGGTGAAATTAGTAGGCGAGTGAATTCTTTATTGAAAGTCACAGCTGCTTTGAGAGGTTTTCACAGGAATGATGGGTTCTCAAGGAAGACCCGCATGGCTGTGAATGAAAGTGCAATTGTCCCTACCCTGGTGTATGGCAATGAAACCTGGGTGCTACAGAAGAAACATAGGAGTCGTTTGTGTGCTGGACGACAGTCGTTGTTTACTTCGTGCTCGCAATTTGTTCCGTTTGTGATAATTTCCGAGTCTACGGCTCCTAATTTTGTGTGTGCAGCGTGTGTGAAGGTGCCGTCCTACTTCTGCTCCGTTTACTAGGTCGGTAAGTGCCCTTTTTGTGTTGTATTCCTCATTTTCCTGCTTTGGTCGAGTTGGCCGAAGCTCGTATTCTTATCGCCATTGCAAATGGCGGCTTCCGGTGATAGCGGAGCTTCTATCCTCACTTCCGGAAGTGACTCTTTATCCTTATCAGCTGCTCAGAAGCAATCCACCAATAGAGGGCTTCCTTTGACAAGCCTCTCCTCTCCGCAGCGCGACAAAGTTGCCTTGCCCATGGAGCTATATCCTTTCCATCTGACGAAGAGGGGTGAACCATTGCCTCCTCTGTACCTTCTGATGACGCCATGGACGTCACACTTCCACCAGCCACTTCCGCGTCATCACAACGCGCGCCAGGTGTGTCGTATGCTGCCGTCACTCAGGTGCGTCAACTTCTTCTCATCAGCCCCCTTCTTCAAAGTGCCTTTATCCAATGACGTATGGTACAGACCAGATCTACGTGGATGTTCCGACTACTTGCCCTCAAGGTCAGCTTTTTGCCGCCCCGGTGGCGCAGTGGTCTAAGCGATGGCCTCTAATCATTCGTCCGAAAGGGGTCCGGGTTCGAATCCCGGTGAGGCATGGATGTTGTGTTAGTCTTACGGCACTGGCTCTCTCCCTTCCCTGGAACCAGTGACCCTAAATTAGGGATGGGCGATTGCTTATAGCCCATTGAGTTGCTCATGGTGGTCGTTAAACCTCCAATCAAAAAAAAAAAAAAAGGTCAGCTTTTTCTTGACAAAATCGGACTGGGTGTATTTTTCCGCAGCCACCACAATACCAAGCTGACAGCGTACAGCGCTGCTCTTCGACAAATTGTTCCAAAAGAGGCTATTACTTACTTGGGTAGAAGAACCAGCCAAGTCATAGCTTATCTTGCGACTCCTGCCGTTGCCCTTCGAGTTTTGACCGAAGGCATTTCCATTGGCGATCGCCATCTCCTTGCGACCCCACTCACACAAGCACCTACTACAGTCAGTTTCGCCCCTGTTGCTCCGGAAGTATCCGACGACCAATTGCTCTCCGTCGCTCAGAATTACGGAAGTACTGTCGGATCGGTCATCACGTACTTCTCCTTTCCGGGAGTCCCCGAGAACCGTTATCTCTTAAGATTTCGCCGTAACGTATACTTGTTTTTTTTCTCGGAGGAAGCCATGTTACGTGTTCCATCGGTACTCAATGTACACTGTGACACTCATATTAGGCGCATTGACATCCCTGTGGGCACCCTTTGTTCGGTATGTAAGAGCACTGGTCACCCTAGTGCGCTATGCCCTCATCGGGCAGCTACTGCCTCCAAATCTTCAGTACAGCCTACTCAACGGTCAACTGGACCCCCAGAATCTTCATCTGGCGCCTCTCACCAGCGGCAGTCGAGTTATTCCGAAAGTATCTATAAAGCCGTTGGTCAACGCGTGACCTCGTCGCAACCTTCGACTTCCATCTCAGCTTCTACACTCCAGACATGCCCACAGCAGGAGAATTTTTCGACCGGAGACCCGCTGAACTCTCCTCTACTTTCAACAATTACTCCACAGCACCCTTCAGAGCCCGATAATGGGGTCGCTGCGCCTGATGCCTTCACAGAGCCAGACCCTCCAGCCTTTGGTCCCGAGCAACAGAGGGTACGCTCGAAGCGTCTTCGGACTACTCGACGTCGCAATAAGAAGACACGCACATCTCCCACCTTTCAAGGAAGACGTGGTCGCTCGGAAAGTCGTTCACTCCCATCTGACGCTTCTAGCATCTCCATCTCCGACTCTGACGACAGCACACTGGTCCCACTTACTCTAAAGGATTTCATACAGCAACTGGAAGATTCCTCACTACCACAGACACCAATTTCTGGTGCGGAGTTATACTCCTATCTCATCGGTCCTCGTAGTAAAACCATGTCTCATGATTTTCTCCAATCCTATCTCACGGAGCCTGCAACAAGTATGACGCAAGTGGCGGTTGTTCGATTTCAACTTCAAGCCTTACCATCCCCATCTCTCGGTGAAAGTGGATGTCTCAAGAAAGTCTGCGATCGTCTCTCTCTCGGCTCCAACGAGCCGCTGACAAGCTCCTTGAACCGCCGTCGGACATTTCCGTTCAAGATAACGACACTGAACTGCAGGGGGTTTGGGTCCCCTATGGCGAACTCGCTTGCTCGTGAGGATCTCCATCACCTCACAGCAGACATTCTTCTGCTCCAAGAGACGAATTGTCTGTCTACAACGCCCTTCAATCGATGGCGTACGTGGAACTATCAGTTCCACCACGCTTTCCGACACTCTACAATCGGCGGTCTAGTCATAGGCATCCGCACTCAGTTCCGTCAAGTTCTATCTTCAGTGTCGGTGCAGCGTCTCTGCCGTGACTTGCTACAACACCTCACCTTTGTTCTGGACGAGCGTCGTTATGTCGTTTTCAACATCTACGTCCCGTGCACACCTCAACATCACACCCTACTTTTCATGGCGTTCCGTTCAGCTCTTCAGTCAACGTTGCCGTCGAATCACGTGTTGATCGGCGGCGATTTTAATTGCACGCTTGACCCTGATCTTGATCGTGCTCCAATTCATAAGGAAACTCGCTTGCGTCTTGTGGAGCAATTACACTCCCTCATCACGGAGTTTGATCTTCGGGACGTCTTTCGTCAAATTTATCCTACAACGGCCTCCCATACGTGGAGGTCCTCAGCTGTCACCTCGTCATCTTCCGCTAGACTTGACCGTTTCTACGCAACCGCTCCACTTCTGCCCGTTGTCACGGACTGTCAGCATCTACCCACCGCCTCTTCTGACCATCGTGCCGTTGTGGCCACCTTTACGTCTTCTTTCCGTCAACGCTCCGAGTTTCACTCCTGGACATAAGATACCTCTCTCCTGGAAGACCAGGTCTTGTTTTCTAACGTCCGGAATCTCCATCACTCTTATCACCCTGGACTGTCCACTGCATCCTGCGCGCTAAGTTACTGGCTGGATGTCAAGTCACATCTGCCCCACTTTCTCAAGAGCCAATCGTTCACAGTCGCCAATCTGCGCACCATGGAAGAACGCCATCTCCGACAAGTTCTCGTCCAGCTTGGAGCCACTCACCGCCTCTATCCAGCATATTTGCCAGACCTCCGTGCTCTTCTGGAACTTCGAGCCCGGCAGGCCATTTTACGACTTCGTCTCCAGCACTTGTCTCCCGAAGACTACTCTTTTGAGTTCTTGTCTTCGTTAGAGGATCAGCGCCGTTCTTCTCATCGACTCCGGGTGCTGCGTCTGCCTGACGGTCATGTACCTTCGGACCCAGATGTGCTTTGCTCCCATGTTCGTCAATACTTCTCCGACAAATACAGTGATACCCCTCCACCTTCTGCTTCGGCGTCTAATACTTTACTTTCTTCTCTCCCTCAAGTCCCCTCTCACATTTCCGCTTCTCTTCTACAGCCTATCTCTCCATCTGAACTCAGGACTGCACTTTCCTCTCTCAATACCCGAGCCGTCCCTGGTCCTGACGGCCTTATTCTATCATTTTATCTTATCTTTTTACCTTCTCTCCTTCCTTTCCTTCTCGCTACTTACTCTTCTGCCTTTGCATTTATCTTCCTTTCGAGGGGCTTCACCGTTGCTCACATGGTACTTTTCCCTAAGAAGGGCGACCTCCTTGACCTGGGGAACTGGCGTCCGATTTCACTAATAAATCTTGATTATAAACTGTTCAATAAAATTCTCTCTCGCCGCCTAAATCAAGTATCTTCTCTCTTCCGACCAGTCCTACACGCAGGGCCCGACTAACATGGTCTGGGGCCCAGGGCCAAGTAAGTGATGAGGTCCTCTCACCCCCATCAAACATCAAAACAAAAAATTTTCATTAATACATAGCGCGGGAGATATGATACACACACACCAAATATTTATGCAGTGGAACACCGTTTATATGTTTCTCATTTACAAGTCTTTTCCATTTATATGTTGTTCGGCTAAGTTCCCGATGATCAACATGCTTTTTAATTTTCGTTTATACGACTTCTGGAGTCGGTCTCTTGAAAGACGTGTATATGGTTTCGTTTCCATTTTATCTATGCAGGGTTTTTGGTTTATTTTTTTCCCTCTGTTGTCGGAAAGACGTGTATATGGTTTCATTTCTGTTTATGTATGCCGGGTTTTTGGTTTAATTTTTTCCCTCTGTTGTCGGAAAGACGTGTATATGGTTTCATTTCTGTTTATCTATGCCGGGTTTTTATTTTAATTTTTTTCCTCTGTTGTCGGAAAGACGTGTATATGGTTTCATTTCTGTTTATCTATGCCGGGTTTTTGGTTTAATTTTTTCCCTCTGTTGTCGGAAAGACGTGTATATGGTTTTATTTCTGTTTATCTATGCCGGGTTTTTGGTTTAATTTTTTTCCTCTGTTGTCGGAAAGACGTGTATATGGTTTAATTTCTGTTTATCTATGACGGATTTTTGGTTTAATTTTTTCCCTCTGTTGTCGGAAAGACGTGTATATGGTTTCATTTCTGTTTATCTATGCCGGGTTTTTGGTTTAATTCTTTTCCTCTGTTGTCGGAAAGACGTGTATATGGTTTCATTTCTGTTTATCTATGCCGGGTTTTTGGTTTAATTTTTTTCCTCTGTTGTCGGAAAGACGTGTATATGGTTTCATTTCTGTTTATCTATGCCGGGTTTTTGGTTTAATTTTTTTCCTCTGTTGTCGGAAAGACGTGTATATGGTTTCATTTCTGTTTATCTATGCCGGATTTTTGGTTTAATTTCTTCCCTCTGTTGTCGGAAAGACGTGTATATGGTTTCATTTCTGTTTATCTATGCCGGGTTTTTGGTTTAATTTTTTTCCTCTGTTGTCGGAAAGACGTGTATATGGTTTCATTTCTGTTTATCTATGCCGGATTTTTGGTTTAATTTTTTCCCTCTGTTGTCGGAAAGACGTGTATATGGTTTCATTTCTGTTTATCTATGCCGGGTTTTTGGTTTAATTTTTTTCCTCTGTTGTCGGAAAGACGTGTATATGGTTTCATTTCTGTTTATCTATGCCGGGTTTTTGGTTTAATTTTTTCCCTCTGTTGTCGGAAAGACGTGTATATGGTTTCATTTCTGTTTATCTATGCCGGGTTTTTGGTTTAATTTTTTTCCTCTGTTGTCGGAAAGACGTGTATATGGTTTCATTTCTGTTTATCTATGCTGGGTTTTTGGTTTAATTTTTTTCCTCTGTTGTCGGAAAGACGTGTATATGGTTTCATTTCTGTTTATCTATGCCGGATTTTTGGTTTAATTTTTTCCCTCTGTTGTCGGAAAGACGTGTATATGGTTTCATTTCTGTTTATCTATGCCGGGTTTTTGGTTTAATTTTTTCCCTCTGTTGTCGGAAAGACGTGTATATGGTTTAATTTCTGTTTACCTATGCCGGGTTTTTGGTTTAATTTTTTTCCTCTGTTGTCGGAAAGACGTGTATATTGTTTAATTTCTGTTTATCTATGCCGGGTTTTTGGTTTAATTTTTTTCCTCTGTTGTCGGAAAGACGTGTATATGGTTTCATTTCTGTTTATCTATGCCGGGTTTTTGGTTTAATTTTTTTCCTCTGTTGTCGGAAAGACGTGTATATGGTTTCATTTCTGTTTATCTATGCCGGGTTTTTGGTTTAATTTTTTTCCTCTGTTGTCGGAAAGACGTGTATATGGTTTCATTTCTGTTTATCTATGCCGGGTTTTTGGTTTAATTTTTTTCCTCTGTTGTCGGAAAGACGTGTATATGGTTTCATTTCTGTTTATCTATGCCGGATTTTTGGTTTAATTTTTTCCCTCTGTTGTCGGAAAGACGTGTATATGGTTTCATTTCTGTTTATCTATGCCGGGTTTTTGGTTTAATTTTTTCCTCTGTTGTCGGAAAGACGTGTATATGGTTTCATTTCTGTTTATCTATGCCGGGTTTTTGGTTTAATTTTTTCCTCTGTTGTCGGAAAGACGTGTATATGGTTTCATTTCTGTTTATCTATGCCGGGTTTTTGGTTTAATTTTTTCCTCTGTTGTCGGAAAGACGTGTATATGGTTTCATTTCTGTTTATCTATGCCGGGTTTTTGGTTTAATTTTTCCCCTCTGTTGTCGGAAAGACGTGTATATGGTTTCATTTCTGTTTATCTATGCCGGGTTTTTGGTTTAATTTTTTCCTCTGTTGTCGGAAAGACGTGTATATGGTTTCATTTCTGTTTATCTATGCCGGGATTTTTGGTTTAATTTTTTCCCTCTGTTGTCGGAAAGACGTGTATATGGTTTCATTTCTGTTTATCTATGCCGGATTTTTGGTTTAATTTTTTTCCTCTGTTGTCGGAAAGACGTGTATATGGTTTCATTTCTGTTTATCTATGCCGGATTTTTGGTTTAATTTTTTTCCTCTGTTGTCGGAAAGACGTGTATATGGTTTCATTTCTGTTTATCTATGCCGGATTTTTGGTTTAATTTTTTCCTCTGTTGTCGGAAAGACGTGTATATGGTTTCATTTCTGTTTATCTATGCCGGGTTTTTGGTTTAATTTTTTTTTCCTCTGTTGTCGGAAAGACGTGTATATGGTTTCATTTCTGTTTATCTATGCCGGGTTTTTGGTTTAATTTTTCCCTCTGTTGTCGGAGGACAGTGTGTTGGCGAACTGACAATTTTCTAATTTTACTTAGCAGTGGAATTCTAAATATTTCTTGGTGTTTCCCCTTTCCTTGCCCCTTTTTCATATTTATTCCCGCTGTTTCTATGAAGCGCAGCTCGATAGCTTTTTTTTAATCGAATTTTTTAAGGTCGACGGCTTAAGTCAAACAGCTATTTTCTAAACAAATGCTGTGCCGGGGAATTTCCCAAGGCAGGCGATAACAAGGTTTTCGTTTATAAATATAATGATTAAATATCGTTAAAGTAAGGCATTGGGGGGGGGGGATTTTTAGGGTGTCTGGGGGGGGAGAAAATAAAAGTCAGTTAAGCTAAACGTCAGGAGCGTTAAATTTAAAGTAAACAGTAAGTCCAAAATATGTTTTTTTCACCAAAAGAAACAATGGGAAATGGTAAAAGATAGAGGGAAAGTAAAAAAAATATAAAAAATAAAAAACTTACCCATGTGAAACTGAATGTTCAGTTACCTGTGTCAATTGGAAATATCAGGTCTTCAGCTAGTGAAGTGTATCCAGCATCATCAAGTAGTCTGTTAAAAAGTCCCGACATTAAAGAAAACAACTATCGAGCTGCGCCTGATATAGGAGTAGCGGGGATAAACATGGAATAGGAAAACACTAAGAAACATTTTGAATTCCATTGCTAAGTAAAACTAGAATGCAATCGGCGAACCTCCAAAGGACGCAACAAAGCCTTCGAAAGTAGAAACCGTTGAATTCCGTTAGCAATGGTGGACGCTTCTTCCTCGGCTAGTTCAAGAGCAGTTGGGTGATTGTCGTTCCCATTTATCAATCTCAATATTTCCGCTTCATTGGTTGGTCAACTTTGGGAAAGAAATACTTTCCCATGAAATTTCCCGAAAAACTGGCCCTGCACAACTAAACTGAAAAATTACCTATATATATTGAATACAAATTATATTTGTTTACTAACAATTTCAGATGGCTACAATGAAATATTTCATTTGTGAAGTGGTTTCACTCTTAATAGTTCAGTCAAAATGGAGATTAGGTAAAGGTCTATCACAACGCTTGCTTGGGTTGGAGTGGGCGGAGACACACACAATTATATAGGTCGCTTTCTTGCCTTTTGAGCTGCGAAACTAGTGACACGTCATCAAAATCAAGTTTGCATGTAAGGTCACTTTCTATTGTTAAAATACTTAGCCCTGTCAATTTTTCTTGGGCTATTGTTGAAAGCATCCTGTTTTTCACTCTTTTCAGAACGGAAAATGAGCGCTCAGTAGTACAGTTCGAAATAGGCATTGTTAACGAAATGTGTAAGGCAATATCTACATTGGGAAACGTATGAACAATTTGTTTTTCCCGTAAGAATTTAAATTTTTCTTTAGGACACATTTCTTTCGGCAAAAAATTAAAAAACTGGTCGACTTCATCTTCAAATTCATCATCTATGTCATCACTATATATCTTTCGAAAACAATTCGCTGCTTCCCGAAGTACTTCTTTAGAAGCATCTTTTTTCATTAAAAACTAAATCGACCATTAATGGTTACATATGCTTGTTTCTTCCTTTCAAGCTCTGAAATCAATGAATCACATATGACATAGTGACACTGCGTAATAAAGTAATCTCTATCAGACTGCTAAAGTTCAATAGATGCACTATCATCAAGCATTCGACTTTTTGGCACTTTACTTTTACGCTTCAACGAATATTTGTTTTCCACTAAAGTTTTCGCCCCAAGCTATACTTGTCAAATTCATCACGCACTGACTGTACAAATATAACTAATGAGGTATACATTGGTACTAGGACTGATATATCCTCAGTAACAGACTGGAGCGTCTTATTAACACTGTTCAAACGTTGCAAAATTGTATCCCATACAACTGTTAAAACAGCAGTCTCAAACTTCCCCATTTTGTGCAGAAGTACTTTTGCTTCGTGCTTTGTAGGCATTTTTTCATTGACATCATAGGTTACATTAAGCAAGGCTTTCATGATATATCGAATGATAAAAAACTGGATATACTCAACAACGTCTGGGAACCCATCCAGGATTTGCATTTCCAGCAAAAGGGAAAAGAAATTTGCGATTCTAGTGTAAATGGCTTGCCTATTCAGACTTTCAGGGTGGCACCTTTTGCAAATTTTGTGCACTTTTTTCACCTAGTGCTGGTGCCGGATCTGGTAAGTAGCCCTTAGGTCTGCTGGGTAAAGCTAAATTTCATAATTGGAAAGATGCCATCGAACGGTTTTCCGAGTATGAAAAGTGCCATTATCACAAGCAATCGGTAGACATTGCCAGAACTTGAGTGATATCACGCTTGGAAAGAAAAGCTCTGTGGATGAGCAATTAGACACTGCGGAAGCGAGAAGAAAATTAGAAAACAGAAAAAAATGTCACACCAATCATTGAAACAGTTCTGTTTTGTAGAGAGCAAGGTCTCGGGTTGAGAGGGCACAGGGATTCGAGGAGAATTGCAGTGACTGACACCGAAAAAGCAGACGAGAATGACGGAAACTTTCGAGCACTGTTTCGTTTCCGAAGCAAGTGTGACCCTGTACTGAAACACATGTTGGAATCCAGTGGTGGAAATGTGCAGTACATCAGTCCCCGAATCCAGAATGAAGTAATTGAAGCCTGCAATGATTTGATACTTCTTCGCAAGCTTGTCAGCGAAATAAATAATGCAACTTGATTTGCCATTCTCGCCGACGAAACGACTGACATAGCAGGTATAGTACAATTATCGCTATGCATTCGTTATATAGACAGAGAAAATTTCGTCGTCAAAGAAATTTTTTTACACTTTATTCCAGTCCATGATGTAACCGGTAAAGGAAGTGCAACGGCAATAGTAGACAAGTTGCAGTCATTAAATGTGGAGATCAAGAAGTTGCGTGGCCAGGGCAGGGCTATGGTGGAGCTACATCAATGAGCGGGAAACTAAATGGTGTGCAAGCCCATGTGAGGGAATAGATTCCATCAGCCCTGTATGTACACTGCTCCGCCCACTGCCTCAACTTGACCATATCAACTGCGTGTGAGGTCACAGCAATAAGAAATTGCATGGGAACTATTGCAACCTTATATGAAAACCTGAACACTCCGAAAAGACAACATGAACTCACTACCGCAATAAATGAGATGGATACAGCTACTTCGCGACGAGAAAAACTGAAACACCTCTGTGCAACCCGATGGTTGGAAAGGTATGACTCTGTAACAGCAATATTAGAGCTTTACGATCCAGTTGTTGAAACGCTCCAAAAAATATCAGACTGGAGTGATAAAAATTCATCAACACAAGCCAGTTCTGTGCTGTGCACGGTAACAAATTGCCAGTTTGTGATTTCGCTCTTTTGCATACGCAAAGCGTTCTCTTTGACTGTGCATTTGTGTAGGTTTCTGCAGAAGTCGACGATTGACTTACGTGAAGCAGTGAACCTTGTGGAAGACATTAGTAGTGAAATAAAAACCTTGCGCGAAAATGCCAATGACGAATTTTCTAAAATATTTATTTCTGCCTCGGAAGCCTTAGAGAAATTAAAATCATCCATTAAAATACCTTGGGCCCGTTGGGGTGCTGGAAGACAAACAAAGCACGTCAACACATCAGCAGTGACACCAGAAACATACTTCCGTGTAAGCATTTTCATTCCATTTATCGATTCTTTTTTGTCCCAGCTGCATTTACGCTTCCTAACACGCCGAGAAATTTTAAAAGTATTCCAGTGCATTCTTCCCACCGATCCTTCAGTTTTGCAACCTTCGCAGCGCTCACTCAATTTTATGCTAACGACTTGGACGGTTGCCAGGAAAACTTAAATTCTGAGCTAACATTGTGGTATAATACACTGACGGAAAAAAATCCCAACACCACGAAAAAATAGTTGTAGAGGAATGAAATGGCGGCAATACATTTGTATAGGTAACATATTTAATCGATTAAGGTTTCAAGATCACAGCTTATTGTAAGAGCGAGAAGAGCCATTTTAAATGTGAAATGCTGGTACATTAATAACCGGTGTAACCGCCAGAATGTTGAATGCAAGCACGCAAACGTTCATGCATTGTGTCGTACACGTGCTGGATGTCAGTTTGTGGGATGGAGTTCCATGCCTGTTGCACTTGGTCGGTCAATACAGGGACGGTTAATGCTGGTTGGGGGTGACGCTGGAGTTGTCGTCCAATGATGTCCCATACGTGCTCGATTGGTGAAAGATCTGGTGATCTAGCAAACCACGGCAACATGTCGACACTCTGTAGAGCATGTTGGGTTACAACAGCGGTATGCGGGCGAGCGTTATCCTGTTGGAAAACACCCCCTGGAATGCTGTTCATGAATAGCAGCACAACAGGTTGAACCACCAGACCGACGTACAACTGTGCCGTCAGGGTGCGTGGAATAACCACAAGAGTGCTCCTGCTGTCATAGGAAATTGCTCCCCAGACCATAACTCCAGGTGTCGGTCCAGTGTGTCTCGGCCGCAGACAGGTTGGTTGCAGGCGCTCACCTGGCCTCCTTCTAACCAACACACGGCCATCACTGGCACCCAGGCAGAACCGGCTTTCATCAGAAAACACAACAGATCTCCACTCCGTCCTCCAATGAGCTCTAGCTTGACACCACTGACGTCGCAAACGGCAGTGGTTTGGAGTAAGTGGAATGCACGCTACAGGGTGTCTGGCTCGGAGCTGTCCTTCAAGTAACCGATTTGTAATAGTTCGTTGTGTGTGGTGGCAACTGCAGCTCGAATTGCTGCCGCATACGCGGTACGATGCGCCACGGCCATACGCCGTACACGGCGGTCTTCCCTCTCAGTAGTGCCACGTGGCCGGAACCAGGTCTTCTTGAGGCAGTACCTTCCCTTAACCACCGCTGTCAACAATCATGCACAGTGGCTACATTCCTGCCAAGTCGTTCTGCAATATTGCGGAACGAAAATCCACCTTCTCGTAGCCCTATTACACGACCTCGTTCAAACTCCGTGAGCTGTTGATAATGGCTTCTTCGTCTTAAAGGCATTCTTGACTAACATCAACACACTACGTCGAATCTCGACGATAACTAACGCCCACGAACGTTACAGCACGTATTTACAGCAAACCTGCTTTGCATGTTCCGAGGGGCGCTACTAGTGCCACTCGTATGCGTCGAGCGCGAAATTTGCATAGATGTCATCTTACAGATGTACCCTCACCGCCTATCAACTGTCGTTTATCTAACACAACCCCTTCTTGGTGTTGGGATTTTTTTCCCGTCAGTGTAGAATAACGAGAGTGAGACACGACAAAGTTAGCCCCCCGAAAACTGCTACAGAAGCTCTGGCTATTTGCAATCAAAATTTTGTGTCTAATATATTTAGACCTGGAAATATTAGCTGTCCTTCCAAGTTTACACTTGCACAAACGAAAGATCGTTCTCAATACTTCGCCGTCTTAAGACATACCTACGCAATTCCACTCGCAGTACAAGAATGAACGGTCTAGCTCTTTTGAACATTCACAAGAATCATATGCCAACTGTGGAAGAGGTATTAAATGAACTTCCTAAGAATACTCGTCGACTGGACATTGCCTTGTGATCTGCAACGTGTAGAGTGATAAATCCGTGCATTGACTCATAAGTATTGAGAAATATCTCTTTATTCAATGATGCATTGGAACAAAACAAAATAACAATTACAAAGATGTGCATATGTGTTAGTTTTCTCCTTTGAATCATTTGGTGGGCGAGTTATTTCATTTTATTTTCTACGACCTATTCTTTCGGCTTCTAGTTAGGTTAGCTTCCAGAAAATAAAAACTAATATTTTAAAATTCTATAAAATTTATGAAAACTAATATGAATTTAATTATTTACAATTCAACTAAACAATGCAGCAATTAGCAATTCGCTGTAATAACTAACAATCAATGAAAAACAATCTCAATACATTAATCTACACTGGCGTGCAAAAATTAGGGACGAGGCGGTTTTCCGAATGTAACGTCGTGCGGAAGTGTTCCACATCGACTCAAATCATACCATAAGATCCTCAAGATGTAAGAAAATGGGACAAGTGAGCAAAACTGTTCAAACAAGGAATCCAAAGGATACAAAGGCACTTTACTGAAAAGGTAGCCTCGAACACAACTGGACAGAAGACAGAAACGTCCATGTGACAGGCAGCTGCCAAGAAAAATCCAGTCTTTAGTAGGGGATATGATCACCCCTGACTGCGTTGCAGGATTTACAACGTCCGTCCATGCTGAGGACGAGGTTGTCAAGGAGCTGTTGAGGCATCGCGGCCCATTCCTTTTATAGTGCCAATCGCAGCTGCGGAATCGTTGTTGGCGGCTGATGACGTGCTGCCAAGCTTCTCCCGAGAAGGTCCCACACGTGTTCCATTGGACTTAGGTCGGGGACCTTGCTGGCCAATAAATGCGTTGAATATCTTAACTCTCCAACAGCTCTGCGACAGCCACTGTACGATGAGGTCGTCCATGAAGAGGAACTCAGGACCCACAGCACCTCTAAACAGACGCACGTGAGGCAGGAGAACCTCGGCACAATAGCGGACACCAGTGACTGAACCTCCTTGGAAGATGTGGAGGTCAGTACGGCTAACAAGCATGATACTGCCCCAAACAAGAACTCCACCACCTCCAAACCGGCCCCTTTCGATGATGTCGGAGGTGTGATTGCGTGTTCCCTACTCTCTCCAGATGGGTATACGTCCATAATCGCTCGTCAGACTAAATCGGCTCTCATCCGTGAAGAGAACTCGACCCCATCGCTGATGTGTCCAGTTCTTGTGTTCCTGGCACCACAGAAACCACCGTCTACGATGAGCAGGCGTTAATGGCACACACCGTACTGTTCGTCGTGCAAATAGACCACCTTTGTGCAGCCTCCTGGCCACAGTAAAACGCGATAACGGACGTCCAGTTGTATGTAGCATGTGCCTTGCGATTTCTCCCGCTGTCTGCCGTCTGTCTCTTCTCGCCTGTAGGACAATATACCGGTCGTGCGCTGCCGTGGTTGCTCGTGGACGACCACTGCTAAACTCTCGGACAGCTGTTCCTGTTGTTTGAAATGCTCTCCAAGCTCGTGAAACGATGCTGTGAGCGATGCCGAACTCCTCGACCACACTAGTCACACTTCGACCTTCTTCCAACTTCCCAATGACGCGACCTCGGGTAAAGTCATCCAGATGTCGTCTACTGGATTGCCTGTTGGCCATATCACGCGGTGGCAGCAACGCGACGTCATTTAAATCGATGTAAACCGTGCAACAGCTTTCACCGAATTGCTGAGTGTACACAGCCCGTGTGTTTTATACCCTTCCGGCGCCGCCCCGGTGACGCAGTGGTCTAGGCGATGGCCTCTGATCATTCGTCCGTAAGTGGTCCGGGTTCGAATCCCGGTGAGGCATGTATGTTGGGTTTGTCTTACGGCACTGGCTCTCTCCCTTCCCTGGAGCCAGTGACGCTAAATTAGGGACGGGCGACTGCTTATAGCCCATTGAGTTGCTCACGGTGGTCGTTAAACCTACAATCAAAAAAAAAAAAAATACCCTTCCGACAACCCCCCCCCTCCACTTTACGTCATGCTGCATATATGCGCATGCCCTACCGTACCGGACCCTAGTCTATCTCCTGAGTGGTCTTTCGGTCCGTTCTGCCTGCTCGTTCCGCTGTTATGCTAATATCTCCTCTTCGTCCTTAATTTTTGCACACCAGTGTATTATGAAAAACTTTACGAAGTCTTACATGATAGTTATCGGCGAAAAAGATCAAAGTACAAATGAACTACAACACCTCAATACACTTGCTTACGGCCGTACAGAAGAATTAGCATAATCCTCAAAATCAACATGACTAATCTACCAATCAGAAAATTTCATGTAATGTAGGACGGCGGGCTCAACTTTTCGCAACGTATGACGCAATACTTAGCAAACGTCGTACGTAGTCTCAAATTATGACGTAATCCCGAAGGGGAAAAACGTACTCCAAGGATAGATACTTCCGGAAGTGAGGAAAAAAAATACTATGTTTGTTTACAAGGATGTTACGTTTAGAGTTCGGGAGATTTGCTCTAGGATAACGACTTCCGAGTCCAGTATGTACGGTTCTTTTTCCGTAACACTTCTTATGGCAAATATTGAAATGCGCGTTCTTAACCAAAAAGAGTTGTATATGAAAAAAAAGCAAAAGAGTTTGTATATAAATATACTGTTTGTATTTACCGGAGTCAAAATACAATATATATATATATATATATGTGTAAAATTATGCATACACTGGCGTGCAAAAATTAAGGACGAGACGGTTTTTCGAATGTAACGTCGTGCAGAAGTGCTCCACATCGACTCAAATCATACAATAAGATCCCCAAGATGTAAGAATATGGGACAAGTGAGCAAAACCGTCCAAACAAGGAATCCAAAGGATACAAAGGCACTTTATTGAAAAGGTAGCTTCGAGCACAACTGGACGGAAGACAGAAACGTCCATGTGACAAGCGGCTGCCAAAAAAAATCCAGTCTTTAGTAGGGGATATGATCACCCCTGACTGCGTTGCAGGATTTACAACGTCTGTCCATGCTGAAGGCGAGGTGGTCAAGGAGCTGTTGAGGCATCGCGGCCCATTCCTCTTGTAGCGCCAATCGCAGCTGCGGAATCGTTGCTGGCGGCTGATGACGTGCTACCAAGCGTCTCCCGAGAAGGTCCCACACGTGTTTCATTGGACTTAGGTCGGGAACCTTGCGGGCCAATCCATGCGTTACATAGCTTCACAGCTCTGCGACAGCCACTGTACGATGCGGTCGTCCATGAAGAGGAACGCAGGACCCACAGCACCTCTAAACAGACGCACGTAAGGCAGGAGAACCTAGGTACAATAGCAAACACCAGTGACTGAACCTCCTTGGAAGATGTGGAGGTCAGTACGGCGAACTAGCATGATACCGCCCTAAGCGAGAACTCTGCCACCTCCAAACCGGTCCCTTTCGATGATGTTGGAGGTGTGATTGCGTGTTCCCTGCTCTCTCCAGATGGGTATACGTCCAGAATCGTTCGTCAGACTAAATCGGCTCTCATCCGTAAAGAGAACTCGACCCCATTGCTGATGTGTCCAGTTCTTGGGTTCCTGGCACCACAGAAACCACCGTCTCCGATGAGCAGAAGTTAATAGCACACACCGTACTGTTCGTCGTGCAAATAGACCACCTTTGTGCAGCCTCTTGGCCACAGTAAAACGCGATAACGGACGTCCAGTTGTATGTTGCATGTGCCTTGCGATTTTTCCCGCTGTCTGCCGTCTGTCTTTTGTCGCCTGTAGGACAATATACCGGTCGTGTGCCGCCGTGGTTGCTCGTGGACGACCACAGCTATACTCTCGGACAGCTGTTCCTGTCGTTTGAAATGCTCTCTAAGCTCGTGAAACGATGCCGTGAGCGATCCCGAACTCTTCGGCCACACTAGTCACACTTCGACCTTCTTCCAACTTCCCAATGACGCGACCTCGGGTAAAGTCATCCAGATGTCGTCTACTGGATTGCCTGTTGGCCATATCACACGGTGGTAGCAACGCGACGTCATCAAATCGATGTACACCGTGCAATAGCTTTCACCGAATTGCTGAGCGTACACCGCCCGTGTGCTTTATACCCTTCCGACACTCACCCCCCCCCGTCATGCTGCATATATGCGCATGCCCTACCGTACCGGACCCTAGTCTATCTCCTGAGTGGTCTTTCGGTCCGTTCTGCCTGCTCGTTCCGCTGTTGTGCTAATATCTCCTCTTCGTCCTTAATTTTTGCACACCAGTGTATTATGAAAAACTTTACGAAGTCTTACATGATAGTTATCGGCGAAAAAGATCAAAGTACAAATGAACTACAACACCTCAATACACTTGCTTACGGCTGTACAGAAGAATTAGCATAATCCTCAAAATCAACATGACTAATCTACCAATCAGAAAATTTCATGTAATGTAGGACGGCGGGCTCAACTTTTCGCTACGTATGACGCAATACTTAGCAAACGTCGTACGTAGTCTCAAATTATGACGTAATCCCGAAGGGGAAAAACGTACTCCAAGGATAGATACTTCCGGAAGTGAGGAAAAAAATACTATGTTTGTTTACAAGGATGTTACGTTTAGAGTTGGGGAGATTTGATCTAGGATAACGACTTCTCAGTCCAGTATGTACGGTTCTTTTTCCGTAACACTTCTTATGGCAAATATTGAAATGCGTGTTCTTAACCAAAAAGAGTTGTATATGAAAAAAAAAAAAAAAGAGTTTGTATTTAAATATACTGTTTGGTTTGTATATACCTGAGTCAAAATACAATATATATATGTAAAATTATACATACTGTATATGATCTTTCTTCTATGCAGCCTCTGGCGCTTCGGAATTTCAAATTTGTTCAAGGTTTTTTGTTTATTCACTTTATATGCTTTTGCTATATATATAATTCCGTTTCACGGTATCACTGGGGGAAAACAACCTGAAGGATATACCTTCCCTCGAAGAAATTCTGGGTATGCCACTGGTCTCCGATATTCTCCTGCTATGAGAAAATTTTTGTGCGCTATTTGTTAATTTTTGTAACGTACGTTTTAGACGATGTTAGAAGAAATGTAGCTGTTTCTGTTTCTGTTTTTTTTTATTGATTGTGAAAATTCGGTTGATATTTTTTAACTGATTGCATTAACTTTGGAAAATTTAATTCGCATCAGAAACGGTTCAAAAGATGTACTCATTACAACAGAAAATTCGGTGTCATTATTCTTTTTATTTCAAATATTTGGAAGGCACAAATACAGAAAACAAGGATGTAAATGTCAAATATAAATGGAAATACGCATAAAACTCTATGTTGCTTGTCAGTGGTCAAGTATTACGAGAACCAGCTGAAAAGTCCACATTCGAGCCGGGCACAGCCATACATGAACACGGAGTCTAAATTAGAGCAGGGGCTGGTTCGACCTAATGAAATAAACCCGCAAATATAGTTATGCTCTACTTTGTTATACCGAACCCTGAAAAGGTACTTTGTCACAATGATTAAAGTCGTCAACTCTTATATACACTGAAGTGCCAGAAAAACTGGTACAGACGAGTTTATGCAAAATACATAGTAACGTCACATATGCGCGTACTCGGTTGTGTCCGCTAGTGCGTATATAAAGCGATAGACATCCTTGCCAGCTATCAGAGCTATTTTCGGCATGAGAATGACAAGTAATAACGATTCAAGCGATTTTCAATGCGGTATCATAGGTGGCGCTCGTGAGATGGGCCATAGTATTTCGGAGGTAGAAACGAAGTTCGGATTTTCACGGACGTCCATTGGAAGCGTGTACCGTGACTACAAGAATTCCGGCAAAACATCCAACCTACGATACCAGTGTGGCCGTAAAAAGACATTGGGTGAACGTGACCATCGTCGGCTGTCAAGAATCGTTTCACGCGATAGGCGTGAAACATTCTCGCAGGTATAATCGAAATTCAATGCTGGAGCTTCAACAAGCATCAGCGTCCGGACCGTGCAACGTACCCTGCACGATATGTGCTTTGGGAGTCGACGCCCAACTTGAGTACCCTTGATGGGTGCACGACACAGAGCTATGCGCCTCGCTTGGGCACGGCGACACCGATACTGGACACTTGATGACTGAAAACAAGAAGCCTGGCCTAACGAGTTTCGTTTCCAATTGTATCGGACAGATGGAAGGATTCGTGTGAGGCGCAAACCCCTTAAAGCCATGGATCCAGCCTGTCAACAGGGAACTGTACTGGCTGGTATGAGGTGTGTTTAGCTGAACTTCACTGGAACCCCTGGTACGTCTACAAACGTCTGTGACAAGCCAACGCTATGTGCGCATCCTTTCTGACGAGGTACACCGGTTCATGTCCTGCATTCATGCTGATGGTTGGGCCTGTTCCAACAGAACAATGCACCTCCACACAAGTGTCGGGACGCCACATTATGGTTAGAGGAGCATTCATCTGAGTTTGGGGTGTTGCCATTTCCACCCAAGTTCCCAGATCTGAACGTGATAGAACCAGTGTTTCTTTCAGGACTTTTTGGCGGGGGGGGGGGGGGGGCAAATGGAACCTTAGAGGGGCAAGTTTTCCATTTGCTATATATATATAATTTTAACTACTATATTTATATATATATAGAAGTAATTACTATATATATAGCACAAAGGCGCATTTAGAGGGGGCCTCTCCGGAAAACGTTTCATTTTTTTTTCGTTTTTTGGTTAGAATGCGACTTACATTAGAAAAAAATGCCTTAATTTTATAAAAATGTGTTAATTTACATTAGAAAAAAAAAGTGCTTTAATTTTTCTTCAATTTTTTATTAACTTTAATTTTATTTCAGATGGTGGATTTCAAAAACTTCCGTTTTTCGCCCCCATCCGAAGAAAAATTCTATATACATCCCTGATATAGTAATTACTTCTTCAAACATTTCAGGAATAACAAACTTTTTCCAGTAAAGGAGGAAGGGGGGTCCGCAGGCTTGAAATGTTTATCTGTTAAAATGCATTCAACGCACTCTTGATCCTGAATCACGATTCCCAGACAATTAGGTATGATTAGTCTACTTATATATTTTGAAGAATATCATGCGTCGTAATACACTTTTAATAAAATAAACTATAACTAGTACCATTCGAACAAATATTAAAAAAAATAATTGGAGAATTTTTTTGTTTTGAGGTTTAACGACCACCGTGAGCAATGGATGTATGCCTGAAAGAAACACTGGATAGAACACATTTGGGATGCCATGCAACGCACTATCGAACACAGGATTCCGAGACCTCGGAATACATCCGAATTGTGGAACGCTCTGTAGGAAGTATGGTGTGCATTGCCTACAGCATATTTCCAGAAGCTAGTGGAGTCCATGCCCCATCGTATTTCTGCAGTCCTGCGCTCCCGTGGGGGACCTACCAAGTATTAGACTGGTGTACCAGTTTTTCTGGCACTTCAGTGAATATATATATACAGGAAGGTTAATGGATGCAAGCGAAATTGTTAACTAGTGCTTGGTCATGCAACTCTGCGGAGGACATGACATATATATATTTTTTAAAACTATTTTAGGTGGGAATGTTACTTGCATCTATGGCCTTGCAGAAACCCATTTCCAACTAGGTCTTTGTGGAAGTGAGAAAATGCAGAGTTTTTGCTGGTCCTTGATAAAGCCAAGGCTCAGTATTCTCGACACCTTCTACATTCAGTTGTTTTATTTTATTTTTTTATCTTTTCTCCTTTTACTCACACAGGTAGATACATAACCTTTTCTATGTTGTACTTGGTGTGAGTCAAAATTATATATGTATTTTTTTGCTTAGGTATCTTCTTAATAGAATGTGAATTCTGAATTTTCAAAACTGCTGCGTTGCGCGTTTTGATCTTCAGGTTATTTTGCAACTTTCGTTTTAAATTCTAAAGTTTTTCCTTAGTCTTCAGTTTTGCTCTTAAGTATATATATATATATATATATATATATATACTTAAGAGCAAAACTGAAGACTAAGGAAAAAATTTTAGAATTTAAAACGAAGGGTTACTTGCATCTATGGCCTTGCAGAAACCCATTTCCAACTAGGTCTTTGTGGAAGTGAGAAAATGCAGAGTTTGTTGCTGGTCCTTGATAAAGCCAAGGCTCAGTATTCTCGACACCTTCTACATTCAGTTGTTTTATTTTATTTTTTTATCTTTTTCTCCTTTTACTCACACAGGTAGATACATAACCTTTTCTATGTTGTATTAGGTGTGAGTCAAAATTATATATGTATTTTTTTGCTTAGGTATCTTCTTTATAGAATATATATATATATATATATATACCATGGAATATATAAGGACTGGCGTTTCTGTTAACCTACTGAATGGATACAGATTTAATGTCTATGTGCACCAAAATACATATAATATGTTTGGAGGCAAGTTTCAGTTGCCCCAAACCCACTATTTAACTAAATTAGGACATTAGTACAGTTAAAATGATGCAGATGCTTGAGTCATGCCGTATTTCAAGAATTTCTTTTCTAGCCGTCCGTGGCATTTCGGAATATATAACACATCAATGTGTTTTCCCAGTGGAACATATTGAGAAAAGGTTGACAATTCATTCGGAACACATCGAGAAAGTAATTCTGGAAAATGTAATCGCATTGTGCTACGACAGTGTTCCATGCTTTTGCCACAAAGTGTCCAGAATGTGTTATGTAAAAATACTAGTATCTTCTATCATAAAACATTTTATGGCAGAGAGAGCTTTGATAACACATGCAGAACAGGTTGATACACATTCGGAACACTTTGGCAACATATGAGAAACGCAATGATCATCCAATTTTTGGAGATGGCTTTCGCAAAATGCTACGAAAGTGTGCGATCTATTCCAAATGATTTGTCATTTTCTACCTCAAAAACTCATTTTTCTTTCATAGTTATCGTGCTTAACATACGAATTAATGGGAATAGCTAAGTCTTGTAATTTAAATTTGCTCCTGTCATATAATAATTCCACTTGTCAATTTAAAAAAATATATAATTTTCTTTGTTTGAATAAATTCGTATGTTCGAATGTATAAACGTTTGTCCCATTTTGTCACCGACACGGACGCATACACTGAAGGGCAACTGAATTAGAGACAGCTGGCGTTATGCAATTGTGACGCTGTGTGCTGCCCTGTAAACGGAAACGACATGATGTATGCAGCGATCCGACGGGAATCACTAAGAGTCGGAAGCAGTATGGGTAAGACGAAGGATCTAACCGCATTTGATCGTGGGCAAATTGTCGGGGACCGACGAATGGGTCACTCAATCTCGGAAGTCTTGCAGGCACTGGGATTTTCACTAGCCACTGTGTCACGGGTGCACCGTTGTGACGTTTTGGTGGGATTAGTCTCGGAGTCATGACCTGGAGTCGCTAAGATGAAAATAACGTAAATGTAAAGTTAAGTTAATAGTGTTTATAATTTGAGAAAGTTTTTTTTATATATAGGTTGAAATTCTAAATACTTTATTTAGAATATTTGTAATCGCTCACGTGCTGAGGTCACAAATAATGATTGTATAAATTGTTCATTATGTGTTATTTGTAAAAGAAATTGTTGCATATTTTATTATTATATACTGTTGGAATTTATTAAGTTGTGAGTTATGATTAAGGATTTTATGTGTGGAAAATACTTATATGCAAAAATGTACCGAAGCTAACGCCCCTCGTAGTGGAGTGGCTTGATTGGAGCTCCGGGTCTCTTGGCGCTCTAAATCGGTGATCTTTATCTCTCGCCTGCTCGTTTTTTTTGTGTGGTATTGTTTGTACATTTGCTCTGGGTGTGACACGCAGGTGCAGTTGATTTCTCCTTGGAAAACCATGCGGGAAGGCTCGCTGGCTTCAAGTGGTGAAGCGGGACGGTCGAAATCTGCCGGAAGGGAATCTCCATGGATGAACTTCTTTGGAGATGAATTGCTATCTCAAGTTTTCTCTTGAGAATGCAAGAGTGTCTTTTCTTGAACTAGCAAAGGCTTTACGCCCTTCCATGTCATGAGAGTTCGGAGTCTGCTTGAGTGTTCCTGGGTGTCAGGAGCAGTAAAGTTTGCCTTACGCCCTTTCACGCTGTAAGAACTCGGAGTTTCTGCTTAATTGTTCCTGGGTGTCGGAAGCAGTGAAAGTTTTCGTCACATTTTTTTTATGCCAAGAGAGCATGGAGTTTCCGTCCAATTATGTCTGACAGTTTTGAGTGGTGGAGGGTTCTCTTCACGCCTGGGACCCCTGGTACGTGTGACATCGTCCCTCACAGGTCAACGTTACCGGGATATCCTGGACGACCATTTGCTTCCGTTTGTGCGTCTTCAACATCCCACTGGGGACCTCATCATGCAACAAGACAATGCACCGTGCCATCGCTCCCGAATTGTATCTGAATGGTTGGATGAACACTCCACTGACGTGACCTCGCTTCCTTGGCCAGCTAGGTCACCTGACCTCAATCCCATCGAGCATATCTGGGATGCCATCGAGAGAGATGTTCAAGGCCCTGACTCCCCTCCACCAAATCTTCGTGAACTGTGGGAGCTTGTTCAGGGGCCGTGGATCCGTATGGCTTCCCAACGCTTCCGGTGTCTTGTCGAATCCATGCCGAGACGAATCGCCGCCATTTTTTTTATTGAAGGTTTAACGACCACCGTGAGCAACTCAATGGGCTATAAGCAGTCTCCCGTTCCTAATTTAGGGTCACTGGTTCCAGGGAAGGGAGAAAGCCAGTGCCATAAGACAAACACCACATCCATGCCTCACGGAATTCGAACCCGGACCCCTTTCGGACGAATGATCAGAGGCCATCGCTTAGACCACTGCGCCGCCGGGGCGGCTAATCGCCGCCATCAGGACAAAAGGTGACCCAGTGCTACACGTTACTGGATAGGTATCTCTAATTCAATTGCTCTTCAGTGTATACCACTTTGCTTTGTTGTTATAGCAACAAGAACCGATTTTCAACAGCTGTTGGTGTTACGCCATTCATCTAAATCATTCAGACATGACGTCAGAGATGCATTACAACACACGAACAACTCTTTTGAAATACGAAAGCGTTACTTCTTTCTTTCTTTTTGGAGGTTTAACGACCACCGTGAGCAACTCAATGGGCTATAAGCAGTCGCCCGTCCCTAATTTAGGGTAACTGGTTCCAGGGAAGGGAGAGAACCAGTGCCGTAAGACGAACACAACATCCATGCCTCACCGGGATTCGAACCCGGACCCCTTTCGGATGAATGATCAGAAGCCATCGCTTAGACGACTGCGCCACCGGGCAGGAAAGCGTTACATCAGGAATTTTAGTTCTACTTTGAAATCGTTCATAAATGTCATATAGGTTTTTTTATTTAGAATCCTATAGTCTGTTTGCCTATCTGTTATCCCTTTTTATAGCCACTTCTGGCTATAGGTATCTCCCAATTCTTTATTCGGGAGGGTAATTGTCTAATTTCCCACGTTGACCAGACGGCTCGGGAAATGCATCTTTTTGCTACTGAGGAGAAACAGAGAAAGTGCATCCGGGACCGACTTGACAGCGAACCATCTATGCACTGGCGTCCCCAAGCCCAGGGAGGCTGTGGAAAACACCCGACAAGAATTCTGTCGGATGAAATATAATTTTAAGATTTCCCTGGAGAACCTAAAATGTTTATTTTAGATTTTCAAACCCGTTTCTTTCTCATTTAAGTGTAAAAATTGAGAGTTCCAATAAAGTAGTTAACAGTGTGTTTTTATTATTATTATTATTTTTTTTTTGATTGGAGGTTTAACGACCACCGTGAGCAACTCAATGGGCTATAAGCAGTCGCCCGTCCCTAATTTAGGTTCACTTTCACTTGTTCCAGGGAAGGGAGAGAGCCAGTGCCGTAAGACAAACACAACATCCATGCCTGACCGGGATTCGAACCCGGACCCCTTACGGACGAATGATCAGAGGCCAACGCCTTAGACCACTGCGCCACCGGGGCGGCTTTTATTATTTCACGCGCATGCTGAAGAAACATGATTTGGGAACTTTCTTTTTCTCTTAAACTACGAAATTCTCGGAATAAAACTTTTTTTTTGCAGGGTATAACCAGTCATTATTTTATTTATATTTGTAGAAGAAATGAAAAAGAAAAGAAAAATGCAGTTAGATCCGTATTAAACTACCCTAAGTAAGCTTAATGCCAAGGAGGTTATATTACTGGAGACACCACTGGCTCTGCCGCCATAGGTCACAGCTAATCTGTGGTGTGACGTCACAAGCAGGCAAAAACGAACTAAATTATACCGTTGATAAAACAGTAAGCTTGTGCATTATTGATAAAGATCATTGAATTACTCATTTTATCTGTTTATACGGTTAGGAGCTTTGTTCCATTGGTTTCAAAGCAGCTTCTTTTCTGCGGCTGCGTCGTGCCTGCTCATGACGTCATTTGCAGCACAGACGGTGACTTATGGCGGCCAATGCTGCGTGGATAGGAGTGGTGTCTCCAGTAATACTGTGCCGCAGTGGTCTAAGGCGTTGGCCTTGATCATTCGTCCGAAAGGGGTCCGGGTTCGAATCCCGGTGAGACATGGATGTTGTTTGTCTTACGGCACTGGCTCTCTCCCTTCCCTGGAACCAGTGACCCTAAATTAATGACGGGTGACTGCTTATAGCCCATTGAGTTGCTCACGGTGGTCGTTAAACCAATAAATAAAAAAACTGTATTACCTCCTTGCTTAATGCTCCAATCGCTACTGATTACGGTTATTTCCTTAACCGGTAATCAAAAACGACTAGTGCCGAAGAGGCGATTAGCGTGCAGATCAAAGCTACTCACGTAAGTTAGATTCGGCTTTTGTATTGCAGCGAAAGGCAGCTCCGTTTTGTATATTACAGACAGTTTAAGCAGTTTTTTTTTTTTTTTGATTGGAGGTTTAACGACCACCGTGAGCAACTCAATGGGCTATAAGCAGTCGCCCGTCCCTAATTTAGGGTCACTGGTTCCAGGGAAGGGGGAGAACCAGTGCCGTAAGACAAACACAACATCCATGCCTCACCGGGATTCGAACCCGGACCCCGTTCGGACGGATGATCAGAGGCCATCGCTTAGACCACTGCGCCACCGGGGCGGCATTTAAGCAGTGTAACTACAATGGAATATATCAATGAATCGAAACAATTACATGCGAATTGTACCATAATTCGAGACGGAATGGACACAAGAGCAAATCTGTAATATAAACTGCTGGCCACCCAAAATGCAAAACCAAGAAGGACACGAGATAGCAAAGTCAGATTTACTGGACACATAGCAACAGATACAAAGATGAAACGATTGAGCTTACAGGCCCGTGCGACTTGCAGAACACGCCGACATCAATAGTTCGTGGGGCCCCCCATGACTGGCAATAACGGCAGCGGCATCGAACGAAAGAGGCTTTGGATGTGGGCTTGGGGTATGTCGGTCTAGGCTGTTTCCACAGTTCAGGAGGCGTAGCCGCGGGTGGTGCTTGCCGGGACACTCGGTTACCGATCAGCGACCAAACGTGTTCAATGGGAATTAGAGAGAAAATGCGGGCCACGGCAGCAGTGACACATGGTGGGCCATGAAGAATTGTTGCACGATGCGTGCCACGTGCGGGCGCTCATTGTCCTGTTGAAACATGGCCGCTTGCAGGTCCTGCAGGTAAGGCAAGACTACAGGCTCAAAAACGTCGGAGATGTAGCGGTGGCTGTTGAGTGTACCGGCGATGCGTACCGGAAGGGTGCGGGTGTCATATCCAGAGCCCATTTAAGGCCACAGGGGGCCCGGGGGCTGGCCAATATTTAGGGGCCCCCAGGAGCAGGGTTGGAATTACAAAATGTGCTCTCCGCAATGGTTCATCTATGGGAATTAAGCCTTGCTTTTTATTAAAATTCCAAAGTAACGCTTTATTTTATGAATAAATTCTAATGCTGATGTGCCTAAAAAACCACTGAGTATCACTAAGGAAGGAGTCATTATTAATGGGAACAAAAATTCAGTATTTGTGGAAAATTGAAACGTTTTAATTGCAGCTATACAAATGACAAGGGTAAAAAACATTTTTACAAGTTATATTGTACTGAGAATGACTTTTTAAGGAAATCATAGCAATATTTCTTGACTACTAAAAAGTCTTGCCTTAGAAACTTTTTTCTTGTCTTCATTGCAGCAAATGTCGCGATTGTGTCAGTGAAATTCAGTGCCGAAGTTATGTCATTTTCGGACGACAGTATAGCAAGATAATTAAGTTTATCTTCTCTCAGTGCTGTTCTTCGAACGTTTTTCACAAGAGCTAACTTTGAAAATGACCTTTCAGCCTCACAGTTTGACACAGGCAAAGTCAAATATATCCTCATGGCAATAAACATATTTGGAAAGATATCAAATAATTTCTGATCATGCATGTATTTGTAAATCTCAAAAGGTCTTTTTTCTTGTAGATTGCATTCCTTGATAAAATGAGAAAAGTGCACTGCTTCACTTTTTATGCTATCTTCTATGTCAGCAGGATATTTGTCAAGTAGCATTTGTACACTGTTTTCTTCTAACACTTCCTTACCTAGTTTTGATACAAAACCAAATATTGAACAAATATTGTCATATGCAGCAATTCTTTTTTTCAGTTCTACATCCAGACTATCGATAATCACATTTAAAGTTTCAACTTCAAATTTTCTTTCACCAGTTAAAATGAAATCATCACTACCATCAAGGAATTTCTTCGTTTTGACTCTCTTTTCAAATGCGAATTCCATAATTTTAACTGAAAACTTGTAAATTTCATCGTCCCACAGCGGGAATTAAACCCGTGTCACAGATAGCGCCCGGGTATGCTAACTACTACACCACCCAGAACGACCAAGCCTCAAGTTTTTGATTAATTTGAATATAACCATCACAGGAATCGCTAATCAAAGCAACCGGCATTCATGTTTAGCGAATCTGAAGGTTAAGAATCCTATCCCGTGATTGCACGGAGAAGCAGATAAATCATGAATGGAATGAGGGATTACACCATACAACACAAATTTTGAAGATGACAATCTGTTTTTTGGTGTAAATATGACAAGGATGGTATGTCAGATAATATCTGAAAACTTGAAAATCCTACCACCTGACTTACCATCCTTGTCATATTTACACCAAAAAACAGATTGTCATCTTCAAAATTTGTATTGTATAGTGTAATCCTGTATTCCATTCATGATTTATCTGCTCCTCCGTGCAATCATGGGATAGGATTCTTAACCTCCAGATTCACTAAACATGAATGCCGGTTGCTTTGACTAGCAAATCCTGTGATGGTCATATTCAAATTAATTGGAAACTTGAGGCTTGGTTGTTCTGGGTGGTGTAGTGGTTAGCATACCCGGGTACTATCTGGGAGACACGGGTTTGATTCCTGCTCCAGGACGACAGAATTTTCAAGTTTTCAGATATTATCTGACTTACCATCCTTGTTATATTTACACCAAAAAACGGATTGTCATCTTCAAAATTTGTATAAAAAATGAAACTGAAGTTAACCATGAATGGAATACACCATACAGGTGTATTCCATTCATGGTCAACTTCAGTTTCATTATTCATCTCTGCGTTTTGTGGAAATCCAGCTTTCTGAAAACATTTAACAATTGTTGAAATCTGTAAATTTGGCCAAGTAGCATGCACCTAATGAATACAATCAATCTGTCACACGAAGGAATATATTTTGATGACAGCCCGCAAGATTTCACTTTTAAACGGAGTTTCTCATAGGATGAAAGGATAAAATGTTATTGGATTAGATTCCCCTCAGCTCATCTTCATTCATCATTGGGGCTGAACACATTCGAGAACAGTAACAAAAATGCAAAGACGTTTATGAAAAATTCATGTTTTTAGCAGGACAGTAAATTTAAAGTAACTGGAACCCCCATATAATTTTGTCGGCATTTGCAGCTTTGTACTTACGGCGTGAAATAAAGTTGGACGGCATATAACGTCATGTCACTGGATGTGCAGTGGCATATGCTGCCTTGCCCGCGGACGTGTTAATTATGAGGCCTTCCTACAATTATAAAAGGAGGTATAGGAGTACAGAAATAACTACATTCACATAGTTGTACTATGTAACTACATTCACATACAGGGTGTTTCACTCGCTACTTTACCCGGCATTTTTGCAATAACTGGATGAGGAACAAAGATATCTTAACGAAATTTGAACTGGATTTAGCTTAGGCTGTGAGAAAAGAGATGACATCATGTGTTGGAAATGGTCACCATTTATGTCCAGGCAGAGCTGAACACGATGCTCGATATTTTGGAAGGTTTGGGTCAGTATGTCCCCAGGAATTGTCTGAATTTCTTGAATGATGTTGGATTTCAATGTGGTGATGGATCATGGATTATTGCCATGAACTCTACCTTTCAGATAGCCCCAGAGAAAGTAATCGAGCGACGTCAAATCTGGCGACCGCGGAGGCCAAAGTCCCTTCAAAATGACTGTTCTCGAAAAATGACTCAATTTCGGCCATTCTGGCACCAGAAGTATGGCATGTTGCGCCATCCTGCTGGAAATATCCAATGGATAATTTCTCATCGTCCAACTGATTCACGAAGGTCTGAAAAATTTCCTCGTAAGCTGCTGTTGAGATGGTTGTTTTGAAGATTGGCCGAATAATACACCGCTGTGACATCGCACACCAAACACTGATCTTTGCTGGATATAGGGATTCATCGTGTGTCGCGTGGGGATTGTCAGTTGCCCCAAAACGGGAATTTTGGGCTAGCAGGGTGTCCACAGAATTATCAAACCTGATTTCCCTGACCAAATATATAAGAAATCCCTGACCTTACACAAATAGGTTTATTTGAGTTTTTCAATGTATGGGCCATGATAATAAATAAAATTGAATTGTATAATTGAGAAATTTATATTATTTAAAAGTATTTCTGTTTGACGCATAAAGTTTCCCAAATAACACTCATTTTTTTTTTTTTTTTTTTTTGTCGGCCTACACCTTTCCCATAGCCGTTCAACTCACACCTTTTTAATTTTAAGTTTACTCTTTTTTTCATGGTTTTAATTTATTGAAGAAACACTCAAACAAACCCATACACAATATTCAGAACAGTTACTATAAAAATATTACAGTAGGAACATAGTCACTGTTTTTATATTACACACCACTTTTCTTCTTTTTCCAATCTGAAATCTTTGCTTGCAATGCTGCTTCTTCAAACTCTAGTTCCTTCCATACTCTTTGTCTTTTTTCTTTCAAATCCTTTATTTCATGATAAATGTTTCTTTTTTCCTTCAGTTTTTCTTCTTCATTTTGAAGAACACTTTTTTCTCAAGATAATCCTGATATCTTTGTCTGGAGGCTCTTACAGAAAGAAGAAGCCTTCTATTGACGGCAATGTGTTCTACTCCTTCCACAATTTTAATGGCATCAAAAACTGTTCTCTGACAAATCAGGGATTCTTCCAGGAGATTTTCCACAAGAAGAGACTTATTGACAGAAAATCCACCTTCCACTGAAGCATTTCCATGAGACAAATTTTTATTACATCCCAAAGTTTACCGAATTGTTTTTAGTTGTCAAGTAGAGCACTGTAAAATTTGTCTAATCCAATGGAATCATCATGACTGTCTTAAAATTCATCAAACTGAGACTTTAGAGCAGATTGAGCTTCTACACACAATGAAGTGTACTGTTTATTAGCTTTTCCAGCACAGTCATCTGAAATCCTGTTTGCACTAAGTAAAACTTAGAGCACAATTTCCACTCTCTTCTTGCCTAGACTCGGCTGCTGCACTATAATATGAGTCCAAACAAGTTACCCCACGGACAAACTTAAATTTTAGTGGGCTTTTCCCACGAAGTTTTTCAATCTGGTCACAAGTTTCCTACTGGTCACAAGTTTCCTAAATTTAAGCTTAAACTCTAATTTCTCCCTTTCTGAGCACTTCACTTCTTTTAATAGCTTTTTAGCACTAAATCCAATTTCAACTTTCTCAATTGAGAGAAGATTTTCACTTTTTGATACATCTAAAGTTAACAGTTTTGAGACACTATCAGCTTCACTTAATTTGTCAGGCTTCAAGCTTCGTGCCATCAAATTTTTCATCAGATCCAGCAAATCAGTGTGTAAGAAAGGAATTAAAGGCTTTGGGGCTCTGGAACCTTCTCAAAAAAGATTCACACTCAGAAACTATAGTCCTAAATGCAGCCAATTTGCATTTCAACAGTGGACTTTCCACGAATTCTGCAAGAAACATGTGCTGTTTGCTGGAAACCGACGATTCTTGAACATATTTCTTGATATGATCATAGACAAGCAATGCCCTGGTCAAACAATTAACGTTTTCCAACCACCTTACAGTGCAAAATTTCAAAGGGAAATCTTTACATCCAGTAATCATAGTATAATTTGCACGGTGAGCAGGACTATCTTTTAAAAGGTAGTACAAGTTACGCAGAAAGTGATGTATATCCCATTTCACTGCTTTAAGTCTAGTTTTCATAGCTCCATTGACCACGTGAAGACCACATACTCCAATGTCGACTAATAATAATTTACCATCAGGATTTTTAGTTCTAAGTTTATCTTTCAGCTTTTGAAGAAAGCTGAGATTAACGTTAGGTCCATCCATTGACACTTGTAGCATTTTATCCAAGGGAAGAGGTGCACCTTTAATGAATTTCTCTAAAAGGTCATTAGCTGTTGCCCGTCCTAAAAACACACTACGTAAGTATCTAGTGGAAACTTTTTGCAGATTGACGTCCCAATAATGAACAAACTGATCCATTTGCCCATGCTGAGCAATTTTGTTTAGTGATTCATCAAAACAAATTACAAAGTCAGTGCACTGCTTCAGATCGTCCATTAAACACTCTTTGAAATGTGGTGCCAAATCTATGGTTTATCACATAAGATGCTTTGCTTTTGCCTAAAGTAAATTTTGAAGCTATCACACTGTCAGGAAACATTAACTGAAATGTTTTGTTAATCTGTGTACAAGAGTTCAGAGATATTCGCTTGCACAACACTTCCATGGCCCTTATTATTTCCGACTTTGTTACATCATCTTTCACTACATAAGTATTAAGGTCACTGGGCTTCACATCATCTTTCACAACATAAGTATTTGAGTCATTAGACTTAATATTTTCTAGAAGTACTGATTCTACATTTCCTGATCTTGTTGATCGCAAGAGTTTGTTATTACAAAGAGAGTTCTTTTTCACAGAGGAAGTGAAAGAAGCAAGACTGGGCTGAGACATTTTAGCATGGATGTTTTTCAAATGATTAGGGCCATTTCTGTGGCTGGAGACTGCCTGACACCCCATGTTGCTAAGCTTGAAAGTTTTAGAGCACACTCTACAAAATGCTGATTCACTGTCGCCGTTCACAGCAGCTATCCAACCAGAAAACTCAGGATTTAATTGTTCGTCCAACTATTGTTCATTAAACACACAATGCTTTGACATTGTTGCAGTCTTAATTGCCTTTTAACAAGGTATAACTTATATCACACATTTTCTTCTACTCCTTTGACCTAAAACAGAAACAGAAATGTTAACAAGTAATGTAACACAACTTACAATAATAGGTAGGAAATACAAGGTTACATTAGTAGGAAGGAGAAGTTAGTGACTGTCTGCAACACCAAGTGCAAGTGTGCTGGGCGATGAGGGAGTCACTCCCCGACGCCGGGTTAAAACTAGTTGTAGTCTAACTATGATTGAAATTTCCCTGACTTTTACCAACGTTTCAGGCATTTCCCCTTACTTTCCAGAATGTGGACACCCTGGCTAGCGCCACCACTGGGAATATTGGGTTAGCGCTGCCACTTCTCTCTGACCATGCCCATGACATCGGTGCAACTACACATTGCTTCTGTTTGATTTCTTACAGCCTAAGGTAAGTCCAGTTCAAATTTCGTTATGATATCTTCATTCTTCTTACAGTTATTGCAAAAATGCCGGGTAAAGTAGCAAGTGAAACACCCTGTAGTTGTAGGCATACTTACAATAATAATCTTTCAACTTCTAGCAACTTCTTTTGAAATTATATTGTTAAATTGTACGTTTCCCCCAATACGGTCAAAAAAGGTTTGAAAAGGTGACAAAAGCTGACTAATTTTAAAAAAATGTTTGAAAAGGTGAGAAAGGTGACCGGCTCCTCACCCTGAGTGATAAATCAGGTGAGTGAGTTTGTGTATTTAGGAAGCATGTTTGACAGAGAGAACAAATTGGATGGTGAAATTAGTAGGCGAGTGAATTCTTCATTGAAAGTCATGGCTGCTCTCGGAGATTTTCACAGGAATGATGGGTTCTCAAGAGAGTTCCGCATGGCTGTGTATGAAAGTGTAATTGTCCCTACTCTGATGTATGGCAATGAAACCCGGGTGCTACAGAAGAAACAAAGGAGTCGTTTGTGTGATGGAGAAATGCGTTACTTACGGGGGTTTGTGGCAAGACGCGGTCTGATTGTGTGAGGAATGAAGATGTGTTGCAGTTGTGTGATGTAAAGCAAAATGTTGTTAGCAAGGTGGAGACCAATATGTTTCGGTGGTTTGGACATGTTGAAAGAATGAGTGATGAGATGCTTACTAAGAAAATCTTTTTAGCCCAAGTGGCAGGAAGGAAAGGTAGAGGAAGGCCAAGAAAGTCATGGGGAGGGGATCAGATTCAGAAGTGTCTGCATGAGAAAAAGATTATGAGTATGAAGTATAGAAGATCTTGTTGTATGGCGTATGATGGATGTGAGTGAAGCCCAAGTTATATGTCAAGATCGCTGTAAATGGAGAAATTTGATACAGCAACAATAAGTAAATATTATCTGATAGTTTGTACTTCTTTGTGGAGCTAACCTCTGAATATCAAAGAACAGCTTAGTGATATGCATGTATGAATGTACTTGTATTATGTGCTGAATAGAATGTGTGTAAAATAACATACCTCTTATATGGAAAAATTTGGATATAGAGAGCTAATTAGCTTAATTAGCATGTTTCTTCACATCACACGATAGTTACCTTAAAGTGCTTTCCAATGGTACCTTACTTGTTTGCATGCAACAAATGGTTCGAAAGTTAAGGGGGTGGTTCATTTTTTTTTTTTGTACATCAATGAGCCATTACATTATGACCACCCCAGCCTAAGGAAATGAGTGCGCCTGGAAACCAAACGGTGGTGCAGGTGAAGTTCACAGAGCAGTATATATACAACCCAAGGACTGGCTTTCAGTTAGTAGTGTGTTTGGAGTCAGAATGGGGAAAAGCTGGCGATTTATCGGCGTTTGATAAAGGACAAATTGTGATGGCACGGCACCTTGGAACTACAATCTCAGAAGCGGCGCTGCTTGTGGGTCATTCATGTGCCGCTGTAGTGAGTATGCATCAATAGTGGTGCACAGATGGCCAAACGACGAACCGTCGTCCAGCTGTGTGTCATCCGCAGCTCATTGATGCCAAAGGAAAAGAAAGCGGGGACTGTCGTACATTGTTCACTGCGACCACAGGGTCACAGTGTGACAAATCACCTGCAGTTACAATAGTGGTGATCAGGGTAATGTATCACAGCACACAGTTCATTGCAGCCTTCTGCGCATGTGCCTGCATAGAAGAAGACACAGCCGGGTCCCCAGGCTTACTGCATGTCATCACCAGCAATGTATGAAATGGGCCCAAGATCATCGACATTGGACCTTGGATGACTGGAAGAAAGTGGCCTGGTCTGACGAACCAAGATTCCTGGTGCATCATGTAGACGGCCGAGCGCAGATACGCTGATTACCAATGGAGGCTATGGCACCTGAATGCACTGTTGGGCAGAAACAGGCAGGCGGCGGCTGTGTTATGTTGCGGCCGATATTTTCTTGGGACACTTTAGGCCGCATTATTCCAATAGCACAATTCATGACAGCTGTCAGGTATCTGAATATCATTGCGGACCAAGTTCACCCAGTCATGGCAAAGGTGTTCCCTGCTGGTGATGACCATTAACAACAGGATAATGTGCCATGCCATACTGCCAAAATCATCAAGGAGTGGTTCAAGGCTGGTGGTTTTCTGTTAATGCCCTGGCTTCCAAATTCATCTGACATGACATGAACCCAATCAAACATTTGTAGTTCGACTTGGAAAAATGGGTTCACACTAAATCCCACCACCCCGAAATGTATGGGAACTGGAGGACCTGCTGTTGACATTATGGTACCAGAAACCAGAGGATACCTATCGCCATTTCATCGATTTGATGCCTCGTTGAGTGGCCATTGTTTTGCAGGCTAAAGGGATCCTACAGCTTATTAGGTAGGTGGTCATAATGTAATGGATCATCGGTGTATGTATGAAGTTTTCAGAGCAAACACTAAGAAAGTTGAGCTTTTGATTTAACTGAAAATTACTCACTCTGTTCGTTTTTCATACTTTTAATAACAATTACATAGTTTGAGGGGGAGGGGGTTCTGGGCACCTGCAAGCTGCATAAATTATTAAAACACAATTGTATTAATTCAAAGGTATGAAGAGGTAAGGGTTTGGTGAATACATGCACAGGGACTGAATATGGAAGAAGTAGAATTAGCTAAGAAATTAAGGAATTAGAAAAAACCAGTTACAAAAAAGAGGGATGTGATGTTTGACATGGTGTGGACAGACTGCATACATAGTTGATGTGTAAATTCTCATAGAAAGTATTTCATGCATTCTCAAGTTATGGAGCATTTTATTCTCTGATGCCTAGCAATAATCACACCAAATCTACTTTTTAGATGAAGGTATCTATGCAGTCAAGGGATTATACAAAACTTAAGTAAATCTTCAAGATTTCTGTGCATACTGTAAAGATCTATCACCCAGCAATAATAAACTTCAAAAGTGACTAGGTGACATCTACGAGGGGTCCGGACCTTGATGTCTCAGATTTCAATGATTTTTGGTTTATAGTTTCTGTCCATGGAGTATATGAAAAATCTAAATTTTCAAATATTTTGGGTCAGTGTTTTTTATTCCCAATTTTCAAAAACTGCAAAAAATGGGAAGTTCTGCAAGAATGCCATTCACAAAAAATATAATAAGTCTGCAGGTGGTGATGCTAGAAGACTCAACTTTAGCTCTCTTTAAAGCTACTTTTATGGGCTTTAATTTGATATGAAACACAACCCACTTTAAAGCATAACTTTTTTTGACAAATTTTCAAAATTTTTGAAAATTGCAAAACATGTTTTATTTTTTTTAATTCAAAAGGGGTGTTTTTGAGATTTTCAAAATAAAAAAAATTGAAATTTTGTCAAAAACGTTTTAAGCGCCAAAGTGGGTTGTGTTGCATAAAAAATTAAAGCCCATAAAAGAGCTATAGATGAGACCTGCACTTATTATTTGTTTTGCAAATGGCATTCTTGCAAATTTTGCCATTTTTTGAAAATCAGAATTAAAAAAGCTGCTGACCCAAAAAATCTTAAATTTAAATTTTTCATGTACTCCACAGGTACAAACTATAAAGCAAAAATCATTGAAATATGATACATCATGGTCCAAAAATATATTTTTTTATTCGCTGATTTGACATGGAATGAACCAACCCCACTTTCCTGGTTTCCCCAAGATCTGAGAAAAATTTTGATACATCATACTAAGAAAATGTTATGCTGCTGCATTACTGCTTGTAAGTCCATTTTTGTAGCAATATAGGATATTGTCACACACCCCCTCATGCAAAAGAAACTTTTTTTTTTGTCTTATCAACAAAATTATACTTCTCCCACTTTAGATTAAAAAACCAAAAAGAAACTTTAGCAGGGAAAAGAAAAAAAAAAAAAAACAGCAGAGTGAATAAACACAAACATACTATCATTGGCTGGGGAAACCTCTGAAAGGTGTGCCTCCATCTTCAAAGAATGAAACACTGAAATGTTCTTGTCAAATTTAAATGCATATATAGCAAACACTAATACACAAAATAAAAAAGCAATATGTAATTCATAATTTATTTTGACCAAAATTTAAATGGCACTGTACAACTGAAGGATTTCAGGTACAATAATCTTAATTATTTTGTTCAAGGTGTACAATAAATACTGCAAATAACAATATTGTATTTAGTACAGTATAATCTTATTACTACAATTTACAGCTTTGGGTAACTTCTGATGATAACAATGCATTTAAATTTCTTCCACAGAACCTTCCAATTAAAGTCAAAATTCTTGTGGGTTGGTAAAAAGATAATGAGCTGATAACAAAAATTTACAATGGTTTTAAATATAAAGAAAACTGTACAAATTAAAATTGCAAACTAAAATATAAAGACTAATCTTTATGATGACTGTACACTTTGTAAACAAGTTTACATGGCTATATTACATAAAATCAAAAACATCCAGTGGGAGATCCTGTCAACACTTTAAAGGGACTAGAGCATTTTTAATAATCCAAAAGGTATGTTGTACAGATTGAGTGCTTCTTTATCCAGCTGGCAGTGAGAAACAATTTTATACAAATCTAACAAGCAGTTTTCTCTGAAAGACATTCGATATTTTTGCATAACAATGATATGCCATAGTTGCAATCCCACACATGTGCATGCCTCTCCAGGAAATCGTAGACGATATAATTGACAAATGTGCAACAACAATCCACTCGATTCCCACTGCTACAATTTAGAAACTGGTGCTGATGTGGGATAGTATTTACTACAATGAACAAACATATTCCAAACATGCAAGAAACACTTTCAAGGAGGTGAAAGAAGTGTTTTTTTTTTTTAAATATGCCTAGCAGCCACAAATCCCTGAAAAAGGTTTCACAAGGTATTTAATACCCAATAAAATTTTTTAACAATACAATACAACACACATTGATGACGTAAGTATAAAAGTAAAATACAACAAAAATAAATTTCCCCTTTGACTGATGTTTACTAATTTATGAATGACAATAAAAAAAGTTATAAAATGAAATTCTGATCACAATGTATACAAATGCTGATTAAACTGCCTCTCGATGCATAAAAACCAGCTTTAAGAAAAGAAAGCTTGTTCATGCAAAAACACATGATGAAAAGTAGAGATTTTAAAACTGAACATTTCATCCATGTGTATAATTCAATCAAGAGGGCTAAAATGAAGAAGAAAAAGTAATAATAATAAAAAAAAAAAAAGTTTGAAAAAGCCACAGAATGTCAATATAAATTTCAATAGCAGTAAAGTTAAATATGCTAAGTATACACAACCATAAATTGAAATATCTTACAGAACTGAGGATGCACCTGTTCTACAAATCTATAGCCATACTATTAAAAAAAAAAAGACACTAAGCAAGAAATTACAAATCTCTCATTTATGGCAAGATGGAGAAGTAACACAAACAAATTTTTAGATTGCACCATTAAAATGCTGTCTCGTGTACAAAAAGTGAAAAGATGATGTCAATTTTCCTTCTGTTTAAGGAAATTCAAAATGAAAAGTGCCAGTGTGAATGCTACTGAGATCGCTAGATGAAATTAGTAACTAAAATGATAAATCCACTGAGAGCAGTACAACATTCAAAGAAAGAAACATGATGAAATTCTCTGTAATGAGATAAATGCTTCAAAAACTCTTGTCCAACACTAATCTTAGCCCTAGTAGTGCGAAGCTGCTTCTACACCTAACATTTGCAAATCACCGTGGAACTGTAAAGCCTAAACAAAGAACAAATGCAAAGTTCCTAAGCCAAAAATAAAAGCTGTAATTGAGTGAAACATGTGACCAATAAAAGATGCATCATCATAACCCCCAGAAACCTTTCTATCAACTGACTGAGCATCTCAAACAGTAGAACAAGAAAGCTAGTCATGTATGTGTGTGTGTGTATGTGTGAACATGTGCTGACAAACACAACTTGTGTTTGAACACATGAAGAACAAATCAATCCTGATGAAAGAATTTATCTAGAGATGATACAAGAGTGTACTGCAAATGCAAATTTTAATGAGAACAGTTTTTACTTCTGATGTGCTATTTGCTACATTTGTAATGGAACTTTAAAACTGACAGTGATCTGTACAAGTATCTTTATAAATATATCCAGTTAATAAAAATAACAATGCATCCTTTAAGAGCACAATCTGATACCACTTTCTGTTAATGATATCTACACATCACACACCTCAAAAGACTTTCTCAACAATGTTTACACATGATATACATACCAATACACTTACTCATACATCATCTGCTGTAGAGCTGTCAGAAATATATATTGCAATTTACAACTGTACAAAACATTTTTGTCCTTGCCAAAAATTTGGGATCAATGGAAAATACATAATTAAAAAAAAAAAAGAAACAGCTGAACAGGCAGTGCAAGTCACAGCTGGACAGAGATAGTGGAGACCTAAGTAATATGGACCTGACATATTATAATAATACACCAGGTTATTGAGAGTGCCTAAGAAACCTAACCAACATATGGCTTCTCTGATCTAGAGCAAAACTCAACTCCCACGTGAAAGCAAAGGCATTAAACCTATCGCAGCACATGCTAATTGTCATAAAATAATGCCACGTAACTCGGCTTTGCTGACATATAACACACCAGCTAAATAGTTGGAGCTCTTTGTCAAAAATATTCTAATTACCACAACATTCTTCAAGTGTCATCAGAAGAGGGAGGAAAGAGAAATCTTTGGTTTTGACTGACAAATACGTATCCTAAAAGTTAGGCCATTAAAAGGGTCTCTCAGCGGACCCACTCAATAAAACCTTCACCGAGAAAGAGCCCAGTGACTAACATCATACAAATATCCATAGAGATGAACAAGGCAGGGCATCATGCCCTCCTACTGCCACTACCCCTGAGTACAACCAACCAACGCCTGGTGGCCATCAGCAACATCTTTCCCCAACAGCGGTGTGCTCATCACTACAATGTGCGAAGGTGCTAGCCTGTCTAGGCTGCAGCCACACAAATGGCGCTAAAGAGAGAGATATATGCAGGTTTCTCAATCATAGCTTCCTTCAGCGAGCAGGGTAGTTGCTTTGGGTTGTAGTTACAGCAGCTGGCCAGGAACGGGAAACGGGTGTGACCACAACTGCAGCCAACTGTTGAGGGCTGAAAAAGACACAAATTGCATCAAGGTCAGTACAAATACAGAACACACAGAAACAAAAAATGCAAAAAAGTTTCTTTTAACACATAAACACACACCTTACCTTACCTTGAATATTTAAGAATGATACATGCATGCATGCATGTCTCACTCTTAACCTAAAACAATTTTTCTATCAAGGTTTCTGTACAGGGTGTCTCTTCAGAAACACAGTAAAGCACATCTAAAACCAAACTTGTAAACAGGCAGGAGATAATGACATTCCAGCAATTACAACATGTTAGGCATGTGAATGTAGTGACAAAATAATATCTTATAAGTGGATGTCTCATATTAAAAAAAGTTTCTTAAGTAAACATATATATTTCATACATCTAAAAGAAAAATGATTTTATCAGAAAATATCAGCACAGCATATGAAACCACAACAAAAATTATAGACACACAAACATTACACTGTGCTGCAGCTTTTGTATAAATTTGTTGACTGTATCCAAAAGACATATTGAAATAATATGACTAAGTACAATTGTGTACATCCTGGAGCTTGCTCACTTGTTCTTGGACTTGTAGAATTGTGCACAACTTTAGTTTTAAGGAGTAACTATTGTTTTTCTGATAGCACCCATGTAAAAGGGGCCCTGATGTGCTAATCTTTTGATGGTATCTAAATTGACATATATGTATAAAAGTTTGCACACTTCATTGTATGCCATAGATATCCTATCGTTTAAGCGAAGAGTGTTGTGTAAAATGCCATCTTTCTTCCACATTACTTAGAATGACCATGTGAAGACCAGATAATGATGTTATCTTTGAAAAATCGTGTCAGCTTATGAATATTCACAGCTGGGGAGGTGGTCAAAAAAGGAATTCATTCAATTCTGATGAAAATAATTAATTTCTAGGTGCATAATGTTCTTTTATAGTATGCACATCAGGTTGCAAAGCTGAATAGCTTAAATACTTTCTTCAAACCTCATTCTTTTTTTCAATAATTTTATTGACTTAAAATGTCAACCACAGGTTCTAGCCTTCCTAATTTTTAATTACACCACATGCTTTCCATGCAGCATTATCTTTAATCACACTTCATGCCTTCCATGCAACATTATATTTAATTACACTACATGCCTTCCATTCACAATATCACTTTTCAAGCACTCAACCTCAGTGGTTTCACAAGGTGAGTTTTTTATTTTAGCATCTTCTACAATTCTCTCTCACACTGGATTTAATACTGCTAAGATTTCTCAACACTAATGCCTCTTTGTTCCTTACATGGATTAACTACTTGACAATTGATGCTGCTAAAAAAATTATTACGGATCTCAAAGCCTCTGGAGAACTCCTATTGCCCTAAATCATTAAGGTTTAAAGAGGCATTAAGATAGGCAATAATTTTTCAGAGGCATCTACATTTGAGTCAATTTGTAAAGACTTTTTTACAGGGACAAAAACAATTATGCTCTTCCTGTTCCTAACTTCTTCCCTCCATATGAATTTTTAATTTTTTTGCCTAAAAATAATGAGTTAATTACAAATTCATTCTCTAACCATAAGTCTGTCTTTTCCCATTCCTGCTTGCTTAAGAGTTTTCTCCAAATTTTTTTCATTACATCTGCAATTTCATTGTTATAATTTTCAACTCTATTATTTATATCTACAAAAATAATAAACTTATCTGGATCTTTAGTTTTGGCCATCACAAGTTATTCCTCAAAAAGAAATCTGTTTCTTCACCACTGAAATTTTTTTGCTGCTCTACAGAGCATCTCAAGTTTTAAATCCAAGCTGTTCCACTTAAAAACATCCCAGAAAATTTGTTTCCCTATAGGTTCCTTACTAACAAATAAGGCAACCACTATACTATCTTGTCGAATCAGTTGAATTCTTATTCACTACATGTTTATGTGAGTGCCATTTGTGAATAAAGTGGCATAAAATTTTACCAGATCACTAAGTGACTTTGACATTCCTTTAAGAAGTTTCATAGCTCATCACCTAGTTGTTTGTAGGCTAATTAAAAACACATTTAAACAAAACACCATCAAAAAATTACTATTAAGTATGAACAGCTCAGGCAGAAATACACAAGCAAATAAATGTGGAAGAAATAGAATAGATTTGCCAGGGAATTGAAAATTTCAACCAAACTGTCATAGGTATCAGTGATACCAAGAAATATGCATGTCAGGGGAATGTGTTTTTGGTGGCAGGGTTAGTGTAATTTATCCTGGGGTAATGAAGGATTTAACATGAGTAAGTGTGATTGATCAAAGGTGTTAATAATACAATGGCTTCCAGGATGGTCAGGTGAGAACCTGTACAGCGAGTGCACTCATGGTACAGGATTCTTTCACACCGAATTTCTTTTACAAGAATGTAGCTATGGCAATTAAAGACAGACAAAGAGAAAAGATTGTTATTCTTGAGAAACTGAATAGTACAGTTAGAAATAAGGATTGAAAATGTAACAGGCAAATTTGGAGAAAACTACAGAGTGAATAAACAGAAAAAGACTGTCTGCCTTGCATTTAGGCAATGGTCTCAGAATTACAATTACTATAGTATTTAGATACAAAGACATCCAAAAGAAGAGTGTTTGGTTATCTCTAGAAATACACGGGGGTGCAAAAATTAGGGACGAAGAGGTCCGGCACGGTAGGGCATTCACATATATGCAGCATGACGGGGGTGGGTTGTCGGAAGGGTATAAAGCACACGGGCGGTGTACGCTCAGCAATTCGGTGAAAGCTATTGCATGGTGTACATCGGTTTGAACGACGTCGAGTTGCTGCCACCGTGTGCTATGGTAGACGATATCTGGATGATTTTACTCGAGGTCGCGTCATTGGGAAGTTGGAAGAAGGTCAAAGTGTGACTAGTGTGGCCGAGGAGTTCGGGATCACTCACAGCATCGTTTCACGAGCTAGCAGAGCATTTTTTTTTTTTTTGATTCGAGGTTTAACGACCACCGTGAGCAACTCAATGGGCTATAAGCAGTCGCCCGTCCCTAATTTAGGGTCACTGGTTCCAGGGAAGGGAGAGAGCCAGTGCCGTAAGACAAACACAACATCCATGCCTCACCAGGATTCAAACTCGGACCCCTTTTGGACGAATAATCAGAGGCCATCGCCTTAGACCACTGCGCCACCTGGGCGGCCGAAGAGCATTTCAATTAACAGGAACAGCTGTCCGAGAGTTTTGCAGTGGTTGTCCATGAGCAACCACGGCGTTGGACGACCGGTATATTGTCTTACAGGCGAGAAGAGACAGACGGCAGACAGCGGGAGAAATCGCAAGGCACATGCAACAGACAATTGGACGTCTGTTATCGCATTTTACTGTGGCCAGGAGGCTGCACAAAGGTGGTCTATTTGCACGACGACCAGTATGGTGTGTGCCATTAACGCCTGCTCATTGGAGACAGCGGTTTCTGTGGTGCCAGGAACACAAGAACGGGACACATCAGCAATGGGGTCGAGTTCTCTTTACGGATGAGAGCCGATTTAGTCTGACGAGCGATTCTGGACGTATACACATCTGGAGAGAGCAGGGAACACGCAATCACACCTCCAACATCATAAAAAGGGACTGGTTTGAAGGTGGGGAGTTCTCGTTTGGGGTGGTATCATGCTTGGTAGCCGTACTGACCTCCACATCTTCCAAGGAGGTTCAGTCACTGGTGTCCGCTATTGTACTGAGGTTCTGCTGCCTCACGTGCGTCTGTTTAGAGGTGCTGTGGGTACTGAGTTCCTCTTCATGCACGATCTCATCGTACAGTGGCTGTCGCAGAGCTGTTGGAGAGTGAAGATATTCAACGCATGGATTGGCCCGCAAGGTCCCCGGACTCAAATCCAATTGAACACGTGTGAGACCTTCTCGGGAGACGCTTGGCAGTACGTCATCAGCTGCCAGCAATGATTCCGCAGCTGCGATTGGCGCTACAAGATGAATGGGTCGCGATGCTACAACAGCTCCTTGACAACCTCGTCCTCAGCATGGACGACGTTGTAAATCCTGCAATGCAGTCAGGGGTGATCATATCCCCTACTAAAGACTGGATTTTTCTTGGCAGCAGCCTGTCATATGGACGTTTCTGTCTTCTGTCCAGTTGTGCTCGAAGCTACCTTTTCAATAAAGTGTCTCTGTAACCTTTGGATTTCTTGTTTGGACGGTTTTGCTCACTTGTCCTATATTCTTACATCTTGGGGATCTTATGGTATGATTTGAGTCGATGTGGAGCACTTCTGCACATCGTTACATTCGAAAAACCGTCTTGTCCTTAATTTTTGCACGCCAGTATAGGAAAAGCATAATAAACTATGTCAATGGAAAGGCCTCAAAAAGTGATTAAGAATGCTAAAATTTTTAGAGGTTTTGAAATAAGCAGTGATAACTTACTGTTAGAGTCAATTATCATACAATAAAGCTATAGGCAATGATCTTATGGACACATCAAAGTAAAAGACTGAAATCTGTCCCCAGGCAAAAAACTTAAACCATGTTAACTGGGTTCAAGCATCATTAAATGGCAACAATAAAAATTCTGTTTATCATATTGCAGTGAACAACGGATGAGCAAATGACATCACTGAGCAGCTTTGTCTGTAAAGCTGCAGCAAAACTGCTTTTCTGGCTGTGAAACACAAGTGATATCACCACCCATTGTAGAAAGAAGTAAATAAATTGAAATCTTGAATCACACCCTCCCACATTTGTTCTCACCTCCAGGTGTTTGCTTCCAATAAAACAGTGCCTTCAATTGGAAATTGTTAATTTATCCATTCTTTGCTTTCCTTATGCTACGCAAGGATTTTTTCTATAGAATACCCCCCACCCCCCAATCACCACACAATTTGTCTTCAGCTTTGCATTAACCTCAAAAATGACACAGATTATGTCAGGGGTGTTAGTGCCCATATTATGTTTTGCAGCAATTCTTGGAGCGGGAAAATATGCAATTTGGAACAGAAACGTTGGGTTTTGGAGCGAGAAAATTTGCATTTTGGAGCAGGACTCAGGTTTTGGAGCAGCTAATGATAGTATTTTTAATTGTTTTAAGTCCATGCTCTGCTTTAAGTTATGTTTATATACTGAATTACCATTATTTTATGAACTACGAAAAAATATTATATTTCAGGTTTGTTGACATTTTACTGCTTCTCTTACGACTGTTAATCAGCATTTTTGTCATTTCCTACAGTGAGAGAAACAGGAAAACAATTATACTACCCACGATTTATTGAAAACTACATGACCTGCAACATTTTAAGAATAACACATTAATATCAGGGATTTTTTCTGAATGAATTTGTTTCGCTGTAACACAAATAGGATGCTGCCGCGTCCAAGAACTGTTGCTATTGTTACTGAACGCTTGTGAATATATACTTAGGAATAATAAATAATATGTAATTACTGTTTGTTGTTTCATTGGTTTTCAGCAGCATATTTTTCAAGATTCATGGCATTCAGATGAAAATACATTATTTCTGAAACCAACCAACTGACAAGCCACACGTACATGGTTTGTGTGTGCATCACAAACTCTTAAGGTTTTCTGAAGGAAAGCGTACCTTTGATATAAAAGGAAAATTAATGTAACATTTAATAATCAAATTGTAAAATCACCTTTCAGCAGTTGCACCATGATACTCTCCATGCAATGTTTTTCATCCAGTAATTATCAATGTCAAACTTTCATTATTGCTGTGAACAATTACAACTGGAACCAAAACTATAAGATAACAGTGAGATTTAGTAAAGTTGGTTAGATAAAAGCTGCTTCCATCACTTAATGTTTGCGCAGTGACGTTTTGGTGTGCGATTCCCCCACCCCTCTTCTTCAGTAGTAGTAGTAGAATCAGTTTATGACTTTTTTACTGTTGCTGTTCGAAAGAGCCACTGCTCTTGCATACGTGGGGTCTGGCATGTATGGTCATGGACATTAAGCAGACGATTGCGAGATAGTAAGTGGTTCAATGCACCTTCCATCTGGAAAAAGAAAAGTGTGAGGGTGAAGATGTTCCCCAAGGTGAGAAAAGAAAACCTCCTAAAATTTCTGCTCCCTGAACGTACGGGGCAAAATTCAGGCTTACTTAAAATCTAAATTTTGTCTAAAGAACCAAAAGATCGGTATTCCTGATAATTGATTACAAGTTATGCGATATAAACAATCCTTTCATTTATCAATACTGCTTGTGAGCGATTTTAATTAACATACATGAGACTGATGAAGAAATAAACAAAGCTGAACCTTTTAATTTGGTGAAAACGCAGACTGCGCGTTGAGAAAGTGTGAATATTACGCAGCATGAACTAAACTGAATCATTCTTTAACTAAATCTCACCACTGCATTCACAATTATAAAATTACTGAATTCCAAACACAATAGGGTGGTTTTGAAAAACATAGCTTCAAACAGTTTTTTCTCCTGGTTTTGTTCTTGTACTTGCTAGAACATTAACTCTGGTTTCCTACTTTCTTCTCAGCAAGTTCCACAGCCATATTTGTCCTTTGTTGACTCTGCCACTGCACAGCATCCACCACTTTTTTTTTTTTTTTTTTTTTTTTTTTTGCTGGTAAGTTTCCCTTACCATTTTTCTTTGTTACTTTTCTTTCTTTTTTCGTTTTTTTTTTTTTTTATTCCCTCAGATGACAATTTCATTTATCATGTTTACAGAACTTTCAGCCTGAGAACCATGAATTCTGATATCAGAGCTTTCACTATTTTAGATAAATGGTGTAACTTTCAGAGAGTGAATACTTTTTTTTAACACCATGCATCAATTCTTACAAATTTCTAAAACTTCGTCACTTCAGTTTTTGGAAATTCCCCCCACTCTTATTAAGCTAAAATGCACACACATTTACAAGGATGATGACATTTAACAACGACATAGGAGTGAGAACATTGCGGGGAAAAAAAACCCCAAAAAAAACAACAACCTGCAATTGCAGAAGAAATCTTCGCTCCATCTGACTTCCGTTTTCAGAAATTTATCTAACATTTTCAAGCTGAAAATACAAATATTTATGGAATAAAATGATATCTAACAATACTGGGTAGTAGAAATATCACAAGAAACAAAAAATCACGATTACGAGAGAAATCTTACCAAAGTCTACTTTCCGTTTTCGAAGGATGAAATTCAGTCCTGCGACGGAGAAAACGACCACCCCTCCCCAAATTCTCCTAAAATTTCAGTTCAGTTGAGCATCTCTCTCGTGAATGGTCCAAATGATAACAAAAAAGACGGAACTCCTAGAATCAGCGTAAGAATCTCGTGGCCGAAGATTACGCGGAAATATTTGGGCGGCCTAACTTCCGTTTTCAGAAATCGTTGCCTACAATTTCAAGCTGAAATTATACTTAACAGAAGCAACATCGCGCAAAAAAAAAAAAAAAAAAAAAAAAAAACGATTATGGGGAAAAATCTGCACTCCGTTTAACTTCCGTTTCTGTTTCCGAACATTTAAAAAGACAAAACAACGTCCTCATATGGAACATGACAACCCCCACCCCTCCTAACTAATATCCCAAAAATTTCACTTCTGCATCGATCTCGAAAACGACAAAAAAAAAAAAAAAAAAAAAAAAAAAAAAGTGAGGGGACTTCGCGTATTCGCAGAAGAATTTCACGTACGAAGTAACTGCTGAATCGATTTCGAATGTCGTAAGATTACGCTAAAATATCGATGACCAGTAAATATTAACTTCTGGCACAAAATTGGTGCAGATTTTGTTAAAATCGCCATTTTTTTTTTTTTTTTTTTTTTTTGGCAGAATGGCGCAAGAATGACGTTTTGGCGCAGGTCTGGTAGCCCTGTGATGTTGAACGAAAGCAGAATTCTGTGAATCTAACGAACAACTTCATGCCTGAAAAATACAAATATATGATCCTGACATTCCCTACCCTTCTGAAGCCACACTTTCCTTCAATTTACCTCATTTTCCACAATCTTCCTAAACTTGTTACTCATAATATTTGATTAAAACTCACGAGGAACACTAATAAAGAAGATGCTCCAGTAGTTACAGAGGGTGAATCGAAAGTTTTGCAATATTTGGATCACTTTATGTCTTCATATGTACCTTTACAACAAAAGCTGATTAGCATTCAAAGTATAGGCCATCGTGTTGCACCTTCTTTAGCTATCTGTCTGCCAGTTCTTCATTTCCTTGGTGGTACCAGGTCTTGTCCTTCGAGGAAAAGAACTCCTTCACCTCAGATGACACCTCCTACTGGTTGTTGAAGTGCCACCCATGAAGGAAGTGGGCCATGGACCAGAACAAGTAATAATCTGATGGGGCAAGGTCTGACCTATATGCTGGGTGTAGCATCAGTTTGATGCCCTCAAGTTCCTGAGTTTTGCCTGAGTCATTCAAGCGGTATGAGGCCAAGCGCACTTTCTGTTCACCAGCACCAGGTACTTCTCCTGCAAAACAGCATACATCCGCTCCAGCTGTTCAGAGAAGAGGTTGGTGCTGATGGTCCAACTGTCTGGAACAAATTTGCAATGGATTATTCCCTTGAAATTCCACCAGATGCAGAGCATCACCTTTTGCTCAAAGTGCCCATGTTTGACAACAGGTTCAGGGAGCTGGCCCAGGCTCAACCACTGCCGTTATGTGTTAGGATTATGGAAATAGACCAACTTTTCATCGCACAAACTTTCTAGGAGTTTTGTGCACACTTCCACTCGACGGTTTGCTTCAGCTGGCAAACCTAAATTATAAACAATGCGACCTGTAGACCTTGCTGAGGTCTTGAAGGTGACAAACCACGGTGGTCTGTGATAAGCTCAGCTCGCCTGATAATCTCAGAGTGCTGATTATCAGTTTTGCTTCTACGGCCTCCGAATCCACGGTTCACTGCCTACCTGACCTTGGCTGATCGTCGAGGTTTCTGTCACCTGAGCAAAATCTCTTGAACCATCTGGTTATGCTGCTGTGGTCCACAGAACTTTCCCCTTTTGCATGACAAATGTTTCGTGTTGCTTGAGCAGCATTATGGCCGAGTTCAAACTCATAAAGCAAAAGTTCCCTAATTAGCCGGTTGTGGCTGTTCATCTTTTAGGTGTCGCAACCACAGACAGAACGATGACATGCAATTCTGTTCACAGCAACAACTACCACTTTATATCTTTTTCGACTGACTGCAGTGTGCAACTTGAACTAGCTTAAACATGTGACATACCTGCAGCAGCACATGCATTTATGGAAATGTTGCAAAACTTTTCACTCACCCTCTGTATATCACAAGCTTTCCTATTCCCTCTCTTATATACTTGCAAAATGCATTCTGCTAATCTTTAGAAACAAAACAGCTCGCCATGCCACCTGAATGATCCTATGTAGCTAAAAGGTTCCAGTCCATCCACTATGCATTTCAGTTCTGAAATGTTATCAATAACCTGCAGTTTTACGTACATTTTAGGGACACAATAACATATCTTACTTAATGAGCATCTATGGTCTTCTGGTCCCCCAAGTCATTTTCGCAAACATTGCTGTCATCAACAGTTACCCAACCCCTTAGGGTCTGGATTCTCATTCAACAGGCCTTAGACATTAACTCTCCTGGCTTGATACAGCCTTCTTAGATATAAGAGACTGCCTTGTCTGTCTTTGTCTTGCAATTCTTGGGTAACATACTTTCACCCTTGCATTCATTTAAGACTTCAATTTTTATTTCAAAAATATGTAGTTTTACTCAATTTTAGTCTGTTTTCTGACTACTTTTTCAGCACGTCTTTTGTAAAAAAAGACCGTGCTTCTGTTATCGGTCTGTCCGTCTGTCTGTACCCATGATATCTCAGCAGCTATTAGTCCGATTTGAAAAATTCTTTTTGCATTGGGAAGCTTCAAATAAGCAAATGATGATCCTTTATTTTTTTTTTTTTTTTTACGATGTACAATTTCGCCGGTAGAGGGCGTAAATGCAGATGATGTCGAATTCAAAAATACGTTTTATTCCACATATTTGCTTCTAAACATCCGATTGAAAAAAATTTATATCTTTCGATTCCATTTATGTCGAAGAGTATTTTAGATATAGTTACTTTTTCAAATTACGCATAGATTTTCCGCTAGTGGCGTAAAAGTAAATTACATTTTCTTCGATAACTCTTCTTCTAAAACTCCGATTTGAAAATTTTTTCTTCAGCGGATACATCTCTTGATGGAAAATCTTTTGCATATAATTTCAAATTTTTGGTAAAGAATACTTTGGCCACCAGGGGGCGTAAATGTTAATTTTTGTTTCTGATGTATTTGCCATAAAATCGTAGCTTCTAAAAGATCGATTAAAATTTTTTTTCGTGGACTGATGCCACTCAATTCGATAAACCTTTTAGGAATATTTTCTTCTTAAAATATTCTACAGTTTCTCTGCCAGAGGGCGTAGATGTACATCTTATTTTTGTCAATATCTCTACTTCTAGGAGTCCGATTTGAAAAATTCCTTCTTTGTTGGATAGTGTTTTCTGTGTGACATGTTTTTCATATAATTTCAAAATTTTCAAGTAATTCATAAACTTTCTGCTAGGGGGTGAGTGGTAAATTGCGTTTCCCCCTATATCTCTGCTTCTAAATCTCCAATTTGAAAAATTCTTTTTGCACTGGATACAGCTCCTGATGGGAAATCGTTTGTACATAATTTCTAATTTTTGTAAAAAAATAGTTTGGCCACCAGGGGCGTTAATCTTAATTTCCGCTTCTGTTGTATTTGCAGCAAAATATGAGCTTCCAAATTTTTGATTGAAAAAAATGTCGTTTGTTGACCGATACTACTCATGCCAACAAACCTTTTAGGAAAATTTTCTTCTTGAAAAAATGCATGGTTTCTGCGCCAGGGGCGTAGATGCATATCTTATTTTTGTCAATATCTCTACTTCTAAGAGTACGATTTGAAAAATTCCTTCTTTGTTGGATAGTGTTTTCGATGCAAAATGTTTTTCCTATAAATTCAAAATTTTCAAGTAAATCATACACTTTCCGCCAGGGGGCACAAAGGTAAATTGCGTTTTCTGCGTTATATCTGCTCCTAAAGTTCCGATTTGAAAAATTCTTCCTGTATCGCATACAAGACCTGATGGAAAATATTTTCCACATAATTTCATATGTTTGGTAAAGAATGGTTTAGCCAACTTGGGTCGTATATGTTAATATCTGCTTCTGAAATATTTGTCGCAAAATCTGGGCTCCTGAAAACTCGACTAATTTTTTTTCTTCGACCGATACTGCTTATACAGATAAACCTTTTGAGAATACTTTCTTCCTAAAATAATGCATGGTTTTCCCACCAGGGGAAGTAAAGTCACATCTTATTTCTGTCGATATCTCTGTTTCTAAGAGTTTGTAAGCTCACGATTCCGTTTACAGCAATATCTGAGGGATTAAAAACCCAATTAAAAATCTTCTTTCTTTGGTCAGATCTATTGTTTTCCATACCGGTTCCATTGACTTTGAATAGCTTTGATAAATTTAATTTGCGTCAGAACGGATTCGAAAGACGTGCTTATTACACCCGAAAATTCGGTGTGAACTTTCTTGTTTTATATTCCCTGTACATTTAAAAGAACAGTCTTTGTATCAACCTGGCAATTTTGTGGGTTTTTCTCTATATGAGTTTGCTGTTTCAGAAATGTTTCTCAGAAGCATTAAATGCATATGGAAATGGAAATTTTCCCACCTCTCTCGTCATCCCCCCCCCCGGTGCCCTAAAGACATCATGCATGACACTGTTTCGACCCTGTGCCATTAAGCTCTTAGCATGGTGTTACATGCCTTAGCTTGTGAAGAGGGCAGTGCACTGTGGGGATGTTGGCTTAAGTACTGTACATACACAATGGCCAGCTGGTTTTAAAGCCCTCCTCCTTGGTCTCTCTGCACCATGAAGAAGTGGAGTAGAACATAAGGTGATAGACTCAACTAGTTCCACACATCTTTCTTGAAGTTCAGAGTAAGGATTGCCTTCCAGTTTGAATGTTTACAGTTCTTCGGTACACTTTTCTTTTCTTTTCATTACAGATACATTCCCATTTCACTTTCACTATTCTACATTCAACTTTGTGACACTAAACATCAGTAACTCTGATATTGGGTATTTGAAGACACCCAACATCAGTAACTCAGAGCATGAGTGTAAACAACTAAATGTTTTAAGTGCTATCATAAATGACAATCTGCCCTAACATATAATTTTCCACACATACAAAGAGATGTACTTGTTGAAAAATGTATTAGATGCACACCAATAATTTTTAATACAAACCTAAATTATAAATTATGACAATTGTTAAACTTCCACGGTGTAACATGATAAAATAAATATTTTAGTAATACAGTGAAAGCATAACCCACATTAGCTTCTACCACAGTCTATTTTATGTGATGATGTTGCTACGCAGATCCTGATGGTAACTTTATTCTCTTAAAAATATCTTAATATTAATATTTTAATAACAAATACAAATTAATTACTACGTGAATGAAATGATAATTGTGGACAGAATATTGTGCACAATATGGGACATCTGATTCTTGGTTATTTTACTTGTACCCTCTCTATTTACCACAATGTTGCTGCAAATCACACCACTTAAACCATAAAACTGAGTAATTCCTTAAAATTTTGAATTCTGAATGGATCAAATACTGATAACACTAATGAAATAAAAAAAATAAAATAAAAAAAAAATAATAATAAAAACAGACAGTCAGCTTAGTAGAGAAATTAAACTAAACCAGAAAGAACAAAGGCAGGTAACATATTAATGTTGTGGGAGCACAAAGGATACATACATGAGACCGCCCGATGACAAAAAAAGCTGAACTTTTTAATCGGGTGGAAAATTGGAACACGTGAACACGCGGTCTGAGCAAATTCAAATACAACATATGCAATATTTAAGATTGTACAAGCCATATGGAATTATTTTCTGTAAACTATGTAAGTAAATATCAAAGTGAAGCACATTATCATATTCACAATAGAAAAGTAGGGAATTTAGAACAAAATAATATTAAATTGTTTAAAAATCAGATTTAAAACTTACATGTAAATCTTTACTAGCTAAATCCCGAGGTGAAAAGTATTTGTCTAGGAAAGTTTGTGCATTTAGTCAAGCAATTAGAAACTTGCAAGAATTAGAAACATATATCCACAGATTAGTTTTGGTCAAACATCATAATACAGTCAGTCTTGTTGGCTTAGTAGCACTCAAATGTATCAAATTTTTCAGAAATTAAATGTGTCCCAAGAATTATGTGTGTGGAAATAAGTTAAATTCACAGATTCTTATTAAATGATAATTGGAATATGTATTGTAATATATATTTGAATATGTACAAATGTAAAAAAAAAAAATGACTAGAAATGCTATAGTTAATGACTAAAATGACTAGACTAGAAATGTTATGGTTAAAATGACTAGACTAGAAATGCTATGGTTAAAATGACTAGAAATCAAATGCTATGGTTGCTTCAAAGATATTTTGCCCTTTTTTGTTGTACTTGCTTACACATCAGTTCGAGTTTCCTCTGGTGAGCAACCCTGGCTTTCTTCTCAGCAAGTTGCATGACCATATTTATTTTACATTGACTCTGCAGCTGAACATCATCCATTGCTAACTTTTTTTTTTTTGCTGATAATTCCTTTACCTCTTAATTCCTTCAGTGTAATTGTTTCTGATGTCCTAAGATTTTGGCAGAGGTTGGCATCAATTACTCTTGCAAAAAATTTTCTTTACTGAAGAAATTAACGGCAGACTTACCCTGTGCTTTAAAGTTTGTACTTCACAGTCTGTATAGCTGAATAGGTTTCAATGTTCAGTCTTCCTGATTTTATAGCTATAATTTCATCCATCATGCTGAAAGAACTTTCAGCCTGTGGGCCATGAAAGCATGGTATTATCCTTTTACTATTTTAGATAACATAATGTACTTGGAGAGGTTAAAATACATTTGCCCATTATGCATCAATTTTTAAAAGTTTCCAACTTCATCAACAGGAGATGGAAGTTGTTAATCAACCTAATAGTGATGAATTTCCAGGGCATAGCTTTTCATTTCCTCTGAATTCAATATATTTGTAAGGAACAGTGGAAGGTTTTTGTCTTTTTAAAGTTAGATTATGTCCCCTTGCAAAAGGATCAATAGCTGATATGTACATTAAAAGATCACTACATAATGGTAGTGTCTTTTACATGTATTTTGCACACTGTATATAAGCTTCAGCAGCCTGGCTTAATTTTTTTCACTACAATGTCATTTGAATTACTTTCCAAAATAATGGTCTGTTCCTGATCCAAGAAACATGCTCTTGCTTTCCAGCCTGTTTGATAGTAAGCCAACATCAATGTTCATCAAATCTTTCACAGGTTTGCCTTTCAGTATCTCTTGTTTTAAAAAACAAGCTAAAAATCCAAGAATAGCTGCTTCTGCTCATCAAAAAGCCTTATGAATTAATGGCTCCTTTGTTTGAAATAAGCAAACATATTTTTTTTAAAAGAGGTAGAGCTGCAACATAAAAATTTAATATAAGCAAGGTTTTCTTTGAGCTTTCAAATAATTTTGCAACAATTCCAATTTTTTGCTTTCTTCCATCTTCTGTTAGATTTTTTCCCCGTAATTTCTCCCAAATCTCCTGGAATTTTAACTTTCCTTCTTTACTAATATTTTTTTCTTTACCTATCTTGTTTATGCCATCCATGTATATTGGTCTTTCATTAGACTGCACAAACCATAATACAGGAGCAAAAGGGCATTACGGATATGTAAACTGTTTAATGCCACATGATAGAATGACAACCACCTGTGTTGGACCATGTTCTTAATTTCGGTGAATTTAAGCCCTATAATTTCACAAATTTCAGCAAGGGCTTTATGTTTATCTGCAGACCATTTAAAGTCATTGAAGATGTCAGTAAAGTATTTCTCAATATAACCTTCACAAATGGTTTGGAAATTTTTTTGTTTGCATTGTGAATATAGTGACATGAATCTTCATCAATGTCAAACAAGTGAGGAGATTCTCCCTGCCGAATTCTTGTTTCTAACCATGCTTTTGAGCCTCTCATGATGCATTCTTTCCACTTAGCTTTCAAATAAGCAAAACATATTCCTCCTCCTCCTCCTCAGAAAGAAACAGAAAGCTGCGTCACGATCTTTGTTCAGAGGCTTGGGGCCGACGTAATCGTGCTTTCTTACCACTTAGCTTTCAAACAAGCAAAACACATTTTTCCACAGAAAAAAAGAAACAGAAGAAACAGAAACAGAGTTGCATCACAGACTTTGTTTAGAGGCTTCGGACCGACGTTATCCTGGCCCGGCGCCGTGCTTTCTTTCCATTAAGTTTTCAAACAAGCAAAACACATTCCTCCTCCTTACAAAAGAGAAAAGAAAAGAAACAAAGATGTGTGTCACGAACTTCATTCAGAGGCATCAGGCCGACACAATCCCTGGCCACAGTGAAAGAAGCACACCCAAGCCGTCGCAATCTGAGGTCACAGTGAAAGAAGCATGTCCAGGCAAACCTAATCCTGGGTCACGGCGAAGGTAGCACTCCAGGCCCATGTAATCCTGGCCCGGTGCCGTGCTTTTTTCCACTTAGCTTTCAAACAAGCAAAATAAATTCCTTCTCTTGGGGGGGGGGGGGGACTTAAGAAAAGAAACAGAGAGCTGCAGCGTGAACTTTATTCAGAGGCTTTGGGCCAACGTAATCTCAGGACACGGCGAAAGAAGCACGCTGGGCCTATGCAATCCCGGCGCAGTGCTGCTTTATTTTTGCACACTTAAACAAGCAAAACAAAATCCTCCTCCTTTGACAAAAAATGAAACAAAGAGCTGTGTTATGAACTTTGTTCAGAGGCTTTTACATTGTTTAATTACAAATCCAGTAAAACTTTCTTAATAATAGCGAAAATCTGAATATCAGTAATTTTTTGTTAGTCAACCGTAAGAAGCGGCTTCTTGGCAGCTTCGATTCTTGAACGATCTCAGAAAAGCGGGAATGCATTCACAAATAACAAGAATGAGAGCTCTTGGTGATGATGTCACAACATAGAGATGGCAATTTCCCGCAAGCCACGGAAAGGCCATTCTCTTTGGCTGCGACAGTTTCCCTAAAGGAAAAAGTAGGCGGAGCTTCCACCCTTCGCACTGTGATCCCATCCATTGTTGACAGCAGTAAACGAATTGAGCTTCTGATTCCACCATCCAAAATTTTTTCTTGTCCCCCAGCGCCTGCTCCTAAAACAATAATTTCCTTTTTCTCCACAAAAAAGCGGAATCTCGGAATTCCGCCTTTTCAAGGATTTTTCTATAGAACGACCCCCCCTAAAAATCCTGCAAAAATTTCTCTTCATTTTTGTAATGACCTCGAGGATGACCAAAATGATGCCGAAAAAAGCTGGAATTCCGCAAATTCGCGGAAGAATCTCATGTATAAGGATAATGGCTTGGTGTAGTTTACAGTATAGGCAAATATGAAAAACATATTTTAGTTTCACTGCTTTATTTACCACCATTATTTACAGTTTTTTTTTTTTTTTTTTTTTTTTTTTTTTTTACGTTTTACGGCAAGTGTTTTTTTTTTTTTAAAGTTTGTGAGTTGTAATTATCTATTTTAGTGCTTTGGCATATCTTGGGATTAGAAGCTGTACCATATCTTATTAATTAATGTCACTGGTGCAAGTGGACTTCACAAACGTGAATTTAGTGGGAATGAACACCAAATGTCAAGAATAATAAACACACCTGTATACTTCAATTTACAAATTTAATAATTGTCCTCAAAATGCACATAAAAATAGCATTTGTACTGCAAAGCATGTACATTATGATAAAACTAACTGATTAGTTTTAAAAACCTGTTTTAATAGACTATAATATTGCTAACTAATTCATACAGAAATTTAAAGACCAGCCAGGCATTAAACAGAAATGGATTAAATCTTGACAAACAAGCATGTTTGATAGAGAAAATCCTTCTAGTCCTGAGACCATTCCTAACTCACACCACAACTGGCAAATTTCAGTTAACCATTCTGTAACTGACTGGTTAATTAAATTTTGCCAGTTGTGCTGAGAGTTAGGTAAGGTCTCTCGGGATTGGTGGGACCAAAGATCAAGTTACCACCTGGACAGGCATATTTCACGCATCAAAAACGAAAACCACATCCTAAAAAAAAAACCCGGGACATATCTTTACTGCTTCAAAAATTATCCATCAGATTTAAAAACCAACATGTAGGCCCTTTTTTTAAAAATTATTATCATAACTATTGTTTTTTCCTTGGCTGTTCAACACAGCAGTTAGAACGTAATTCCTCCCTTATTCCCCACCCCAGCTCTGTGTTTCTTCTTCTCGGATTTTGCATAGTCCGGGCTGCAGGAAAATACGACCCCGAAGGCCCAAGGCATGTGCGGAAAAAATGCGTTATCTATGTCACTACTCGGGAGAAGTTTCAGTTACCTTGAGCTTTGTCATGACAAATTGCACGCAAACCCAAACAAAATGGAGGGGAAGGAAACATTTTTTCTGAGGGTTTTGAAGGTTTGTCGAAAAAGAAGTAGCAGTTCTGTGTCGGGGGATTTCTGTAATTTGTAACTTGTGTTTTTTTTTATTGTACTTTGATGTTTTGGGGAAACCTCAAAATATGAGTAAGCATCAAATTGCGAATGTGAATATAAATTACAGACAGTAAAAATATATATGTACGTTTTCCTCTCACACTAAAACATCTGGAAATATCACAGATAAACTCCATAAATATACTTATTATAGACTCACTTTGATCTTTTTTACTGTTTTGCTGTTCAATGAACTTCCAACCTTTTCTCTATTACACACAGATTGCTTGATGTTACAGTATCTGTGTGATTGACACTGCATTTTATTAGTGCCTTTAATCTTTCCGCCCCCTTCCTTTGCCGCTTTGTTTAAAAGCCCGTGTGGTACATCCTCACAATTGTTAACTAACCAAGTCCTATTTAAGATAAAAACACATGGGATAGGAGTACATCCTGAAAATCGCAAACTAACCAAGTCCTATTTAAGATTAAACACATGGGATGGGAGTACATCCTGACAATCATAAACTAACCAAGTCCTATGTAAGATAAAACACATGGGATGGGAAGGTAGAAAAAGGGAGACAGGAAGTATTCTGATATTGATTGTTTAGACGTGGTCTTTAAGGAAGAACATAACCTAGGGGGAATTGAAAGAAATCTTGGTTGCAGAGGTAAGGATGCATGTTTACATGTTTTTAACCTTAGGAATTATTACCCTATTTTTAAATTTTGCTATACATATTTACAATAATTGAAATAACTGCATGCCCAAAGAACAGATTTTTTTTATTGTAATGCATATATATATATATTTAATAGAATTAAAAAACAAAGGTTTTTGGAAGTGAGAATTTTTATGGCAGTTGTTTGCAAACAGGGGCAGGGGGGGTTGGCTACTTCTGGAAATCAGAAAATACTTCTTGAAAATCATGTGAGAAGTATTCTTACTCTCTTTCTAAAAACTTACCTTGACCACTGGGTGGGACGCTATCATTGTTTCTTTGTATAAGGGAAAGGGTGCTCAGACTCAATGCACAGAATTATCATGGTACCAGCTTGCTGGTGTGCTAGGGAAAGTGTTTGGAAAGGCCATTACTGATAAGGTATGACTCTTGACATCAGAGAAAGTGTGTGATGTACAGAGTGGTTTTATACCTGGAAAGAGTTGCACTAACCAAATTTTTGCATTATATATGATGACTGAAAAGTATCTGCCAGCTGCTAAGAAAGCTTTTGCTCCCAGCTAGAGAAAGCTTATGACCAAGTAAACAGAATACTTCTGTGAGAAGTCATGAATAATTATGGTATAACTGGGAATCTGCTTAAAAGTGTGAAAGCTATGTATGCTGGCAGCAGAACATATGTACAAGCGAATGGTGTTTTATCAAAATGGTTTCTATTAGTGCAGGAGTCACACACGGTTGTGTTATGTCCCCATGGCTGTTAAATATATTTATGGATGCAAGCATTTGTGATACCAAAACGGACAATACTGGTTTGTGTTAATACCTGTGTGTGCAGACTGATGTATACTGATGACACAGTCCTGTTAGCGGAGAGCAAATGTACGTTGGAGAGTACGTTATCCCAGATGTACAAAGTTTATATGAAATTTAAACTACATATAAAAAGGGGAGGGAAGATAAAGTTATGTTTTTTGTGCCAGGAACTGTTAGTACTAAATGCAAGGTCAGTCTAAATGGTATACAGATAGACCGGATCAATTATTTTATAAGTTTAGGAAGCAATTCACATTAGCAGTTCATATTCCGACTTAGAAATCAATCGGAAAAGGCTACTATTCCTTTTTACGTGCATTATTTCAAAAACTTGGAAATATTCTAGTTGGATAAAGCTTACCTAGGCATTCCGTTTCTAGCAATGATTCACTTTTCTCGCACGTTTCGGGTCTTTGTTGAAGCTATTGTCCTACTGTCAGTTGTGTGTGCAGCTACCTTTCACATCCAACACACTGCTTACTTTGGGTAGATTCAGTAGATTTTCACTTTAGGATTCAACAACTTCAATTCTTTACCGTTATTAATGCTCTAAATTTTTCATCCTCAGGAGCGTGACGACTTTTCCACCGGCGTTCGTGGTTTATTTCTCGTCAATGGAGTCCGATACCCCACGTAGCCATTTGTCGGATACGGCATCCTCAGGAGCGTGACGACTTTTCCACCGACATTCGCGGTTTATTTCTCGTCAATGGAGTCCGATACCCCACGTAGCCATTTGTCGGATACGCTGTATTACATACATACATACATACATACATACATACATACATACATACATACATACATATCACTAAGCTGTTCTCTGAGATTCAGAGGTTAGCTCCAAAAAGAAATACAAACTTCCAGATATTTTTACTTATTGTTGTTGTATCAAACTTCTCCATTTACAGCGATCTTGACATACAACTCATGCTTCACTGATATCCATTACACGCCGTACACAAGATCTTTTATACTTCATACTCATAATCTTTTTCTCATGCAGACACTCCTGAATCTGATCCACCCATGTCTTCCTTGGCCTTCCTCTGCCTTTCCTTCCTGCCACTTGGGCTGAAAATATTTTCTTAGTAAGCATTTCATCACTCATTCTTTCAACATGGCCAAACCACCGAAGCATATTGGTCTCCACCTTGCTAACAACATTTTGCTTCACATCACACAACTGCAATACATCTTCATTCCTCACACAATCAGATCGTGTCTTGCTACAAAACCCCACGTAAGTAACGCATTTTTCCAGCACACAAACAACTCCTATGTTTCTTCTGCAGTACCCAGGTTTCACTACCATACATCAGAGTAGGAACAATTACTGTTTCATACACAGCCATGCGGGACTCTCTAGAGAACCCATCATTCCTGTGAAAACCTCCCAGAACAGCTATGACTTTCAAAAAAGAATTCACTCGCCTACTGATTTCACCATCCAACCTGTTCTCTCTGTCAAACATGCTTCCTAAATACACAAACTCACTCACCTGGTCAATCACAGTGCCATTTATACTTAAATTACATTCAGTGCTACCTGTTCCTCTCTCAAACACCATAACTTTGGTTTTTCCCTTATTTATACTCAGTTTGAATTTCATGCAAACTTCGTGCATCCGAGTCAACATACTCTGCAACTCATTTTTGCTCTCTGCCAACAGGACAGTGTCATCAGCATACAGCAATCTGCACACACGGATATCACCAAGACATAAACCACTATTATCTATTTTGGTCTCACGCATGCATGCGTCCATAAATATATTAAACCGCATGCATGCGTCCAAAAATATATTAAACAGCCATGGTGACATTACACAACCTTGTCTAACTCCTGCACCAATGGAAAACCATTTTGATAAAACACCATTCACTCGTACACCATTCACTCGTACACAAGCTCTACTACCAGCATACATGGCTTTTACACTATTAAGTAGATTCCCAGTAATACCATATTCATTCAATACCTTCCACAAAAGTGTCCTATTCACTCGGTCGTAAGCTTTCTCTAAATCTATGAAGGCAGTAAAAACTTTCTTCCCAACAGCCAGATACTTTTCAATCATCATGCGTAATGCAAAAATCTGGTTAGTGCAGCCTTTACCAGGCATAAAACTACTCTGAACATCCCACACTTTCTCTGATGTAAGACCCCGTACTTTTTCAATAACAACCTTACCAAACACTTTCCCTGGCACACTCAGTAGGCTAATACCACGATAGTTCTTGCATTCAGTCTGATCACCTTTTCCCTTATACAAGGGAACAATGATAGCATCCTTCCAATCCCGAGGGACCATTTCTAACTCCCAGCACAACTGGCAAATTTCAGTTAACCAGTCAATTATAGAGTCACCACCATACTTCAACATCTCTGCAGTTATGCCATCAACTCCTGGAGCCTAACCATTCTGAAGAGATTTTAGAGCTTTACACACTTCTTCTCTTGAGAACCCTCCTGTGCTTTCATCCCTCATTGTGACATCATCTGCATCTGTTTCAGAATCATTTTTGCTCTCCTGATCTAATAACTCACAGAAGTATTCGCCCCATCTGTCACTTAACCCATTGGGCTCCCATATCATTTCCCCAATCTCATTCTTCACACAACTTACAACTTTGTTTCCCCTATTTTTCCCGAGTCTCATGTACTTCCAGAAGGATTTTCTATCTTTCCAAAAAGCCAGTTCATGCCTTTCCACTTTCTCTTTCCTATCTTTTGCCTTACTGTGGTGAACCAGCTTAGCAGCTTCACGCTTCTTACAGCGATATTCATCCACAGAGACTCTACCTTGCAACATCCCCAAATAGGCTTCTTCTTTTTCTTTTTTTTTACTGCCTCATCAATCTCACTATTCCACCAAGCATCGCCTCTATTGTTACCCACTATTATGGTGCCACAGACCTCTTTAGCAGCAGTAACAACACAGTTCTTAAAACATTCCCACTTCTTTTCTACATCCCTCTCACAAGATTTCAGATCCTTCAGTCGTTCTCTGAGTAAGTCAGAATACCGCTGATGATCTTCAAGGAGCCTATCAACCTTTATTCTTTCTATCCTGGGTCTCTTCCTATTCCTTTTCCTCCAACCAACATTAAGTTTCACTCGTGACACTACCAAATAATGATCAGAACCAACATCCGCACCTCTCATCACACGGGTGTCAACAACTAAGTGTTTCAAACGCTGATCGTAAACAACAAAATCTATCCCACTCTTTTGACCAAGAGTATGTACGATTTTCTCAAGTATATGTGTGTATATACTTGTGGTTGAAAAATGTATTAGATACACACAAATCATTCTCAATGCAGAGTTCAATTAATCTTTCACCATTATCATTCACACAAGGATCATTAAACTTACCCAGAACATTGTCAGAAATTGCATTCTGCACACCTACTCTAGCATTGAAATCCCCTGCTATTATAACTTTTTCTTTAGCACCAAACTGGCTCAAAACAGCTTTTAGCTCATTCCAGAAATCTTCTTTCTTATCAGAAGGTTCCGAGTCACAAGGAGCATACACTACAACAATTACAATTCTCTGAAGTTTCACTTTCAAACGAATCCAGAGAATTCTCTCACTTACACAACTATAGTGAATCAAGTTGTTCTTCATCTTTTCACTTAAAATCACACCTACACCCGCCTGTGCTCTCATATTATCCAATACTCCAGACCACATACTCACCGTGCAATTCACTTCTTCTACCCCGATTTCCTTCTTTTTGGTTTCGCTTACACACAGTACATCCAATCTATACTTATTCATCTCCTCAATCACCTCACTCATCTTGCCATTTATACCTCTAGTATTCCATACACCAAACTTACATTCACTCAGTCGAGATCGCTTTCTCATACGCCGTTTAGAAAGTCCAGGTCGATTCCGTGGTGGACCGTCCTTCTCAAGTGTGGTAGGTCCACCATATCCCACACTTGAGTCATTCTTAATATTTCTTTTTGTCTTTTTAATCAGGTAAGTACATCAGTGTGGGGGATTAGCCCACAGCTGAGGGTTCCAGTTGGTCCTTCAACCTAAGGATTCTGGAACAAAACCCAGTGAGTTGGGGTCTTTTCGCCAATGTCACACAGAACTAGCTTGCACTTCTCCAAGATTCACAGAGGCCCTAGTTGCTGTTGTGTGTACCATTGTTACCACGGAGCGCCCCGAGGAGGCAAACCCATCACTCACTACGACCGCCCGTGCTGTATTAGATACTTTTCTTAATTAAACCTAGCCGACACCATCTATGTTTTACTAATTCTACCCCCCCGTCAAATGGTCGTTGATGTTGTCTTTTCGTATTCTTCTTCTTTTCATTTCCTATTCTCTTGTCTTTTTTGGTCAGTTTTTCTTTTGTTGTTCTTTTTCTTGTCTAATTAGCTCTTTCCAAAGGCTAGATAATGTATTAGGGTCATTCTGGTTGCACACCCTTGTTTTATTTTTATAAATTAGGATCGATTCCTTCATTCTCATTTGTCTCTCTGATTTTTTATTCCTTTTTAGCATTTTAATTTTTTCGAATTTTGGGAATGTTCGGTGGTCAATACAGAATTGCACTAATGCAGTTTTTGCTTCTTTTTTTGCCAGTTAGATAGATATGTGTTGTTGATGACATCATTATTTCAAAACTCAACAATACCGAGGTACAAGATCTAGCTCATCGATTCAACGTAATCTGCAACACCATTGAACTGACGCTTGAATTTGAAGTGAATAATAGTTTGTCATTTTTAGACATTCTACTTAAAAAAAAATAAAAATAAGTTTGAATACACTGTTTTCAGGAAAGCAATGTACATTCCAGTACTCATTCCATACTCCTCGCACCATCCTGTTATACATAAAAAAAAAAAAAAAAAAAAGCATAGTAAACTTGATTTGAAGAGCGTATACACACACCTCTAATATAGGCTAAAGAATCAAGAGCTTGATTTTATCTTGAAAATATCAGACGATTATGGCTACCCTAATAAGCTTATTAAAAATGGATATCATCATCATCATCATCATTGTCAACCATTATCAATCCACTGCTGGACGAAGGTCTCCCCAAGTTTCCTCCACAACGGTCTGTCTTGTGCCAGTCTCCTCCATGTATATGAGAATAAAAAACATATGGCTAAGAAAAATGAAGACCAAGAAATTTACAATCAAAGAAAGGTGAGAAAAAATAAATTAAAATATATAGGTGCATTCCCTTACTTGGAAGGTGTCAGTAAAGAAATTAATAGGCAATGTGCCAAATTTGACTTACAACTAAGAAGTTGAGTGAACACCTTGAAAAATCTGACTATTAACAAAAAAAACTGAGAGCAAAATATTAGAGGAATCAGGGTCTTACGAAATTCCCATTGCACACATACCCCCAATATTGTACATAGGGAGTACTAAAAACAGGTTAAAAAATAGGCTAAAACAACATATATCTAACTGGCAAAAAAAAAAAAAAAAAAAAAAAGAAGCAAAAACTGCATTAGTGCAATTCTGTATTGACCACCGAACATTCCCAAAATTCGAAGAAATTAAAATGCTAAAAAGGAATAAAAAATCAGAGAGACAAATGAGAATGGAGGAATCGATCCTAATTTATAAAAATAAAACAAGGGTGTGTAACCAGAATGACCCTAATACATTATCTAGTCTTTGGAAAGAGCTAATAAGACAAGAAAAAGAACAAACAAAGAAAAACCGACAAAAAAAAAAAAAAAAAAAAACAACAACAAGGGAACAGGAATAGGAAATGAAAAGAAGAAGAATACAGAAAGACAACATCAACAACCATTTGAAGAGGGGGGTTAAAAATAAAACAAAGGTAGAATTAGTGAAACATAGATGGCGCCGGCTAGGTTTAATTAAGAAAAGTATCTAATACAGCGTATCCGACGAATGGCAATGTGGGTTATCGGACTCCATTGACGAGAAATAAACCACGAACATCGGTGGAAAAGTCATCACGCTCCTGAGGATGCCCAAAGACTGGGCGAAAAATTTAGAGCATTAATCCTAAAGTGATGATCTACTGCATCTACCCAAAGTAAGCAGTGTGTTGGATGTGAAAGGTAGCTGCACATACAACGGACAATAGCTTCAACGAAGACCCGAAACATGCGAGAAAAGTGAATCATCGCTAGAAACGGAATGCTTAGGTAAGCATTATCCAACTAGAATATTTCCAAGTTTAGGAAGCATGTTTGATAGAGAAAACAGATTAATTGGCGAAATTAGTAGGCAAGTGAATTCTTCTTTGAAAACCATAGGTGCTTTAGGAGGATTTCACAAGAATGATGGGTATTTATAGTCCTGAATGGCTGTGTATGAAAGTATAATTGTTCCTACTCTGTTGTACAGCAATGAAACCTGGGCACTGCAGAAGACCTAGGAGTCATTTGTTTGCTGGAGAGATGTCTTATGGGAAGGTGGTTTGTGGCAAGACGTGTTCTGATCACATGAGGAATGAAGATGTGTTGCAGAAGTGCAATGTGAAGCAAAATGTTTTTAATAAGGTGAAGTGAAATACTTTGTTGTTTGGCCATGCTGATAGAATGGGTAGTGATATGCTTACTAAGGTCATTTATTCAGCCCAAGTGGCACAAAAGAAAGGCAGAAAGCAGCCAAGGAAATCATGGGAGTACCAGATTCAGAAATGTCTACATGAGAAAAAGATAATGAGTATGAAGTACAACAGGCCTTGTGCAAGATGTGATAAAAGTTAGCGAAGCTTGAGTTGTGTGCCAAGGTCACTCTAAATGAAGATCTTTGATACATCAACAGTAAGTAAAATCTAGCATCAGTTAAAACTGGTTGATGATCTTCCTCTGATAACAGCTTAGTGACACAAACACACACACAAACAAACACACACAAACACACACACACACACACACACACACACACACACACACACACACACACACACACACACACACATGTATGCACATACATATAATATATATATATATACTGAAGAGCAAAGCTGAAAACTAAGGAAAAACTTTTGAATTTAAAACGAAAGTTGCAAAATAACCTGAAGATCAAAACGCGCAACGCAGCAGTTATGAAAATTCAGAATTCACATTCTATTAAGAGGAGACCTAAGCAAAAAAATATATATATATTTTTGACTCATACCAAGTACAACATAGAAAAGGTTATGTATCTACCGGTGTGAGTAAAAAGAAAAAAGATAAAAAATAAAATAAAACAACTGAATGTAGAAAGTGTCGAGAATACTGAGCCTTGGCTTTATCAAGGACCAGCAAAAACTCTGCATTTTCTCACTTCCACAAAGACCTAGTTTGAAATGGGTTTCTGCAAAGCCATAGATGCAAGTAATAAGCCCACCAAAAATTGTTTTAAAAATATATATATGTCATGACCTCCGCAAAATTGTATGACCTAGCTTTAGTTAACAATTTAGCTTGCATCCATAACTTTCATGGCCTATATATATATATATCATCATAATTGTCAACCATTATCAATCCACTGCTGGACGAAGGTCTCCCCAAGTTTCCTCCACAACGGTCTGTCTTGTGCCAGTCTCCTCCATGTCACTCCTGCAACTTTCGAATTCCATCCACCCATCTCCCATGTGGTCTTCTTCTGGGTCTTTTCCTGTCCATCGATGGTCTGTCCTTCTGGCAGTATGTCCAGCCCATTGCCATTTCAGGGATTTAACTCTGATCATGATGTCTTCTACTCTTGTCATTTTTCGGATCCACGAGTTCCTCTTATCTCTCCTGGTTACACCAAGCATGCACCTCTCCATGCTTTTTTGAGTTGTCTGCGGTCTTTGTATGTCTCTTTTAGTTAAGGTCCACGTCTCTGCACCATACGTAAGCACTGGAAGGATGTATTGATCAAACACTTTTCTTTTAAGAAATAATTGGCATATTGCTCTTGAAAATTATACTGTTTCTTCCAAAAGCTCTCCAGGCAAGTTTTGTATGCCGACTAATTTCTTCATCAATGTGACCCTCACTTGATATCTACTGTCCAAGATAAACGTACGTGTCTGTTATCTCCAGCTTTTCTCCATCAATCGATAACTCTTCATTTCTTGAAAAAGCATTGAACATCACTTTAGTCTTCTGAAAGTTCATTTTTAATCCCACTTCTTTACTCTTGTCAGCAAGTTCCTGGATCATACTCGGCAGCTCTGATAGGATAGTTGCAAAAATGACTACGTCATCAGCAAAACGAAGGTGGGTTAGATAATCTCCATTAATCTTTATCCCCTTGTTTTCCCAGCTCAGCGACTGAAAGACACCCTCCAATGTGGCATTAAAGAGCTTTGGAGATATGGTGTCACCTTGTCTCACTCCCTTTCCAACTTTTATGTGTGCTGTATTCTCAAACAGCCAAATCTTTGCATTTGCATTTTCATAGATGTTATTAATAATATTAATGTATGCATCTTCAATACCGCAGGATTTCAGAACAATTGTAACTGCTGATGGTTTTACCGAATCAAAGGCTTTTTCATAATCGATAAAAGCCATGCACAATGGAAGTTCATATTCCCTCGCTCTTTCAATTACTTCTCTCAGTACGTGGATATGATCTATAGTGCTGTAGCCACTCCTGAATCCAGCTTGTTCTCTCGGTTGAGCCATGTCCAGTGTTACCTTCAAGCGGTGTGAAAGAACTTTAGTGAAGATTTTATAAACCACTGATAGGAGGCTGATAGGTCTGTAGTTCCTGAGATCCTCAATGTCACCTTTTTTATGTAGCAGGATCATTGTAGCGTTGTTCCAATCCTCAGGAATCTTCCCTTCATTAAGGCATCGAGTGAAAATTTGGGTGAGTACTGTTTCGATTTCTCCACTTGCTTCTTGTATGATGTCTACAGTAATTCCATCTTCTCCTGGAGCTTTTCCCCGCTTCATGTTCTTGATTGCATGCACAACTTCTGCTGGGAGGACTGGAAGAACTCTGGTACTGGTACCTTTCATGATGTCTGGAGTACATGTATCATCCCTTTCATATAATTTGGAGTAGAAATCTTTCACTCTTGTCAAGATTTGGCCTCTATTTCTTGTTACAGAACCATCTTCTTTTCTCAGTGCCATAATCTGTTTTCTTCCCTTACTGAGATGTCCCTTTGCTATCTTTAGGCTTTGGTTGTTTTTAATTGCTTTCCTCACTAGTTCACAGTTGAATTTCCTTACGTCTTCAGTGATACTTTTTCATACTGTCTTGCATAGCTCTATATATTCCACTTTGGAAGTCACATCTTCTTTAGTTGTCCTCATCTCTCTTCTTTTTGCATCAACATTTTGGTTTTCCTGATAATTTGTTCACATGCAACTTGTTCTTAGACCCAGCTAATTTTGTTTCTGTTTCCATAACAGCTTTGGTTACTTTTCTGTTAGCTTCAGAAATATCCAATTCTTCCTATGTTAGGCCTTCTAAAGCAGAGAATCTGTTCTTCAGTTCCAACTTGAAGGTATTATGGTGTAGCAAACAAATCTACACAAACTCCGTTTACTGGTGTGAAAGTATAATTAAAGAATAAATACAAGGGAAAATTGTATCTCCCGAGCTTTCGCTCTCCAACCGGGAGGCTTTCTCAAGGGTTGCAGACGTTACTAACAAGTCCGGCGAGTATAATAAACAGATTTCGAAACAGTATAATAAACAGATTTCGAAATCTGTTTATTATACTCGCCGGACTTGTTAGTAACGTCTGCAACCCTTGAGAAAGCCTCCCGGTTGGAGAGCGAAAGCTCGGGAGATACAATTTTCCCTTGTATTTATTCTTTAATTATACTTTCACACCAGTAAACGGAGTTTGTGTAGATTTGTTTGCTATATTATTTAGGTGTGAATCCCGTTCAACAAGTATTATGGTGTTTTTTAAGGTTGGTTATGTCAATACATTCTGTTTGTCTTATGAGCTTGCCACGCTCGAGTTTAGTGTTGAGGTGTATCTTACATCTCACCAATCTATGGTCACTACCTGTGTTGAATTTGTTTAGCACACTGCAGTCTTCTATGACGAATTTTTTGTTACACATAATAAAATCAATTTCACTTGTAGTTCCATTTGGATGTCTCCATGCCCATTTCCTGTGTGGCTTTTTCTTGAAAAAGGAGTTCAAGATGAAAAACCCTTCTGCCTCTGCAAACTCAATGAGAGTATTTCCACGCTGGTTTATGTTGCCATGACCGAATTTACCTACTGAAGTTTCATTCTGTTGCCGTTGCCCTATTTTTGCATTGTAATCTCCCATAATTATCTTCAAGTGCTGCTTGCCTTTATTATTTAGATGGTGACTTTCCTCATAAAATTCTTCAATTTTTTCTTCAGGATGACTTGTAGTGGGTGCATAAGTTTGAATTATCTGAGCCTGGCATCTTCTCGAGAGTTGGATAACGAGTCGTGCAGCTCTGTCTGCTTTTGTCCTCCACAGAGGAAATATACAACTCAAGTCTAATGCCTGCACTACTAATTCTATCATGCCACTTAATCCATCTATTCATTTCTAATATTCCTTTTACCATTCTCATAATGGCCACATCTTACTACCTAATGTCACCCTTTGTGCCCAAATTAGACTACCATTGAAAAGGATAGGATCTGCATACTGCATTGCAGTCAGTCAGTTATGTCTTGTCCCATTAATTCCACACCCATCTTATACCTGCTCAAACATCTTCCCTCTAAACTACATAATTAATATTTTAGCAGTTTGACATAAGACCACAGACTTGCACTTCACATTTATCACCATTCCAAATTTCTTGCAAGTCTAACTAATAACTAATTAATATTACACTGCAAGTTATTGAACACTTTTCGATTTTAATCCAAATCATCAGCATACGGTAAACTGACTGGATTTGTCAATCTCAACATTTCTTACAAAGTTACTTTCTTTAACAAGTTAGTCCATGTAAATTAAAAGTAGAAGTGAAGACAACTTACATAACCAAGTCTCCCACGAGTTGTCTTGAACCATTTACCAGTATTTCCCTTAAGTCTGACAGATTCAAGACCTCTGGTGTAAATGCTTTTGACTGATTACAGTATAACTTGCCTTTCACATTGTAACTTTTTAATACACTAAACAATTTATTTCTATGACCCCTGTCAGAAGCCTTTTCAAAGCCAATATACAGATCTTGGCTCACCTTGTGAAACTTTTCAGATGCTTGTCTGAGTATAAACCTAATTTCCTGACATTATCTCACTTGTAAAGCCACTTTGTCCTTCACCTAGCTGAATTTTCACCACATAAAATACTTTTTAAGGTGCTTCTGCTGCATAGCTATTCTGCTAAAATATCTTTTATCTGCTTTTGTGCTATGTACAAAAAATTCTCTTGTATCTAAGATGGCAACCAGAGACACAGGATCAGAAAAAAAGAAATAAAGCTATGTAACTACTTTATCGACAACTATTTTGTTAATTAGACATCCCCACAAGTAGTTGGTTAAAATATTGGATTTGATAAGTTTAGCAGAAGAATGTATGTACATGTTCTTCATTGTTTTAACTTTTGCACATTATCACCTCTGCTACTATCTGTCCCATTTTTTTGTATCTGAATTAAAATGGGAAATTTGTATTCAGATACGAAAAATGGGACAGGTAGTAGCAGAGGTGATAATGCGCAAACAGTTAAACCAATGAAGAACATATACATACATTCTTCTACTAAACTTATCAAATTTATATTTATTGCATGTTTCTCTTTGCCTTATTAATATAAGAGCAATTTAGTGTATAATATATTGGGTCTAAGTAGAAGTTCCATCATTTTTTGAAGGGTGATATATTACCTGATGATTTATTGCTAAGCTAGTTATGTGATGATATTGAATGGAATGGGCATTATTAGTGATGATTGCCTCCTATCGGTTGGGCAACTGTCCAATTTCATCTGCATAAATTTTTTTGAGCTTGGATGCGAAGAAGTTGGCATGGTTATTTCACCTGCCCCAAAGAGGCAAAGTTTCTTCCGCTGGAAAAATGATGTGAGGTAAGGCAAATATCCTTTGGTAGGCAAGAAGTTCCCAGCTGATACCCCCCCCTTTTTAAGTTTTAATTGACACGAGATCTTGCATTGTCATGATAGAATATAATACCCCTTTTTGTTTACTAAAGATGAACATTTTATACTAAGAATTAAGTTCAGCTTTTCCGGTTGTTGGCAGCAATGGTCAGCATTAGCAGTTTCACTGAATCTCAGCAGCTCATACAATGCTGGAAAAAATGTTAAGGTCGTGTAAAGAAATGCGAAAATGCAGACAATAGATGACTAAGTTAATGGGGCGAACCGCTCAAATAGTGCTAAAAGAAGTTTCAAACCCTTCTAAAATAATAATGCGATAAAAATGTTTATGCGGAAAAATAATAAAAAGAAGAAAACCGAATTAACTACATTTGCAGCTGGAAAAAATGGCAAGGTCAGGAACGTTTCCCGAAGAGTATGTAAATTAGGTTGTTTCATGCATGTGTAGGAACAGGCGCCTTGATAAGCAGAGCACGTGGCAACGTCAGTGTTGGCTTTGAGAAGAGTATTGCTATGGCAAAGGGCAAAAAGTTGTCGGATTTTGAACACGATATAACACAAGGATTGCATGAGAGTGGGAAGAGTGGTGCGTAAATAGCAAAGGCTATAGGCCGATCCAAGACCGTAGTGAACAATTATTTGCGAAATCCATCTTCTTATTGACTAAAGAAATCTACAGGATTTCTTATTGACTAAAGAAATATATTTCTTATTTACAGGATTTCTTATTGACTAAAGAAATCTTATTGACTATTTCTTATTGACTAAAGAAATCATCAATTTCAAGTCGCATGAAACGTAGAGTTTGTAAACTTGCATGTGCTAACAAAAAGTCATCCAGTGAAATTGTCTGTGAACTGAACTTGTCCTGCAGTGGCCGAACTGTACGAAATGTTTTAGCCAGCAATTCGAACATCCAATACATTAAGCTTAAGCCAAAACCCTACCTGAATGCTAAACATATATGTGCTCGAGTAGAGTTTGCAAAAAGTCACATTACTTTCGGAGATAAGTGGAAGGACGTGGTCTTTTCAGATGGAAAGAAATTTAATTTGGACGGGCCTGACGGTTTTTCTAAATATTGGCATGATCTGCAGAAAGAAAAACCCTATTTCTCAAAGTGCAAATTCGGCGGAAGCTCGGTCATGGTTTGGAGGACATTTTCTGTTACTGGAAAAACCTCACTTGTGATTATTGACACAAAAATTAATTCCAACAAGTACCAAGATATGCTGGCTGATAATTTGCTACCTGTGTATGAAACTGTAATTGTTCCTATCTGTGTATGAAACTGTAATTGTTCCTACTCTGATGTATGGCAGTGAAACCTGGGTACTGCAGAAGAAACATAGGAGTCGTTTGTGTGCTGGAGAAATGCGTTACTTACGTGGGGTTTGTGGCAAGACACGATCTGATTGTGTGAGGAATGAAGATGTATTGCAGTTGTGCAATGTGAAGCAAAATGTTGTTAGCAAGGTGGAGACCAATATGCTTCGGTGGTTTGGCCATGTTGAAAGAATGAGTAATGAAATGCTTACTAAGAAAATCTTTTCAGCCCAAGTGGCAGGAAGGAAAGGCAGAGGAAGGCCAAGAAAGACATGGGTGGATCAGATTCAGGAGTGTCTGCATGACAAAACGATTTTGAGTATGAAGTATAAAAGATCTTGTGTACGGCGTGTAATGGATATTAGTGAAGCACGAGTTGTATGTCAAGATTGCTGTAAATGGAGAAGTTTGATACAACAACAATAAGTAAAAATATCTGGCAGTTTGTATTTCTTTTTGGAGCTAACCTCTGAATCTCAGAGAACAGCTTAGTGATATGTATGTATGTATGTATGTATGTATAAGAAGAAAGGCAAACTATTAGTCTATTAAGTGCTAAATTGTTTAAACATGTATGCAGACCTTATATTTTTTTCCAAAATGAAAATGGTCTAATAATTACAATTTTATATTTCATTGTTAATTATGCAACATTCACCTAAATATTTTGTCTGTACTCTGATTATACATTGCTTTGTTACTGTGTTAAATTTTAGGACCTCTAGAATTGTAGTACTTATGTAAAAAACTGTTTTGTGTGCGACCTTATGTTTTTTTCCAGGGCTGTAAGTAGAGAAAGTAGAAAAAAGGGTCCTTCGTAAACACTTCATGTCCGTTTTTACATGTGGCAATTGCATTGCTTCCTTTTTGAAAGTTATTTAAACTCACAGTGCCAAAAATGCAATTTCTTGGTTAATTTGAATTCATGTCAGTTGTGCTCTGTAACCTTCATCCCAACATCAAACTGGTTTTTACATACGTGCATAGCTTAGTTGGCATATGGAAAAACAGTAACAACTGACACTCAACAAAAAAAAAAAAAAAAAAAAAAAAAAAAAATTGACAACAGAATTTTTACTTTACACCCAATAAGTGGACTGCTTGTACATTTCCACATAAGTGAAAACTGCTATGTTAATTCCAGATATAATTTTTTTTATTACAATAGACATCGGTACAACTTAAAAAAATATAACATACCTTACAGGCTGTTGGTACTGGGCTAGTAGCTGATTTAACTGTATTTGATCAATTGCTGCACTTGTGATAGTGGTTTCAGTATTTGATGGAGACGCAGGGTTTGAGGTGGATGTGGCAGTAGTCATGGTACTTGTATTAGGTGAAGGAGGAGTGGGAACTGGAGTTTCAGAAGGAGAGCGGTTCACCAGAATTGCAGCACTCGACTCAGACAAGCGAGTGGCAAGAAAATCCCCTGGAGATCGAAACTCTAAGCTCTGGGTCAATTCAGACATTGCCTGTGTCAGCAGATCAGCTGTTGGAAGGCCTTCAGGATGTGTAGCCACCTACAGTAAATAAAAACACAAGGTTATATGAGGACATCAGTAAGTCCTTTTTGACACATTTTAAAAAATATGCAGCATTTTTTTTAAATACAAAAAATAGACATTAACAAATTCAAAATGTTTTAACCTTTTCAGGCATATGGAACACTGAACTTGCTGTTAAAAAACCATGTGAAAACTCATGCAAACAGGAACATTGGGTGGAATGTCACTGACTTATGCTGTATCAAAGAAATGATAGAGTTCAGCTGTGAGAATACAAGAAATTACCTTTCCTTGCAGCCTTAACAATACATTTTCCCACAGCCGTTCCACTCAACCACAATGCTTTTGCTGGGGGCAAAGGAATTTAACATACAAAAAATCTAAATTTGCAACTCCTAGACGGTACATGTTTGCATCACAGAAAGCTGAAGAAAAAAAACAAAAACAAAAAAAAACATGCAAACTTACAGTCACAATCATCACCATTGAGCATATAAAGGATAATTAATATTTTATTTTAGGAGTGAAGATTTGGTAAACGGAAAGCTGCTTCTTCATGCCTTCATGCCACATGGTGGAAAGCTGTCTTAGGCAAAGCATGAAAAACATGGAAATGTTTGCTCAGAGGTCTAGTCATCCAATGTAAAAATGACAATTTTGATTCAATGTACATCAGTGGAAATAACTTCAAAAATCCGAAATGTTTATTACTTAGTAGGAAAAGTGTTCACCAACATCATCATTCTTATAATTCCAGAACGAAAAAAAAAAAAAAAAAAAAAAAATCAAATGTAAGTCACAGATGATGAACATTTCTACACATGGATGGACAGATTCTACATGTAGATAATCTAAGGACATTTTTCATTTATTTATTTATTTATTCTTAGCAAATTATGAGCTCAAAAACAGAAGAGACAAAAATAATTTGAACATGTGAATGAAAATAATACTCACGACAAGAGTGTCTTTATCCACGTAGTGAATTTTTCTCTTGGTGGCATCAATGACAACAGTAGCATCACTTGGTATTCCACTAGCAGTTACACCAGGAGCTATTACAATTTGTCCAGTAACTTGAGTTGCTTGATCACATACTGCCTGGACCTGATAAAAATAAACAAAAAAGATGAATTCTATTAATAAATTGCATTTTCACAATACCTGATTTGGTTCTATATATTCCTTTCCATATTTGCTTGTTCTCAACAGTTATATTTACTGATAAACCCCACCCGCTCTCTTTTTGTTTTTTGCACTGAGAGATAATAAGGTAAATGTTTTCTCACATTCATTAATTTTCTTTTACAGATACACTAACTTACATGATCCAAAGCATCCAGATAGCCCTTTTGAGTAGTGGATTTGCTCATATATGTCACAGCCATGGCCCATACAGGCATAAAAAGATGCACATGTCCTGGCAAACATCACAGACAAGCAAGAACAGTAGAATGAGCTGTACGTGTACAGCAGAGCTCAGTGACTTTCCAAGTGGCACAATCATAGGATGCCATCTTAGCAACAGAACAGTTCATCAAATTTCTGCCCTGCTGCAGCTGCCCCAATCAACTGTAAGTGATGTCATTGTGAAATGGAAACACCAAGGAGCAACTGCAACCTGGTAAGTCACGTAAAATGACACAGTGGAACTGCCGAGTGCTGAAGCAGTTGGTGCACCAAAACCACCAATCCTTTGGTTGCAACACTCACAACGAAGTTCCAAAATGCCTCTGGAAGCAATGCCAGCATCATAACGGTTCACAAGAGCTAAAAGGAATGGGATTCCATGGCTAAACAGCCACACACAAGCCTAACATCAAGACTAAATGCACTTGGAGTGGTGTAAAGCTTGGAGCCTGGGGACTCTGAAGCAGCAGAAACACGTTTTCTGGAGTGATGAATCATACTTCACCATCTGGCAGTCTGATGGACAAGTTTTGATGTAGAGGACTCCAGGAGAATATTAGCATTTCATTACTCCATCAAACTTCCCGGAGGGGTCATTCCATGCGAAATAGTCAGATTTTTAAATAATTTTCCAACACAACACATCCCCGATTCTTACGATTTTTTTTTTCAATGGGTAACTACTCACAACTTATAAAATCCCGGAAAATTTTAATTTTTTTATTTCCAATACATCAGAAGATATTATTTCTTTTAATTTTGGTGCATGGCAGGACATGTTTTGCATAAAAACACAAATATTTCCATTATTTAGAATAAAAAGAAATATATAAATCATCATTCTTTCTTAATTCTTACCAAAAAATCTATTGGTGCAATGCAAGTCTCTCTATCTGCTTTAGTTTTTGAGTTATTGGGAATGAGAAAGCCTTTCTTCATTGCTTGAAAAGGCAATGTAGCACAGCACTTAGAAAGTTGCTCTTTGCAAAAAAAGGTTTAATCTATCAAATGAAAAAGAAAAACAAACTCTTGGGCTTTTGCCTGGGCAATTTTTAGACATCGTGCATGGCCAGTGCATTGCCGCAGTGAAAGCGCAGCCAGCAAAGCATGCAGTGTGGTGACCAAGGCTGTGCGGAAATGTGGTACCGGAAGAACAATAGCATCACTCCCGCATGCAAGAAACAATCACGCCATACAGACGCATGTATTGTTTAATTCACGTTTTAAAGGAAAGGCATTCTTTATTTTAAAAAAGCATGATTAGTTCATGAACGATGTTTATATTTTGATGTCTCACAACACTGTGATCAACTTCCATGTGTGATTTTGATGATATTTAATCAAATCAGACAACAGGAAGTTGAGCTTCCATGGAATGCACCCCCACCCCCTCCAATAATGAATTCACTAATTATCATAAAATTTAACATCTAAAGGTTTTACAACGTGCATGAGACTTTTTCACATTTTGTATTATCATCTAGATAATTTCTTGAGATCAATGCAAAACCAAAGTTATTTTTTGGAGGAGAGGGGAGGGGGAGGGTTCAACAAAAAAAATCTTTGCTTAGAATCTGAGCTATGAAAAGGGACCTTCAATTAAGGAAGTAAATAATGTGTGAATAGCATACTGTCAATGCTTTCACTTTAGATGGGACACCAACAATTTTAAGATATTTTTTGCGCCCTTTTGAAGAACCTCTTTTGCTTTTCTATTATGTAGCCAAATTTCTTTAGCTAATTTCAATGATCATCTTGTATTTTTTAATCTATTTTCTTTTTCTGGCGAGTCTGTATGTATATATACACAGGTAAAAAGTTCCGTCATGCTTTGTTGGTTTCAGATTTGTCATGGCTGGCGATGAAATGAAGCCTCTCTCCTTTCTGGATGATGATGTTTGGTGATGGGGGTACTGAAAATGACATGAGTGGGCTTCAGACCTTTTCCGCACTTTGTCTATATATCCCACAAATTTATTACCCCTCATAAAGATATCGTTAAGTATAAACTTGCTACTCACCGAGGATGAAAAATTCTAGGAGGATTTTATGCGCACACAAAATTTCCTCCGATTATTTTCTGTGCAAGTAATATATTTTTTCTGTATCATGGGAACTAAATTTGACCCTTCAGAAAAGTTTAATACTAATGTTTGTGCCACCAATGTAAACCAATCAGTTTTAAACTTTCGGCAATTTAAGAATTGTAGCTTTTAAAGAAAAAACAACGGCGTTCTGCATAGCTGTTAGTTTTCTCCACCTGTTGTTTCCATTATTTTGCCTTTACCTTGCATTTGTTACTTTATTTGCCATTATAGTATGATGCTTTTTGTTCATCACAGATGTAGAACTGTTTTTTTCTTTTTAGAGACGATTTACTCTTTTTATCAGTGCTGTGTCCGACACACATGCTTCTAGCTTTCTTTTCTTTTCTTAGATTGAATACTCAACAATCCATTAAAATAAGAGAAAGCAAATGACTGCAACATAAGGATTTTGAAAACTCCATCATGAATGGCAGTTGTTGGGATTTAACATGGGGTGGGGGTCAAAGTGACCCAGTATAAACGGTAAATATTCGGTTACCCTCCATAACTTTTCTTAGACAACCGACTAACGGTCCCAGACCTCAAGTTACTCCCTCAGATCCTAATTTAAGACCTCCACCAAAAAGCGGCTTTAGCTAACCGCAACTAGAAAACTCTGCAGTGTATTTTCTCAGCTCTCTTTTATACATGCATACATATCACTAAGCTGTTCTCTGAGATTCAGAGGTTAGCTCCACAAAGAAAAGACAAACTACCAGATAATTTTTACCTGATTATTTACTTACTGTTGCCATAGCAAACTCCTTCATTTACAGCAATCTCGGCACACAATTCGAGCTTCACTGACATCAATCACATGACGCACACAAAAGATCTTCTATACTTCATACTCATGATCTTTTTCTGATGCAGACACTCCTAAATCTGATCCTCCCATGACTTCCTTGGCCTTCCTCTGCTTTTCCTTCCTGCCATTTGGGCTGATATTTTTTTCTTAGTAAGCATCTCATCACTCATTCTTTCAACATGCCCAAACCACCGAAGCAGTTTAGTCTCCACCTTGCTAACAACATTTTGCTTCACATTACACAACTCCAACATGTCTTCATTCCTCAGACAATCAGAACGTGTCCTGCCACAAAAGCCCCGTAAGTAACAAATTTCTCCAGCACACAAATGACTCCTATGTTTCTTCTGTAGTACCCAAGTTTCACTGACATACAATGGACGCTCCCTATCTTGGATCATACTCTTGGATCATACACAGCCATGTGGGACTTCCTTGAGAACCCATCAGTCCTGTGAAAACCTCTCAAAGCAGCTATGACTTTCAATGAAGAATTCACTCTCCTACTAATTTCACCATCCAATTTATTTTCTCTGTCAAACATGCTTCCTAAATACACAAAGTCATTCACCTGGTCAATCATGGTGCCATTTAGACTTATGCTATATTCAGTACTATCAGTTCCCCTCTCAAAAACCAAACCTTTGGTTTTTCCCTTATTAATACTGTTTGAATTTCATGCCAACTTTGTACATCCGGGACAACATACTCTGCAACTCACTTTTGCTCTCTGCCAACAGGACAGTGTCATCAGCATACAGCAAGCTGCACACACACATATCACCGAGACATAAACCAGTATTATCTATTTTGGCATCACGCATGCACGCATCCATAAATATATTAAACAGCCAGGGTGACATTACACAACCTTGCCCGACTCCTGCACCAATAGAAAACCATTTTGATAAAACCCCATTCACTCGTACACAAGCTCTACCACCAGCATACATGGCATTTACACTATTAAGTAGACTCCCAGTAACACCATATTCATTCAATACCTTCCACAGAAGTGCCCTATTTACTCGGTCATAAGCTTTCTCTGAATCTATGAAGGCAGCAAAAACTTTCTTCCCAACAGCCAGATACTTTTCAATCATCATGCACAATGCAAAAATTTGGTTAGTGCAGCCTTTACCAGGCATGAAACAATAAAAGAAAAAAAAAACTACTTCAAGAGACAGCTAAAATAAGTTGTCAATATGAGAATGAAAACTGTGTTAATGTGAATAAGGATAAACAGAAGCCCATAAAATAGAGTGGACAAATTACGATTGTTAGAAACTTTTGTGGAAGGTATTGAATGAATATGGTGTTACTGGGAGTCTACTTAATAGTGTAAAAGCCACGTATGCTGCAGAATAGTAACACCCCATACTTGTTTTACAAACAATGGTAATCAATATTTGGAATACACTGGGTATTACATTAATGAAAATGTACTCGTACGATTGAAGTCTGTTACTGTTTCCCATTATTTCTAAATTTATTGGCATAATTAACAGTATCATCATCATCATTGTCAACCATTATCAATCCACTGCTGGACGCAGGTCTCCCAAAGTTTCTTCCACAACGGTCTGTCTTGTGTCAGTCTCCTCCATGTTACTCCCGCATGCTTTCGAATTTCATCCACCCATCTCGCCCGTGGCCTATTTCTGGGTCCTTTCCTGCCCCTTGGAATCCAATCTAAAATTTCGGCTGCCCATCGATGGTCTGTCCTTCTGGCAGTATGTCCAGCCCATTGCCATTTCAGGAATTTTACTCTGATCATGATGTCTTCCACTCTTGATTTTTCTGATCCATGAGTTTCTCTTCTTATCTCTCCTGGTTACACCAAGCATGCACCTCTCCATGCTTCTTTGAGTTGTCTGCAGTATTGCCATGTCTCTTTTAGTTAAGGTCCATGTCTCTGCACCATACGTAAGCACTGGAAGGATGCATTGATCAAACACTTTTTTTTAAGACATATTGCTCTTGAAAATTATACTGTTTCTTCCAAAAGCTCTACAGGCAAGTTTTATGCACCGATTAATTTCTTCATCAATGTGACCCTCACTTGGTATCTGCTGTACAAGATAAATGTAGGTATAGGTTATCTCCCTCCAGTTTTTCCCCATCAATCAATAAATCTTCATTTTTTTTGGTAAAAGAATTGTACATCACTTTTGTCTCCTGAAAGTTCATTTTTAATCCCACTTCTTTACTCTTGTCAGCAAGTTCCTGGATCATACTCTGCAGCTCTGATGGGGTAGTTGCAAAAATGACTACGTCATCAGCAAAATGAGGGTGAGTTAGATAATCGCCATTAATCTTTATCCCCTTGTTTTCCCAGCTCAGCGACTGAAAGACACCCTCCAATGTGGCATTAAAGAGCTTTGGAGATATGGTGTCACCTTGTCTCACTCCCTTTCCAACTTTTATGTGTGCTGTATTCTCAAACAGCCAAATCTTTGCACTTGCATTTTCATAGATGTTATTAATAATACTAATGTATGCATCTTCAATACCGCAGGACTTCAAAAGCCATTGTAACTGCTGATGGTTTCACCGAATCAAAGGCCTTTTCATAATCGCTAAAAGCCATGCATAAGGTAAGCTCATATTCCCTTGCTCTTTCAATAAGTTCTCTCAGTACGTGGATATGATCTATAGTGCTGTAGCCACTCTTGAATCCAGCTTGTTCTCTCGGTTGAGCCATGTCCAGTGTTACCTTCAACAGGGTTCCCACTCAAAAGTAGAAAAAAATTCCCTGACTTTTCCAGGTTTTCCAGGTGGTTCTGAGAGTTTTTCCAGAGCGGGGCAAATCAAATAACATTGCGACAAATTGTTGCATTTCCTTACATTCTTGCGTTCCTTACGAAAGCATACATTTGTTAATTCTTTAAATAACTGTTCTTTATACAATTACCTGCTTTTTATGAATAACAATTAAATGCATGAGGCATATTATTTTTGGTATTATAATTCCATGATCTTTTCTGAACCTAAGTGGTATACTGCCCATGTACAATTTGTTAATACATTCCCGTAGAAACAGTTCATATGTAAGAAAAATCTGTATGTTGAATAGTTTGTTTTCCTTTCTTCTATAGCACAGTGTAGATAAGCTTAATGACCGAATGGGCTCCTGCTCAGAGAAATGTCGAAAGAGAATCAACCAACAAAGGGCTTTGATCCATTGTTTAAGTGGTTCTCTTGTGATGTGTTTCTCCAAGCAAGAGTGTATAAGGCCACTGTGCCTAATTGTTCCATGTTACAAAATATGAAGCAAACTATCTGCAGAAATCGACATAAAACCGTAATGTCTACAGGCAATTTTTTAAATTCAGTTTTGATAATTTTTAGAGAACTAAGGAATAATGTAATGTATTGAAAGCAAGATTTATCAAATTCTAGACAGGCTGTAATTGCAAATAATTGCTTACCTGAAATTAATACTGATAATGTTATGTTCATCTCACACATGAGGGAGAATTAAAAAGACGCCACATAATGAACGTCCCGATTATACAGTCCATAAAGATAAACAGAAAATATGGAATATAAAGGATAAATAACTTTCATTTTCCCTAATTACTTTATAGTTACAAAAATTAGTGTATTTAACATAAATTTTACATAATATTTAACAAAATCATGTCTTATTTTTTTGTTTCAGGTTTAACGACCACCATAAGCAACTTGTTGGGCTATATCAGTCCATCCCTAATTTAGGACCTTTGGCTTCACGAAGAAGGAGAGCCAGTGCCGTAAGATAAACACACCACCCATACCTCATCTGGGACTTGAATCCAGGCTCACTTGGACGAATAGTCAGAAACCAGAGCTTAGACCACTGGACCATCGAGGTGGCAAACCATGTATTTACATGTTTTAAAGAATATTTGAACTAAGACTTAATTTAAATTCTACATATCTGAAATATTTCAATCGATTAGGTGAAATTATGTAACTGATTTATCTGTATTTTAAGTGCACACAAGTATATAAATAATATTTTAAACGACTCACAACATTTAGAGTTCCAGTTAGGTTTAAAAATGCAAGCTGGGAGAATGAGACTGAAGAGAATAAATTGTCGTTAAATGATACAATGCTGAAGCTTTAAATCCTTTAAGTGCTTATTTTACATAAGTATCAAAGAACACGGAAACTTTTGCTGAAATTGAAGTCTAATGGGAATGATAAAATGGTGAGTGTCTGACAGTCTCTTAACATTTTGTTAGAGCGGTTCTATCAAATCGATCTACCAATTTGTATTTTCTATTGGAATTTACTTAGAATCTTTAAAGACAAAGCAAAGTAAAACAGTTATTAAAAAATAAAAAAAAGAAGAGAGAGAGAACAGAAATCGTGACAGCATTTCTGCGTCTGAGGAAAAACGTGTGCCAGTACCATCCCAACAATTTCTAGCAATCAGAGAAAATACTGCTGACATTTAAAAATCAAAATTGTAATTATTTTAGCTAACGTTAGTTCTTGCACATGGCAATGAGAACATCGAATCTATGCTATTTCAGAGGGGCCAACCTCTAGCAGAACGCATCAGTAATCAATAGAGTATTTTACAATAATGTTTCAGTAATTGAAGACAAACTTTCAGTAATGTAACACGCAATTTTTTTTCAAAGTTAAGGACAATATTATAGTATTACTGTGTAACCTGTAATACTTGTATGAGGTGCCTATCGGTAATCACCATACGAAGCCTCATCGCTAACGTGTGGAATGGGTATTTCATGAGAAATTAATGCGTGAAATGTGTAATAACTTTATATGTTTACACTATCCTCACAAAAAAAAATATGAAATTAAATTATCAATTGTACTTACCTCATGTCATTGCTGACATAAAAACTCCCTTGTTGCTTGTTTTGCAGTGGTATATTCTTTTTCAGAAAACTTTTTATAACACAGCTCACCTGAGGAAAATGCTTTACTTTTCTGTACAAGAAGGGCACTTAATGTTTTGGTGCTCATTGTTGGGCAAAAGTACGTGAGGTATTTCCTTACTATACTAAATATTCTATACGTAGAGGAACTGCTGTGAGGGATAGTCAATATTACCAACATTAGTTTAGGCAATGTGGAATACTTGGGAAGGCCAGATGAATCCTTTGTCTTAGATATTTCATTCCATGCCACATATGCTCAAGGATATCCAGCTTCATCAATATCAGTCTGGGAACATAGCATGAAAGAAGCGACCAGCATGATCACAGCTTGCTATAGGTAGGTTATGCTCCACAACGATTGTAGTAAACAGTAATTCAGCGTTTATCACGCTATTTTCATTCTTTTTTGCAAAAAAATTATCCAAAGGCTTTGATCGAGTCTTTAATTTTACACAATCCTGGTATTTGTTTTGACTGGATATGCCTTCGGCAATCATCTCGTCCTACATGGGCTACTGATTACTCTCATATTAGAAGGCACGCAAGGAAACCTTTATTTCAGCATTTGTAACATTTTCCATTTCCTTGCTCAAGATTTGGGAGAAAGATTTGGATGTTCCTGGAGAAACCTCTTTGCATATTTATTTGTTTCAGAAACGATAATTCCAAGGATGAAATTGGTAAAAAAACAAGTAAAAATATGCAATAGGTGCCACATCAGTTGCTGGAGCATGTTTGGGCCCCTGCATTTCATGTTAATAAAAAAAAGATGCTGAGGTTGTTCATCACTTCTCTCTATTAACATCCTCCCATTCACTTTCAGAACTTTCATGATCTGAAGATTCACTATGAAGATCTTCACCTTCTGAAGAAGATATGGTGTGCGTGGCACGGTGGCTAGTTTTTTGGCTTGATGTTGCTAGGCCAATATCACTCTCAGATGATTCAAAATCCTCACCATCACTTGGCAAACTTTCACTCTCACTACAAGCCACTTCAAATAACCTTAGAAAACAATTTCATGCAGTGGGAAAAAGCACGTCTCCTAGTCTGAGGAACAAGCTGTCAATAAAATCATCCTGTGCTAACACGAGTTTGGAAAAAGATGGGGATTCGTAATTCACGGAGTTTTGCGATTGTGTCTGTTTGTTTGGGAAAAGAAATGAATAATGTGAAGAGCTTCTAGTAATAAAACACTGCACTTCGTTCTCTTCGCGCGGCGAAAGTCCGCAAGAAATATAAACATCCGTCATCACGGGACCACGCGTTACGACGAATTGATCGTTATTGCACTTCGAACGGCTCGAAAAGTGATTTCCGACAGTACGACGTCTTATAATTCACCAACAATGCAAAGCGAACAGCACTGCCTCAACTGCAGCAGGAAAAGTTTTGGCTAAAGTAACCTTTCTCCTGTCACACGGAAAAGTGCGTGGGGAACCGATACGATAGCAAGCGCAAACTCTTTTACGATGACACTTACGGCATATTACCTGTAATTTTAGTCGTATTATCCGCAGACCACGAAATTCATAATGTTTGCAACGCAAGAAAAAGAATTTACGATTACAAGAAAATTTCTACCCCGTCTAACTTTTGTTCTCGCAAATTTTTTTTCCCTATGTATAAGCTGAAACCTTAGGAAAAATTACGAGAGAATGATGAATTTTATATTTCTTATTCTAAATAACGGAGATATTTGCGTTTTTACGGAAAACGGTTCCACTATGCACAAAAATTCAAAAAATAATATCTTCTAATCTATCAGAAACAAAAAAAGTTGAAACTTTTAGGGTTTTTTTATAACTTGGAGGCAGCTACCCGTAAGAATCGGAGATGTGTTGGTGGAAAATTATTTCAATATCAGACGATTTTGCGTGGAATGACCCAGATATGAAAATCTATGGTTCCGGGCGTCGGACTACCCTATTTTTCGCAACCAGCCAGCTCTTGCAGTAATCGGAATATCGCCAAAATAGCTATAAATTAATTTCTTCATGCATTATGAAATAGAAATAAGACAGAATCAAGAAAAATCTCTTTCCGGCCGTAAAACAACGAATCTAGAAAACGGCCGTGAAATCTGGGAAATTTGGTAGGTCTACAATAGGGCTTCATTGCATGGTATTTTTCATACAAAATACTCGTAAGTACTATGAAAAAATTAATCTTTCCCCCTCTTTGAAGAATCTTCCTATTTCATATCTTCCCTGTTCAAACATTTGAAGGTACATACTTTTCCAACTATACCAACTCTGCTACAGAATTACGAAAGTGAAGCTTTAGTTCGTAAGTGATACGAACTTTTTTCAAAAAATAAATTGTGCCCTCAATTTGCAACATTCATATACACTGCTCTTGAAGGGGGAAGGGGGGACGAATTTATTAGGATAACCAACATCCGGCAAAATAAAATGTTTTTGTACGGTTTGATAAAAGACAAGTGAAACATGCAAAAAGAAAGGGGGGGGGAGCGCAACTTCTAAAGTTTCCGATGAATTTCGGCGAAATTTAAAATGGAACGTTATTTTCATATATCTTGCCCACTGTAAAAATTTCAGTCGGTTATTTAAAAAATTGAGGAAATAGCTTTTTCATAATTGTTTTCCCAGTCTACACAGAGAACCCGCCTACTTAGGAACAAGTGACTGCCTCTGAGCGAACGCAGCAGATAAGAGCCTGCAAGTGGGGGTGTGATTAATGGCTTTCTCTCACGCTTTGACGTGTCCGTTTGTTCGGTTGAAGTTTAGAGCATCTGGAGATGGGGGAAACCGCGAAGAGACGCACTCCCCAGCACAGCTGCACTTTAATCGGTGGGTGGGTTGCCTCGAAGGATAAAACAACTCGGAATTATTTTAAAACTTAGCAATACAGAAATATATTCTACAAAAGTCTGAAAGAAAATATCTTTTTGGCAAAATAAAAATTCCCTGACTTTTCAGTTCCCTGATAAGAAATTCCCTGATTTTTACGGGAAAACACGATTTTCCCTGAGTTTTCCCTGATTTTTTGAACAATTTTTAAATTCCCTGAGAATTCCCGGTTTTCCCGGTTTTCCAGGTGGCGTGGGAACCCTGTTCAAGTGGTGTGAAAGAACTTTAGTGAAGATTTTATAAACCACTGATAGGAGGCTGATAGGTCTGTAGTTCCTGAGATCCTCAATGTCACCTTTTTTATGTAGCAGGATCATTGTAGCGTTGTTCCAATCCTCAGGAATCTTCCCTTCATTAAGGCATCGAGTGAAAATTTGGGTGAGTACTGTTTCGATTTCTCCACTTGCTTCTTGTATGATGTCTACAGTAATTCCATCTTTCCCTGGAGCTTTTCCCCATTTCATGTTCTTGATTGCATGTGCAACTTCTGCTGGGAGGACTGGAAGAACTCTAATACTGGTACCTTTTGTAATGTCTGGAGTACATGTATCATCCCTTTCATAGAATTTGGAGTAGAAATCTTTCACTCTTGTCAAAATTTCCCCTCTATTTCTTGTTACAGAACCATCTTCTTTTCTCAGAGTCATAATCTGTTTTCTTCCCTTACTCAGATGTCCCTTTGCTCTTCAGGCTTTGGTTGTTTTCAATTGCTTTCTTCACTAGTTCACAGTTGAATTTCCTTATGTCTTCAGTGATACTTTTTCGTACTGTCTTGCATAGCTCTATATATTCCACTTTGGAAGTCACATCTCCTTTATTTGTCCTCATCTCTCTTCTTTTTTGCATCAGAATTTTGGTTTTTCCTGATAATTTGTTCACATGCAACTTGTTCTTAGTACCCACTATTTTTGTCACTGTTTCCATAAGAGCCTTGGTTAGTTTTCTGTTAACTTCAGAGATGTCTGCTTCTTCAGACGTTAGACCTTCTGGAGCAAAGAATCTGTTCCTCAGTTACAATTTGAAGGTATGATGTTTTTTGAGGTTGGTGATGTCAATGCACTTTGTTTGTTTTATAAGCTTGCCATGCTCGAGTTTAGAGTTGAGGTGCATCGTGCATCGTACCATTCTATGGTCACTACCTGTGTTGAACTTGTTTAGCGCACTTCAGTCTTCCAAAAAAATTTCTTGTTACACATAATAAAATCAATTTCATTTGTCAATCCATTGGGATGCCTCCATGTCCATTTCCTTTGCGGCTTTTTCTGGAAAAAGGAGTTCATGATGAAAATCCCTTGTGCTTCTGAAAACTCTACGAGAGCATTTTCATGCTGGTTTCTGTTGCCGTGACCGAATTTACCTACTGAAGTTTCGTTTTGTTGCCATTGCCCTATTTTCGCATTGAAATCTCCCATAATTATCTTCAAGTGCTGCTTGCCTTTACTATTTATATGACGAATTTCCTCATAAAATTCTTCAATCTCTTCTTCAGGATGACTTGCGGTGGGTGCATAAGCTTGAATAATCTGAGCCTGGTATCTTCTGTAGAGTTGGATAACAAGTCGTGCAGTTCTTTCAGAGGAACTTTCAACTTCTACAACTTTATCCTTCAGTTTCTTGTTTATTATAAATCCAACACCACTAGTTCTGCCAGTATCTGTCCCACGATAATAGAAGAGATGTCCACTTTTTAGTTCAATGATATGTTCTCCTTTTCTCCTTACCTCACTAAGCCCGACGATGTCCTTCTTGATCCTTTGTAGTTCTTCCAATTCAAGGAGCCTTGAATCAGAAGATAGGGAGCGTCCATTATACATAGCCAAGGTCAGCATCAGATGGCAGCCTAGTCCGGTCCTCCGGTGATTCATAGCAACCTCTGCCTTCATGTCGAACTGGCCGCTGTATTGGCCAGGTACATTCCAGCTGCCAGAGACTGAGGGCCAAGATTTAAGTTGTGGATTCATTTTGGAGGGGTTTGGCCATAACTCACCACGCTGGCCAAGCGGGTTGGTGAGTGTGGGATAGCATTTCCTCTAATTCTGATGGTATAGTTAAACCGCTATTGGCGGTCGTCAAGAGCCCCCTTTAGTGGGAACAGAATGCACTACGAGAAGGCGGGTTTGACATTTGTCAAGGAGAGCCTGTATTATTTCTAAATTTATTTGCATGATTAACAATATATATATACAAAGGAAATAAATCCAATTACTACCACTCCGACACCGGGATACGATTAGGAGACATAAAAATTTTCACTCGGTGTAACCATCAAACTGTATTTTCCTATTTTAGGGTGCTGTGGTGCATTTTGTTTTGTATGAGCTCTTGAGAGGTGAGCTCCCACCTGATGCATAATCTTTAAATAAGCAACTGAAAATTAAAAAAAAAAAAAAAAAAAGACAAGATTACAACTGTGAGATTTACTTCAGTTTTCCTCATCATCCAATGGCAAAGAACGTGGTGTTTAGCATCTAACAATTTGGCGTGAAATGACCCTTTAGTAATATTTTCAGTTATATTATTTGAAATGCCTTTAAACATAACATTAATTCACCATCCTTCCTCCTTTAAGCATCACACCAAACGATCATGCACTGGTAAAATCTGACAGATGCGTTCAATAATATCTTGATCTGCCGTCTGTCCGAAGGCCAACATTGATTCCCACTGCCATTCGGCTAGCTGCGTGACGCGATTTGCCATCTGTGGTTTCACAGAGGCAGAATACAAGCTGTGCACCATATTTAGAAATTCTTTTCCCAGTGTGTACACAAAAGCCCTAGGGTTTATTTAGTTCATTTGTTGGACTAAATTTTACTTTAAAAACAAAAACAATCGCGACTTTCTAAGCTCTGTACTACACTGCTTTTTTACATTTTGAAAAAAGGCTCTCTCTCATTGCACATTACTCAAAAACTAAAAAAAAAAAAAAAATTAAAAAATTGTTCATTGCACCAATTGATTTCTTGGAAAAAATTACGAAAAATATTTGCTTGATTTATCTGCTTCTCTGGGCAAACACGGGATAAGATTCTTAACCTCCAGATTTGCTAAACATGAATGTCTGCTGCTTCGACTAGCGAATCCTGTGATGGTTAAATTCAAACTGATCGGAAACTTGAAACTTGGTCGTTCTGGGTGGTGTAGTGGTTAGCATACCCGGGCATTTTCTGGGAGACGCAGGTTCGAGTCCCGCTCCAGGACAATGAAAATTTTCAAGTTTTCGGATATTATCTGACTTACCATCCTTGTCACATTTACGCTAAAAATCGGATTGTCATCTTCAAAATATTTGCTTTTGTTTACTGAGAATGGTTTATAATATAGAGGTGGAATATGTTATTTAAAACCACAGCTTTATTTCATGTTCCTCTGCATACTGCTTGCTTTGGCACAGAAGACTTAAGTTGTTGTTCTGCCCCCTTTACATGTGAAAATCGTTTTGTGTTTCCTCAGTTGTAAACAGCACTCTTGAATGGCAGAAATACACTCACACAGTTTCTACTTTTTTTTTTTTTTACTCTTTTTTAACCACATATTTCTTCAATGTTCCAGTCTTTGTGTCAATATTTATACATACTGTACTTAAACTCATTTTCCAACAAATTATGTGGCACGCCAGATGATAAGAGATCCTAACCAATTAAGACATGCTTCAATTCATTGCACTGTTCAGTAATCAGGTGTGAAAGTGGTCATGGCAGAAAAAGACTGAAATTTTCCCACATAGGAATATGCAAAAATAAGTAACCTTTCATCATTTATTAACTACCCTAAGCACCATATATACATAAATAAAAGCCATAAAATTGTCTAACATTTTTTTAGGAACGAATAAGAATTTTATTTTAGTCAGTGTCCTTACACCAAACCAATAATGTCAATCCCATATTTATACTGATCAGTGACATGATCTAATTTGTTCTCCTTTGCAGATTTGAGTAATTAGACAGTTTTCCGACACAAAAATTTACATGATGCAGGCACAAGCTCTGGATGGTTTGAAATATTTTCCTGTGCAAGTGTGAATGTTAAACAGAAATTTGAAATTTCTGTTTAACATTCCACACTTGCACACGGAAATATTTCAAACCATGAAGACATACAGGTGAAGTACTTGCAATGATGTTTTATACAGAGGTTTGTTGAGTATTTTGATAATTCTTTTTAACAAACATAAAAGAGCATAATGATGATTAAAGTTTTTATTTAATCTTTATGACAAGTGATTGCAGTGGAAACAAAATATATATCATTCCACTCTTTCTTTCTACACTACTTTTGATGTTACTTTAACTGAATGCATTTGCCACTAATAAAGAGATATCCATCAAAATTTCTACCACTGATTATTCTAAGAACACAGAATGACAAAAAAATTACCACTGTTCTATATGCAAAGAAGGGGAAAGAAAACTGCTCTTGTACTGTAGAAAGACATCTACTGCCCACTGACGAAACATCAAAATACGTGCTCCAAAACATATAACTAACCTTGGCACTAGATGCAACATAGCTGAGAGTTAGCATATCCATGTGCTTTTTCCGCTGATGTTGAAGTAGCTTGGCTTTGCTAGCATACTGCTTATGGCACCAGCTGCAGTGATGAGGATGGGTGGTAATACTGCCAACAGTCTGTGAAAATGTGGGATTAGGTACACCTGGGATCTCAGGAATTCCACCCTAGAATTAAAAAATAATAATTACATAAATCATATGTGGAATACAGACCTGCCAACCTCTCAGAACCAAAAAACGTAACACTCAGATAGGAAAATCGTAACACGACGCAGGCTGATAATTTTTTAAGCCCATTTCAGCTATATAAATTCTTGATGATAAGAATGTAGCAATTTTTTCCTCGCCATCAAAATTTTATTGAGAAACTAATTAAATCTAATCAGCAAACACTTTTATGTTGTTAATTATTAGAAAAAAATTTACGATTACGGGAGAAATCCTCACTCCGCCTAACTTCCATTTTCGGAAATTTTAGGAGGCGGAAAACTTGCATCTTAGGAGGTCTGCAAGATGGTTTAATCGGGTTCTGGGGATGTCATTTTTGTCTGCAGGACCAAAATAAATCTGCGACGTGCATCGGCCGTCACTGTGATTCTGCTACGAGGATTAGTAGAAAATGAATCTGCGATGTACGTCGGCCATCGCCGCGATTGTGCTACGGGGATGAGTAAAAAATAAACCTGTGATGTACGTCACCACGATTCTTCTATGGGGATGAGTACAAAATAAATTTGCGGTGTACGTCGGCACAATTCTGCTACGGGGATGAGCACAAAATAATTCTGCGAAGTACATCGTTCTTCACAAGAAAAAAAAAACTACGATTACGGAAGAAATCCTCACTACGCGTAACTTCCGTTTTCAGAAATTTTGAAAGGCAGAAAACTTGTGTCTACGATAGGGAGGGAGTCTGCGAGATGGTTTAATAGGGTTCTAGGGGTGTCATTTTTGTCTGTAGGACCAAAATAAATCTGCGACATACGTCGCCCGTCGCCCTGATTCTGCTACAAGGCTTCTGTCTGAAAAGGGAAAAAATGACTATTTAAAAAAAAAAAATCATATTTTTGGCTGCAAAATCGTATTAGCGTACTGCAGCACGATTTATCGTACTAAATATGATAAAATCGTAACAGTTGGCAGGTGTGGTAATACATGCACATCAAAACCTGAGAAGTTGGCAAAAGATCACATTTACAGTTCTCAACATCACATGTAGTCAGATTAAATGTTTCAATGCATGCAAATTTTGCCATAGGAACTTTCACAGGCAGTAAGTAACATGTGAGACGGCACATCAGGGCCGCTGTCCCAGTATTTTTTTTTTAAGTAGGACACAATCCTGGTACTTTTCCTGGAGTTAAGGTGTGTGTCATTTCTGCTGCCTTCTCTTTTCCCTTTTGCAATCATTCTGTATAAAATCCAAAGAACATCATATCCGAAGATGCAAAATGTCTCTGAATATACCAGGACAGAGTGGTGCTCTTCTTATGTTCTTTATCTAAGTATTTAACAGTGAAATTGTGTTCTTGTAGGTAATGTCTACATTTACATGAGTCTCTCAAAAGATACTGATGGAGTGTCTCTCAAGGGAAGAGAAGCACTTGAGGCTCAACTTTTCAAAAGTTTCCATCAGATGCCTTATTGTGCAATGTCATTTGTTCATAGCTTCCCCCATCCATGTGACCATTCTTTCCCTGATGACAACCAAAAATGTTTTACTACATATGTGTGACATCACCATGGGTTCAATTGTAAGAAATTAGTAATTCAGTTGGGTTATCACTCTTACCCGTGTCCCACAGTGGCAGATAATTGGTATTGCAATGGGGATCTAAACTGTTGTCATTGTTAAGTTTTTACTCTGTCTGTGCAGATGGAATGTGTGGGAAATGGGGTAGTGATGAAGAAACACTTAGAAAACTCATTATGTTTACAAGAGAGAGGCATTTTGTTCTCCAAAATGTTTGAAGTTCCTTGATCATTTAGTTTTATATCCCAGTTTTCTTCAATTTAGTCTTCACAAAAGTGAATATGTGAGAGACCAGCTCGATGCATGGTTGCGAATGTTCCATTAAAATAATCATGAAAAAAATTCTTACTCAAGGTAGATTTTCCATTTTAAAACAAACCTCGAACAAATTATGTCACAAAAGTAACCAGGGTTCATACTCTTTTTTGAAAATGGAAATTAAAGAGTTCTTAAGGACCTTCAGGCTATTTTTAAGGACTTCATAATCGCTGCATGCAAATATACACAATATACAAAATGTGAGTTAACTATTACAACATAAGTCATTTTAACACAATAAATCAATTTTGTTGAAACTAATGAATAATCCATTGCACAAATATATGAATTAAATTAGTTCTACTAAAATAAACCTAAATACTCCAACAGAAAAACCAACTAACTTAAAAGTTCCTTATATACATTATTTACTGGTAATACTGGATCCATTATTTGTCCTGAAGCATATCTTTGCATCTACAGAACTAACACTCTGCTTCTTCGTATTGTGGTGTGAAGCACAAAATTTATTTACTTTGGAATTTCAATTTTCAACAAATTTTCACCCATTAATTGTGATTATAGGCCCATCTTTGTGGTTTCGGAAACTTTTTAAATTTGCATTTGTTTTTCCTTAAAAGTTTATCCGAATTTATATTTTTTTATTAATTTACAAATTCATTTTAACAAAAACAGTATTACAAATACAGCTTAGAATTATATTAATTCAACATTTGTCGAAAACATTACGTGGTTTCAGAAATTATTAACTATATGTCAACAAAATAGTTTCCATATCATCTACTGTTTCGCACGTTACTAGAAATTCGAGCACGGGAAAAAACGTCCATATAATAAGAAAATTTTTATTTCAACTTGTCACTAATATTCCTTTTTTTCTTTTTGATGTTCTTTATAATAGTTTAGAATTTTATTATGAAGATTACAAATTTATATGAAAAAATGTTTTTATATGTGCAGTCAAATGCATCATAAGTTGTCAAAGTCCTCCAATACGTAGAGACAATATGTATTAAATGATTAATATTATTCCAGTTTTTTAAGTCATGATTTACGAAATTAATACAATAGAAAAGAACTTTCGAACCTTTTGATTATGATGCGTTGAATCAGTAATAAGCCATCTTGTTATCGAAGAAGGCATGATTTTCCTTTCCTGTGGTATCAGCTTCCAAGTTGAACTTCGATCTTATAATTTCTTATTATAGATGATGGTTGCATGTTTTATTTTCCGTGGCTCGATATCCCAAACTAGTTTCAATTCCTTCTTTTTGGAATCATCTTCAGTGGGTATTATGATCTTCTCATACACGTTGTGTTTCGGCCACTTACATCGATTCTACTGGCAGCGTCCGACTTTTCACGGCAGTTGTACTTTTGCGCATGCTATTTTTGGTATTAATGCACGTTCTTAGTCGTGTTTTGATATAATTGGATGATATGAATTCCGATTCTAAATTAATTGGTGTTGCCATTCGTTTGTTGAAAATAATTAATAAGGTCTTTTATTATATTTTTTATCGTTAATTTCTTTTTCGATAAAATATTTCCAAGCGTACGGTAGATTCATTGGATCATTATTATTACAATTTATTTCTTTAGTTTTTTCAATCATTATCGCTTCTGAGGTTAATATTTGATTTTTAGTTTTATGTGAGGTTATTAATTTTGCATCATACCAATCAGGATAAGCTTCATTTTCAATACAATGATTTATTAATGATGTTTTGTTTTCTTTTTTATTCCAGTTCGATATATGTTCTTTTAATCTGGTCTTAAATCTTCTTTTTGTACTTCCTATGTATACTTTATTTCTTTCATTTCTTTCTATTTCTGTATAATATTTTGTTGGTATAGAATATACTCCGGCTTTATCAAGCATTGATCTTCTTTCATTTCCATTAGTTAATATAGTTTCGTTATCTATGACGGTTTCTGCCAATATCATTTTTTCTTTAATGCATTCCTTCTTTAAGATATCTGTTATTGGAGGAATGTAGGGAATTTTACCAGCAAATTTTATTTCATTTTTTGTTTATTTTTATTTTCATTTAAAGATTTCTTTATATTTTCAAGTATATCATCTATGATCTTTTTCTTGTATCCAAATTTCATAGCAGTTCTTTTTATCCAGTTAATCTCAATCTTTTCTTTGTGTTTATTACAGGAATGGGTTAATGCTCTTCTTATGTAAAATTGAAGAGCTGCTCTTTTATATTTCCAAGGATGATTTGAATCAATCGGAATTATCGTTGGAGTATAAGTTGGTTTTCGATATACTTCGTATTCAATCATATTATTTCGCCTGAATAAAGAAATGTCTAAATAGTTTAGTTGTCTCTTAACTTCTTTTTCCATAGTAACTTGTATTGTAGGATAAAAACTATTGTATTTGTTTACAAATGTTTCAAGTTCTTTTTCAGATTGCTTCCAGAAGATAAGGATATCGTCAACGTATCTTACGTATAGTATTAGTTGTTTTTGATTGAATGAATCCAAAAGTTTATTTTCTATGTCTTGTAATATTATTTCAGCAAGAAGTCCCGAAATTGGTGATCCCATTGGTGCACCTTGTTTTTGTCGGTATATTTTTTTATTATATGTGAAGTAGTTATTATCAGCTACTAGTTTCAATGCCTGGATAATACTAATTCTTTGTGCTTCAGGTATTTTTTCATCTTTTAACTTCTGATCTAACAATTGAATTGCTTCATAAACAGGTGTATTTGGATATAGGGAAACAATATCTAGACTGATCATCAGAAAATCGGTTGTTTTTAGTTCTTTAACTTTTTTAATCACTTCAATGGAGTTGTTAATTGTATAAATATGTTGAAAGTAATACTGTTTTAAATGTTTAAATAGTTCTTTTTCAAGGAGAATTGTTGGAGACGTTGTTTTATTTACTATTGGTCTTAATGGTTCTTCTTTTTTATGCGTTTTGATTTTGCTGAATATGCTTGGAATAGTCGCTCCAACGGGCGGAATGGCTTTGTTTTTAATATTATCAGGTAAATGTCCATGGTTTTTTATATAAGCCATTTTTCTTAGAATTGTATCTGTTGGGTCAAGTGTAGTTTCTTCGATATCCAATTTTTCTATAGCCGTTTTCATTTTTATATCATAATCATCTTTGTCTAATATAATAATTTGTTTGGCTTTATCAGCGTTTACTGTAATTTATTTATGAAAATATTTAACTAGATCACACCACTGTATTCACAATTATAAAATTCCAAACAAAATTGGGTGGATTTGAAAGAGAGCTTCAAACAGTTTTTTTCCTGGTTTTGTTCTTGTACTTGCTAAAACATTAGCTCTGGTTTCCTCTTGCGAGCAAACCCTACTTTCTTCTCAGCAAGTTCTCCAGCCATATTTGTCTTTTGTTGACTCTGCCACTGCACAGCATCCACTGTTTATTTTTTTCTGCTCATAGTTTTCCCTTTACCATTTTTCTTTGTTACTCTTCTTTCTTTTTTCTTTATTCCCTCAGATGACAATTTTATCCATCATGCTTAAAGAACTTTCAGCCTGAGAACCATGAATTCTGATATCAGAGCTTTAACTATTTTAGATAAATGGTGTAATTTTCAGAGAATGAATACTTTTTTTTTTACACCATGCATCAATTCTTACAAATTTCCAAACTTCGTCACTTCTGTTTTGGGAAATTTCCTCTCACCCTTATCAAGATAAAATGCACACACATTTATGAGGGTGATGACATTTAACAACTACATAGGAGTGGAAACATCGCGAGGAAGGGGGCGATACAATTACGGAAGAAATCTTCGCTACGTCTGACTTCAGTTTTCCGAAATTTATCCAACATTTTCAAGCTGAAATACAAATATTTATGGAATAAAATGATATCTAACAATACTGGGTAGAGGAAACAATGTGAGAAAAAGAAATTACGATTACCAGAGAAATCTTACCTCTGTCTACTTTTCCGTTTTCAAAGGATGAAATGCTGTCCTCCAACGAAGAAAACGACCCCCACCCTCACCACCACCAATCCTCCCAAAATTTCAGTTCATGATCATATGTAGAGGATTTTAGGAAGGGAGTGTCTGACCCCAGATCTTAAACAACCCTTAGAAATAGGAAACTAGGAGATTTGGGCTAGAGCGCCTGATAGGAAAGTGACACGGAAGCGAAGTAGAAAGGGGAAGGAAGCCGCCCTTATTTATTACTGGGGAGCCAGTACTCGGGGTCCGACGAATTAACGTGTGCCATCCGACGCACAGCGGGTATTTAGTGGATCGAGCGTTCGTACCTGCTGGGATTGAACTTGAGGCCCTTCCCATGGCAGTCACGAACGTTGCCAACTCGGCCACCCGCTGCCCCCAAAATTTCAGTTCAGTTGTGCCTTGATCTCGTGAATGGTCCAAATGATAACAAAAAAGATGGAATTCCTCGAATCAGCGTGAGAATCTTGTCGCTGAAGATTACGGGGAAATTTTTCGGGTGGCCTAACTTCCGTTTTCGGAAATCGTTGCCTACAATTTCAGGCTGAAATTATGCAATGAAATTATATTTAACAATACTGAACAGAAGCAACATTGCGAGAGGAAAAAAAATATGATTACGGGAAAAATATGCACTTCGTTTAACTTCAGTTTCCGAACGTTTAAAAAGACAAAACAAAGTCCCCAGACGGAATACGACCCCCCCCCAACTAATATCCCGAAAATTTCTTCACTTTTGCATCGATCTTGGAAAAAAAAACTCGGAGGGGACTCCGTGAAAGAATCTCACGTACGAATTAACCGCTGAATCGATTTTGAATGGCGTAAGATAACGCTAAAATATTGACGACTGGTAAATTTAAAAAAACATTAATGCAATTTAACAATGACTGCAAGGAAATTATTTTATGTACATATTCACTTTTTTGAGGTCAAACAAATGACATAGGCCTACAATGAAATCAATTTTTCAGCTCCTTTTCTGCAACTACTGACATGGTAATTTCTGCCAATTCTTCATTTTTTTCCTTTATTAATTTTTGAAAACTATTTGATTGAAGGAAGCAGTTCATATCTCTCATCAATTTCCCTTGGGCGGCAAGGTCATCTGCACGTTTCTCTAATTCGGCAATATTTTTTTCTACTTTCAGTTTTTTCGTACTAAGCATTTTTAATTCCTCCTCAATCAATTTACGTTTCCTCCCAGATGCTGCTTGGCACATTTTTTTTTTTTTTGGCATCTAAATATTGAACATATTTCTGTCTAGCTGAAAAGACAGAAGCTCTAAGCTCTTTACTTAGTACCACATTCTCTAATAAATAACAGAAGATAACTATCTGAACTGCATTGACTCCGCGCAAAGAAAACAAGAAGCCAGCAATAAATCTAATGTAAACCAAAGGGATTTGAAGGTAGCTGGTTGGCAAACTGCCAAAAGCAATATAGAACGTGGGTAAACTTTTGCGACATGCGATCTAGTGGATCTAGTGACGTAAAACCATCATCAGTACGCTAATGAAACCAGCTGGCCTGCGTAACGCGCGCATTTCTTTGGTTAAAAATAAAAATACGACCTTTTTAACGATCGAATATAATATAATTACGGTGTTTTCAAGGATTTTTTAAGAGCCCTTAAAAACAGAACAGAAATTAAGGAGTTCTTAAGGGCCCTTAAAAAGGTAAATGGAAATTAAGGAGTTCTTAAGGACCGTACGAACCCTGGTAACAGTAACAAACAGCTGGACCAGAAAGACCCAGAACTGTGTAGAACTGCATTTCACGCTACTGATAGTAATAAAAATGGGTTTAACACCCACACTTGAAATACAGTGAGTGAAGAAAGAGATTCTAAAACATTTTGTTGTTTACACACTGAAACTACTGCTAATTTTGGTAATTTACCAAAAACTTTGAAAAATGAAAACCTAATAACATTTTTCCCTGAAGTATGAATAGAAGAACAATTGGCTGGAACACAAAAGAAAGAATAATTGTTTTTTTTGTGAAAAGGGTAAGGCTTGGTTATTTAGCTTGCAATTCAATGTGGATATAAAATTCAGTGAATATCCTTAAACACTGGAGAAATACAGAAATGGAATATTAACCAAAGAGCAAAAGCTGAAAAATTTGCAGCATACAAATTAAGCATTGCCCACAGAAAAGTAGAAATTATTTTATTAGAACAAAAAGGTGGGAAATAGAAAATTGGACAATTGCTCAAAATAAGCATTTACCTATTACACTGCCAAAATGAAACACCATACTGTGATCATATAGGAATGAACTATAAACGAAATCTAATGCAAAACTTGGTACAATGTTGCATTTGCATACAAGTGCTACCATTAAATATAGCATACAGCCCATGAATTTAGAACAAAAGAAAAAAAGTAATAAACATTTCTTAGAAGAAATTAAAGTATGTTTTTATAGACGAGTCAACAACAGTAAGCAAAATTTTCACGCTCATTATTCACCTTAAGGCAGTGTTCATGAGAGAACACAAAAATGTCATTTTTAGACTTGATTGAGCTTAACAACCAAAATGCGCTGAGACAATCACAAAGGCACATTTTAGATGTTTCAATTTGCATGGTCATTGATGAAGGCTACCTGAAGAAATACATGATTGCATTCATGAAGATAAGCAAAAAATCTGGTGTAGCACACCAAATAAAAGATAAGTTATGGTTTGACTTGGCATGACCAATCAACTTGAATTAAATGTACATGACAAAGGTGAAGAAGTTTCAGGACTAAATCATTTAAAACATTTTCTAAATGCTTTCCTCATTCAGCCAATTACCAAAAAAATCATGGAAATGAAAAATAAAATAAAAAAAAATAAAACACAACAATTTCTTACAGCTTGAGAAAATATTTTATGAGGAACACTTTGATGCCTTCATTACATTTTTAACTGTGTTTTATGTATTGTAAAACTAAAACTTATTAATTTTATAATATTGAAAATGTATTTACATGAGAAATCTAGAATATGTAGGGAAAATAAAGAAAACTGAAAATGAAGTAAAAGAAATATATATGTATTTTTAGATACGTGCATTTAAGCGCGCCCCAGGTGAAGCCCCTCCCTCCTTTTCGAGAGAGCCCAGATTTGAGTCCGCAATGAGACATTGATGCTATAAGCAAATTAAACAGTAAAAGGTAATCCAATTAAGCACATAGTGGGAAAAAGTAATACAACATGTGCTGTAAATCTGCATAAAAGAATCCACCAGCTACCCTACTTTCATTTGGCTTTTAAGATTTAGATCTCTTTTCTTGTTCATTTTGCTAACACTTAGGAACTGTTATAACTCACTTCTATAATGAAAAAGTTCATTGGGGAATCATGGCTTGGAGATTCTCACTACACTGTACACTTTGCACAGTAGGAGACATGGAAACAGTGGACAGCACCACTGCATGATAATGGTTTTGGGGTTTCAATGCTGGGGACACCAGAAGACAAGCAGAGGCCAGGGCATCCAATGACCCCCCCCCCCCCCCAACATTGATATCCTGGTCAAAGCTGTGACAACGAACCTGACACCAGTACACAACAATTGGCAGCTGAGGTGGGGGTCTTCCCAATTCACCATCGTTCATCACCTGCACCAGCTTGGTTTCTCTTTCAGGTGCTGTCGAATAGTTCCCCCAGAATTGACACCCCAGCAGGTGGAACAATCTGTTCCTCTCTGTCACAGATTGATGTCAAGCCCACAGGATGATAGGTTTTGGTATCTTATAATCACATGTGATGAGAAGTGGATATTCCGATGTTATCCTGCCACAGGGAACCAGTGGCTTAGGCTAAGCCAGGAAGAACAGCCAGTGGAGCAAAGAAGGCAGTTTGAGAGCATGCTGTCATTGGAGGAAATTATGAGGGTCCTATATACCGGGAATTCATGAAAAATGATCAGGCTGTAGACAGGAACTTATATGTTGATCAAATTTGCACAGAAGTTGTATCTATAAAATGATGTGGGAGTTGTACCTATCTAAAAGTTGAAGGCGGGGGAATCAAGCTGCATAAATAACAAAATTGCAACTATCATACCCTTAGAGACAGTTAGTTACTTGATAAAGAGAATATAAAAAGTAATAAAATGGAAACTACAAATACCAGATAATAAGCAAACTTATGAAGCGATGGATCCTTCTTGCCAGCAGTACCCTGCTGGCAAGAAGGATCCATCGCTTCATGTGGTTTGCGCCGTACTCGTATCCAGCCATCCGCATGTACCAACGTGAATCTTGACTCATCAGTCCAGGCAACATTTTCCCACATGTCTAGGGTCCAGTGGCAATGTTCCCGTGCCCATGCTAATCTTTGCACCCTGTGATGTGCGGTCAGCAGCGGTACCCTTGTGGGACGATGGCTTCTGTACCCCATAGCGAGGAGATGGTTCTGGATGGTGTGGCTGCTTACACGTTTTTGTGCACCAGAGTTAAATTGCCGAGTGATTTCTTGTACTGTGGCCCGTCTATCCGCTGTTACAACGCGAGCTAGCCGACAATGACCCTGCTCATCCACATGTTGTTGTCCACGGTAGTTGGCTTTTGCAGGGATGGTTTTACCGGATTTGATGTACTCCCAGTGCACCCGTGACACAGTGGCTCGTGAAAATCCCAGTGCCTGCACAACTTCTGAGATGGAGTGACCCATTCGTCAGGCCCCGACAATTTGCCCACGATCAAATGCACTTAGATCCTTCGTCTTACCCATACTGCGCCCAACTCTTACTGATTCCTGTTGCATCACTCCTTATATTGTCGGATCGTTGCATACGTCATGTCATTTCCATAACGCCAGCTGTCTCTAATTCAATTGCTCTTCAGTGTATATATGTGTGTGTGATTATAGAGTGAGTTGCAAATGATATTTGTTGTTTATTTAACATTATGAAGATTATTAATGATGGAATATATTGATATATGTGTTGGTTGTGAGCTAGTTCCTGTTTTATTCACATATTAATCAGCAATACATGTGTCGGCTTGTCTATTTCTTTTTTTCTGTTAAGCTTCATGTTTTTTATATTCTAGGGAGAGGAGGGCTATATCAGGCCTTATGGCCTTTCCCCCTCCTTTTCCTAGTTGCTGCAGTACATATATTGCTTACTAATAAAGCATTAAGTATAAGACAATGTGGCAACTGAAGGAATAAATGAAATGAAATGTTCCAAAATTCTATGGTTAATGCTTCTGTACGTCAATGGAAGACACTTCTGCAATTCCCCACTGGAATGAAGCAAACGTACTGTCTCTTTTGACAATTGATTTGCCCTCTGTTACTGTGAAAGCCTGGGAATTCTTTTCAGCCTACAGACTTGCAATTCAGAATCTCCACTCTACACCCCGATAATCTGGAGATCGATTCTAAAATCTGGCAACAAAAATTCAAACGTAGAATCTGGAAACAATCTTAGTCCTCTATTGGCATGATGAAAACCTAACACGAGGTTGAAAGCTCCCAACTTACGAACTTTCTTTGTAAAAGTTCAAATCTTTTAACGTAACCAGCATGATCTACTTATCTTCATTTGTTATTTCTTATTACACGTTTTTCCTATCATTGTGATGTCAGTCATATGATTCTGGCTATATTCTTTATCCATAGGCAGCAATCCTAAATTAGGAATAGGTATCTTTCATAGCCATTAGTGTTCAAGAAAGTTCTTAAATGTAAAAAAAAAAAAAAAAAAAAAAAAAAAGGAGGGGGGGGGGTAGTTATTAGCTTTATAGAAAGATGAGAACAAGAACTGAAGCACAAATATAGCACCAACATGTCACCTGGAATTCAAACCCAGACCCTTAATATGTGAGGAGCTCGCACTATCCTATCTCGTCATTAGGTGACATTTTTCAACCTGTACAACATACAGCTAAGCAATAAACGAAAAGCACTCAAGAGTGGCAGAATGTAGATGTACGTGCATATGCTGTACACAGACAGTTTCCAAATTATTAGCAGATTTTGCAGATAGTTTTTCCTTGTAGAGTAAAAAATAAATAAAAAAAATATTTACAGGAATTAAAACACTTACTCAAGGCTTTATCAGTTTTTATGAGGTTCATAGTCCAATACTTTAATATTTTGACATAAAGAGGTCCATTTCACACATACTGCCACACATTCAATTGTAATGTACACTTTTGTCCTAATTGGAATATGTAATGTTCTAATAATTATTTATTGTTTTATTAATTTTTCTGTAAATTATTTTATTATCGTGGTTTGTGTTTCGTGGGTTTGCAGCAAGTTTTCTGTTTTAGTGGTTGGGTATGCAGATACATTTTATTTTTATACAACTCTGAAAGTACTTACTTATCACACACACACACACACACACACACACACACACACACACACACACACACACACACACACACACACACACACGAAAACAAAAAAACATTTACCTTCCTACGATTACTCATAGGGAGCTCAGCTCCAGGATGATTCTTCAAAATATGTGCTTTCCTCTTAGAGCTTGATTTGTAAACTTTTTCGCAATACTGACAGTAATAATCACGGGTAGTTTTTAGGATGGGAAGATTCAATTCTGGAACAGATTCAGGTCTTATATCAGGATGTCTTTTGGCTAAGTGGTTTACAAGCATTCCTCTCCTTTTAAATCCCAGAAGGCAGGCATGACATTTATAAATAAATCTATGGTAGTCAGTAGGAGACACCTATAAAGAAATATTATATCACTAGGCATATTAACAACAAAGTTGAATTCCTCTAATTATCTTGTCATTATTCAAGAATAAAAATGCAAACATGAACAAATTTGAATCTGTATTATTAACACTTCCACAAGAAATTTATCAGTTATTTAGCATAATTTAATCTCAGGGTAACTAAGGAATAGCTGTTTATATATAGCTTTGTGCTCAGTTAAAAAGAGAACTCCCATTATTTCAGTCCAAACTTTTTGAAGCCATTTGATTGCTCTTTTTCATTAACTAACCCCATTTTGTAAAAGTAGAAAATGACCCCAACCAAAATTCTCATGCATATTGGTAAAGTTTTTACTTTTAAAAATAGTAACAGCATAAAGTTGGATTCCTTCCGCAAAACATGACAAGACTACTGAAAACTGCATGCTGTTCACTTAATTGGGGCACATCTTGTCCTATTTCATAAACTGACCTTTCACCTGGAAAATCAAAACCTACTGATATTCCTGTAACTTAATCAACATTATAAATGTCATACACAACTGTTTCACACGTTATGTAAGTTCTGCAATCAGGAGATTACTAAATGATGTTAAATGCATATGGGGAACAGTATCAGTAATTAAAATCAAGAAATAAGGAAAATTATATCTACTACACGGCAACACCATATAGGTGCACAGTAAAACCCAAACCATGATCATTATATCTGATGGCGACACCATATAGGTGCGGAGTAAAAACCAAACCATGATGCACAAACGTCTACACGACGGGGCTGAACATGCATTCAGGTGGAGCAGCATACCTAAGCGTGTGAGTGTGGTAGTACAATGACCGTGCACCTACCACTGATGATAGCTATGAATATTAGCAGAAACTAGTTTGGTGCTTCGCAATCGGGAGATTTATTTTTTTGTGCTTCGCAGTCAAGATGATTATTAAAAAGATTTTATTTTGTTTTAAAATTTCGGCTAGTTTTTAATTCGTTTTCATGTTTCATTGTTGTTGAGGATTTATTTGCTTCATTGTAAAAATTCATCTTGTTCAGTTTGCGTCTGGTGCAGATTTTACAGTATCATGAATTTTATTTTTGAACTTCACAATTGCAAGTAGATATAATGTTCCTTATTTCTTGATTTTAATTACTGATACTGTGCCCCCATATGCATTTAACATTATTTAGTAATCTCCTGATTGCAGAACTTACATAACGTGTGAAACAGTTGTGTATGACATTTAATGTCGATTAAGTTTCATTATCTTGGCCACGTAAAAATACGTTCATCGCAAATTGGTGAAATTTGAACAACGATATATCTACTGATGTTCCATCCAATTTTCGATCTTCAAACAGCTTAAAATTCAATCTTTTCCAAAGTGCAATAATGTGCTTATGAAAAGATTCAACTTTCCTTTTTAACTACATTGTCAGTTTCTGTACAATTCTCTTCCAAAATAGTGTGTTTGCGCACTTGAAAATGTAACTACAATTGAAGAACAAAGCTTACAAAAGAGAGATGAACTTTTGCTCTTCCATTAGGACTGCTCAGGTGAGGATGCCAAATGTTGCTTCCAAAAATGCAGGAAACAGCTAAAACTGACTGTACTCTTCTTACACAGATTGTGGTTGTGGGGGTTCATTTTTTGGAACTTCATGATGGCTACAAAGATGTTCCATATCATTTTTAAAACTGATTCCTGTATTAATCATTCTTTTCAGTTCAATTTTTTTTTCTTATATATAAATGCAATTATATGTGATATACAAAGTCCTTTACTAAAGATATTCAAATGCTAGTATAATCATGAAAAAGATACTGCTTACTTATATATATATATATATAAAAAAAAGCAATAATAAGGGACAAATGGTACAGTCAAACATCATTAAGCAGCCATATTTTGTTCACCATGCTAAACTGGCAGTAAGCACTGGAGGTAGTTTAAAGAGATTCATGTGAAAAAGGGTTGAAATTAATTGAATGACAGTAAAAAGAAGAAATAAAACAAATGTATGCTCTTATGTATCGGATCTCAAATTCTGAGAATGTGGCGATTGAGAACACAGTGATTAAGTAAAGTTCATGATGAAAATTCTTAAAACAACGTGTTGTTTTATATTTTCTTATAACACCAATACTTTGTTTATCAGTACCATCGGCATTTAGACAGTGAACTGTTGTTATTCTGAAACCTTTCATCTTTTTGCAGCCTTTCTCATTTTTGTTTGAAACTGATGTATCAACTATCATTCTACAGAACATGCCAGATTCATCCATGTTATACACATTTTAACTCATAGACAATTATGATTTATAACATTTTTGCTTTACTCATCCACTGAACTTTCAAAGGTTTCAGCTGTTTCATCATGCTTTATTATTCTTAATGATAATCCAAACCAATTTTTGAATCTTTTAATCCAACCATTACCAAGGCTTGAAAAATATCTGAAAAGTTACATACCCATGTGCAATTACTTGCTCAGGTAGTAAAAGCTAGATTGCCAGGGAAATTTATCTTTCAAGATAACAAATCAGAACTCTCATTTTGTTAAGTTAGAAATATTATTAACTCTTTTTTTGCATGTTTTGTATTTCCGTTTTAAGGGTGCGTATTCAAAATGTCAATTCACAAAGTGTGTATCTCAAGTTTTAAGATGATGCTGAAATTGGTATGAAATTGTATGATGATGGAAATTGGTATTTGAGAAATTTAGTGATTCTGCCATGTTCCTTTCGTTGAAGTTTTCGCCCTTTGTCACTAAACAATGGAGGCAAGTTCCATCAGAGGCATTTGTCCCATAGCTGACTATAAACCACATTTGGTGCAAAACTACATATGATTCCAATTTCTGGACCTAGAGCATAATATAATTAAAGAAGTGATATTCTTCTGTCCTTGACACTTAGTAGCAATAATACAAGTTCCAGTGATTAGCAGTGAAATGAAGCATTACATGCAACGACTATCTTATTTCTTGCGGTAGCAAAATTCTATTCCAAACTTTTTTTCATTTTTAAATTTAGTTGGCGAGTTTAGGCAACTGGATTGCTTTTTACTTGCCCAGGCCAATAATTTATATGCCCTGGACATGGTATTTTTCAAGCCCTTATTACTATAGCTGAATTCTTCAATTTGGTATTCTTTCCCAAACTGTCTCGCATTTTTTTGGTCATAACTCAATGCTTGGCATTTACCTGTGGCTAATCTATAGAACAAGAGCTTTCTAAATTTTGTGCTTGCTACTTTTAAAATTTTAAACTGAATGCAGTTGTTTTTCAGACCCAGTCCACTTATTTTTATCACTTCATACGTCTCCCACTGTTTTTACGCTGATTGACTTGTCAAAAAACGTTGTAAAAGTGATTTGCTAGTTCCTGATGGCAAGATCTAGGACTGCGACCTTTGAATTTGCATACCAGAATCAGGGTGCCCACTCTTTTTCAGGGAAGAAATTCAAGGACATTCAAAGACCTTTGGAAAAAAATTCAAGGATGAATTTTTCAATGTCCTAAACCGCAATGAATATGTGTGTGTATATATATATCATAATAACAAGGTTGTTTACCTTTTTTCACATTTCACTACACGTTTTTAAGCAACCTAGTTATTATTATAATTGTATGCACATAAATTTAAAAACAACTGTGGCTTCCGCTATAGCTGTTTAAACCTGAATTTATATATATATATATATATATATGAATTATGTATGTTGTATTATGATACTCATTATCTTCATAAAACATCTATATGCATCACATTAATTCTTTCTGTATGTTCAAAACTCCCAATTTCTCAAACACAAAATTATCATAACAAAACACTTAATACCTATTTTAGAATTATGTACAGGTATGTATAACACATTAAGTCACTTTTGTACAATTTTTAGATTTATGCTAATACCAAATTTTCATCTAATTATTTATATCATACTTTATAATATAACATTTACTGTTTTACCATTAATAAAAGAAATATTTAAATTTAATGAATTGAAAAAAACAAACAAAAGATTTTAATAACATATTAGCTCACTTTCATATTGAAATTTCAACACAGCAAAATTAGAAAACTTACATGTTATTCAGAAATAAAATCCTTTCTTCACTTTCACATTAAGAAGCCTTCATATTTACAAGTCTCAACATAATTGATGGATTTTGGATCAAGGTTTGTACTCTTCCAAGAAAAATAAATTCAAGCACTTTTCAAGGACTTTTTATACCCGAATTATCATATGTGTGTACTGTCAGTCGGTAGGTATTTTACTAAGTCCAGACCATTAATCTTAGCTGGGGCGGGCACACACACCTTCAATGGCCTGCCTGTTACCTCTTGCCCCCAGTTGGTTATTTTAACTTTGAATTGCCCCTCTGTTTCGGTGCTTTCTGAATTTATTTTATTTTGTGGAATATTTTGAAACAGTACATGATTTTAGTATTTATCTGCGGGTATGACATTTATTGTTTGCTTAACTTTTTATTTTTGATGCATGACTTTGATGCATTTTTGATGCAGCCAGGAGACAAAGGGTCCACACATGAAGCACAAGAAATTCCTGGAAGTTCCACACTCCAGCAGGAACGCATCCCAAACGCCAGTAAACAGAAACCCATCACAATTTGAGAATACATCATTCCACTTATTTTCCTTACATGGCTGACGCTTTACTCTGTTGTAGCCACGGCACCAGCTGTCCACACACTTTCCTGGGTTGAACGCAAGTTCAGCTTGGTGTTTTACCAGAACTGCACAGAAATCTCCTATACATCAATTTAGTACAAATGATTTTGTCAGAACTACTCAGAAATCTCCTCTACATCATTTTAGCACAAACAATTATTTAACACATGCTCTATCATATCATTATTAATCCATTGAATTAAGTTTTCACCACAGAGAAATTAAAAAGATCCTATGGGTTTATCATTAAAATGGTTTTAAACACCTTACACAGTACAAAAGCAAGACCATGGTGTATTTCTGTTATTAAAAGAAAACTGAACCAAAGAAATTAACATCAGTATTTGTAATTGGTAGCAAATTATAAAAAAATCTTGGCAACAATGCATCTCCAAATTTTGCAAAAAGTTCTTTACTGAATGACAAACTTTCTTCAGGTGAAATAAAATATTTAACAAATGAAAATACTGTAATCAATTTTTAAATAATTAGAATTTTTTCTACTCAAATGTCAGTACTTTTAACACAACATTAAATTTATCATTGCTAAAATATAATTAACAAATATATTAAAAAATATTAAGCAAATGGGTGAATAATTTGTTTACAATTATTCACTAAATCCATTTTTTTCTTGAGTTCAGAACCTATTTTTTTTATCAATGATTGTTTGTCTTGAGCTGTCTTGCTAAAGCTATTTGATTTAACAATGTAGTTAAAATTATGAGTATCTTCTGCTTTTGTTCTCAAGTCATCAGCTGATTTTAATAAATCTAATACTTCATTTTCTACATGTTTTTCTTTTTTCCATACTTTCTATTTATCCAGTATTTGTTTTCTCTTTTGGGCTACAGCAGAATTAGCCTTGTCCCAAGCCTTTTCTTCTAAATTTATTACATATCTTCTCCTAGCACATCTGACATTACTCAGAAGCAATTTTGAAAACTCGACCTTTTCCATGCCACCAATGTTACTTAGATGGTCATATATTATTCTTTGTGAAACAATAGAGGTTTCTTTCATATTGTCAATTATTAGTTCCTTATTAATGGAGAATCCTCTCTCCACTGATGCCTGTCCATGCGAGAGCAACAGCAACTTTTTAGTTACTTCTCACAACAGATCATAGTTTTTACTTGAGGATAAATGTTCATAAAATAACACATCTATTCTCAATTCCTCATAATTGTTACAAAAAAGTTTAAAATCTGAAGTTACTGCTGCAACAATACTATTAAAATCAACTGCAGCATAATAGTGTCAACAACACCAGGTTTCAGATGATTTGCATCCACAAGAATTTCTAGAATAATCTTGAAACTTTTTAAGCAAGATTCCTTCTCAGCACTCATTAATTTATGATCTAAACACTTTATGTGCCGCACAAGAGCATACTGCAGTGGGCATTTAGTGAGCAATTTTTTGACAAGGTTTTGCAAAATTGATCTGCATTTCATATGAAATTCCATTATCTGCTTTTCACTTACATTTATTTGATGGCAAAGGCATCACCTCCTTTTCGGCCTGGAATTCAATATCAATCATCCTATAAGTGGAACAATTTTTAGAAGCGCCGTAATCGCCTTTGTTTGTTCTAATACATTCATTTTAACAAAGTGACTCATCAGATTCCTTAACATTTTCTCTAAGTCTTTAGCCATGAATGGCAACATTGGCTTATCTGCCCGATACTTTTTTAAAAAGGAACTCAGTTGCTTTGCAATAGAATTAAAAAAATATAATTTGGCAAGTGCCAATGGATCCTTTAGCCATTTTTGGACAATATTAAAAGAAACTGTGCAAGGATTATTTACAATTTTCTGGGCTACCAAAGTTTCATACTTCAAAATAAAGGGCCAAATTTCTATAGCACATTCACACACAGGAGGATTTTCAACCCACCTGTGTAAACAGAACTTTAGTGGCATTTTTACAGCATTATCCACATTTAAATAATCCTCATGCCGTGCCGGTGAATCTTTAAATAACCTGTATAGGCTTGAGAGAAATTTTTCTATTTCCCAATCACTCACAGTAGTAGCATGTCTCAATGCATTATGCACTATGTGCAATCCACAGGTACCAACATCGACCAATTCAAATGCATCTCTCTTACCGGTGTTTAAGAGAGATGCATTTGAATTGGCTGATAAATCATCTTATTGCTGCAATCCTTACCAACCCACGTGGAATACTTGGGATTGTGCAACCAAAAATCACTGAAATTGCACTTACGACTCATATTTATTAAACACAAAAATAAGAAAATTCCAATATCTAACAATTAGAAGACAACTAGAGACATCTCAAAGCAAAACACTAAGCCAACAAAAATCAAAGATTTTTTTTTTCAGTCGCTACACGCACATCGCAAAGAACTTTCCGGAAAAGCAATGTAAGGAATTCCTCTTCAGTAATGCTATGAGCATTGGGTGTAATCCTATGCTATTGCCCGATACATAAGAGTAATATAATAAATACTCTGTGGCCAGAAAAAAAGTACAACCAAAATACGGAAAATGAACCAACACAAACAAATAAAATAACTTCAACTTTTTGTTCTCATGGAACAACACCATCAAGCAGGACCTGTTGTCATGCCCAATTTGTCAATCACGTCTACCATTTAATTCGCAGTTTCATGGGCCACCTGTTGAACTGCCTCCTTCCTTAACTAACGATTGAAAAAAAAAAAAAAAAAAAAAGTCATAATTTTCATTTAATAGAGCTGAATTTTTGACAGATACCATAACTTGGTCTTATAAGGTTACTCTGCAAATTTTGCTTGGATCCAATGATGAAAAGTTCTTAAATTACACACTTTTTTTTTTTTTTTTAAATTAATAGTCCGAGTGGTTTGAACGTGCTGTGCGCGTTCAGGTCACCCCTTTTTAAAACTGCTCGACCGCATGCGACTCTTTCTTCCTCTACAGCTCCGAAAGCGGTTTGATAGCACCAGGCGCAATTCCCCTGACTACATCATAAGTCGGGTTGCACACATGAAATGCGTTCACTATTGTACTTTGAAATCCCTATTCGTGCTCAAAGGCAGTTTCCCCAGTTGCCTTAATTTACATTCTTTCAAATGAAAGTCACTTTTGTGCAGGTGTGGATTGTAGTATCAACAGCAGGTGCATTTCATTAGCCCCCCCCCCCAGAATTTAAAAAATTTTCAGACACCATTCGTTTGTACTATATATGAGCCGGAATGAACACCGTTTTTTCGTTTGAACCGCAATAGTTTTTGAGATATCAAAAAAATAATATTGAGAATTTACACTCATATATATAGGAAGCCGACCATTTCACCAGCCCCCCCCAAACACACTTTTTTTTCAATATCTCAAAAACTATTGCGGCTCAAATGAAAAAAAAAACGGAGTTCATTCCAGTTCACACGTGGTACAAATGAATGGCGCCAAATTTTTTTAAACATTCTGTGGTGGTGGTGGTGGTGGGTATCGTTTCACCAGCTTCCCCCACCCACTTTGTTTTTTAAATATCTCAAAAACTTTTGCGGTTCAAACGAAAAAAAACGGAGTTCATCCTGGTTCACACGTGGTACAAATGAATGGTGTCTGAAAAATTACAAATTCCGTGGGGGTGAAATGCACCTATCAACAGCATCGAATGAACCCACTTTGAAGCAGATAAAGAAGAAACAAGAAGGGGAAATCCCCGCCTTGCAGTAAAGAAATTGAAAGAAACGATAGTTTTCCCCGTCGCGGAACAAGTGCTCAGAGGCAGCAAACACTCAACTCCTCTTGCAGTAGAATGGGTGGTGGTGAGGGGGGAAGGGGGTGTCCAATCTTGACCTACTTAACTTCCCATCAGACCGCAGTGCACCGTTTTTTCCAGTGACACAGATGCTTTGAAGTTTACTCTTTTTGACTTCTGATGTCAATGCGGGATTGCAGAAAAAAAGTGAAAAATAACCAAAGGAAAAAAATCGGAAACTCCGATCAAAATTTTTCGGCTGTGGGATTTTAAAATTCAAGGACTTTCCAGGCTAATTAAAGAAATTCAAGGACATTCCAGGCCTTGAATTTTTTTGTTTTGAAATTCAAGGATTTTCCAGGCTAATTAAAGAAATTCAAGGACATTCCAGGCCTTGAATTTTTTTTTTTTTTGAAATTCAAGGACTTTCCAGGTTTTCAATGATTCATGGGCACCCTGCAGAACGCCCAATGAACATCCAACACTGCTTTACCCATTTCAGATGCTTTAAAATAAACAAAATCTACATGAACACTGCAGGACCATTAACAGCCAATTCTCTGCCATGAATAAAAACGATATGAATTAATCATTAGGATACATCATATTCTTAACTGTTATAAGGTCAGACTAATATGACAGAAGGAAAAATGGTATGTGTGTGTGTGTGTGTGTGTGTGCGTGTGTGTGTGTGTGTGTGTGTTATATACCATTAAAATGTTTTGACATTAGCACATTCTACAACAAATTTTGCTTAGCATATTTGTTATGAAAAACTTCATGCAAAAGTTGTTGTTGCATAGCAATTTTAAACAGATCATAACCATTTACTGATCTGAATGAATTAAAATCAAAAAAGAAAATTCAACCAGTACGAGGCAGGGTTTGTACACTTCTGAGGGAGAAAAATTCAAGGACTTTCCAGGACATAAACTGAAAAAAATTCCGGATGATTACTACGCTTTAATTACTGGTCAAATTACATTTTTAAAAGTAATTTCAGTTTTAAGTAATAAAAATGATGAAAGATGTAAGTGGATGAGGGTGCTTTTTTTCTTTTTTTTTTTGTTCATTAGATTTCTTTTTAATGTTTTAAATGGAGAATTACCCAATAATGCAAAACTGATTCATAGTGGTGCAGTTACTGCAAGCAGGGCTGCCACTCGGTTCAAGCAGTAAAAAAAGTAACAAAAATTATTTAAAAAGTAACCTATCTATTGCGCCAAAAGTAACCTATTCTATTTCGCAAAAAGTACTCAAAAAGTGTGTGTGTGTTTATATCATCATCATCATTGTCAACCATTATCAATCCACTGCTGGACGAAGGTCTCCCCAAGTTTCCTCCACAACGGTCTGTCTTGTGCCAGTCTCCTCCATGTCACCCCTGCATACTTTCGAATTTCATCCACCCATCTCCCATGTGGTCTTCTTCTGGGTCTTTTCCTGTCCCTTGGAATCAATCTAAAATTTCGGCTGTCCATCGATGATCTGTCCTTCTGGCAGTATGTCCAGCCCATTGCCATTTCAGGGATTTAACTCTGATCATGATGTCTTCCACTCTTGTCATTTTTCGGATCCACGAGTTCCTCTTCTTATCTCTCCTGGTTACACCAAGCATGCACCTCTCCATGCTGCTTTGAGTTGTCTGCAGCCTTTGTATGTCTCTTTTAGTTAAGGTCCACGTCTCTGCACCATATGTAAGCACTGGAAGGATGCATTGATCAAACACTTTTCTTTTAAGACATAATGGCATATTGCTCTTGAAAATTATGCTGTTTCTTCCAAAAGCTCTCCAGGCAAGTTTTGTACGCCGATTAATTTCTTCATCAATGTGACCCTCACTTGATATCTGCTGTCCAAGATAAACGTACGTGTCTGTTATCTCCAGCTTTTCTCCATCAATCGATAAATCTTCATTTCTTGTAAAAGCATTGAACATCACTTTTGTCTTCTGAAAGTTCATTTTTAATCCCACTTCTTTACTCTTGTCAGCAAGTTCCTGGATCATACTCTGCAGCTCTGATGGGGTAGTTGCAAAAATGACTACGTCATCAGCAAAACGAAGGTGGGTTAGATAATCTCCATTAATCTTTATCCCTTTGTTTTCCCAGCTCAGTGACTGAAAAACACCCTCCAATGTGGCATTAAAGAGCTTCGGAGATATGGTGTCACCTTGTCTCACTCCCTTTCCAATTTTTACGTGTGTTGTATTTTCAAACAGCCTAATCTTTGCACTTGCATTTTCATAGATGTTATTAATAATATTAATGTATGCATCTTCAATACCGCAGGTTTTCAGAGCCATTGTAACTGCTGATGGTTTCACCGAATCAAAGGCTTTTTCATAATCGATAAAAGCCATGCACAATGGAAGTTCATATTCCCTCGCTCTTTCAATTAGTTCTCTCAGCACGTGAATATGATCTATTGTGCTGTAGCCACTCCTGAATCCAGCTTGTTCTCTCGGTTGAGCCATGTCAGTGTTACCTTCAAGCGGTGTGAAAGAACTTTAGTGAAGATTTTATAAACTACTGATAGGAGGCTGATAGGTCTGTAGTTTCCGAGATCCTCAATGTCACCTTTCTTGTGTAGCAGGATCATTGTAGCGGTGTTCCAATCCTCAGGAATCTTTCCTTCATTAAGGCATCGAGTGAAAATTTGGGCGAGTACTGTTTCGATTTCTCCACTTGCTTCTTGTATGATGTCTACAGTAATTCCATCTTCTCCTGGAGCTTTTCCTCGCTTCATGTTCTTGATTGCATGTGCAACTTCAGCTGGAAGGACTGGAGGAACTCTGGTACTGGTATCTTTCATGATGTCTGGAGTGCATATATCATCCCTTTCATATAATTTGGAGTAGAAATCTTTCACTCTTGTCAAAATTTCGCTTCTATTTCTTGTTACAGAAGAAATAGAAGCGAAATTTTGACAAGAGTGAAAGATTTCTACTCCAAATTATATGAAAGGGATGATATATGCACTCCAGACATCATGAAAGATACCAGTACCAGAGTTCCTCCAGTCCTTCCAGCTGAAGTTGCACATGCAATCAAGAACATGAAGCGAGGAAAAGCTCCAGGAGAAGATGGAATTACTGTAGACATCATACAAGAAGCAAGTGGAGAAATCGAAACAGTACTCGCCCAAATTTTCACTCGATGCCTTAATGAAGGAAAGATTCCTGAGGATTGGAACACCGCTACAATGATCCTGCTACACAAGAAAGGTGACATTGAGGATCTCGGAAACTACAGACCTATCAGCCTCCTATCAGTAGTTTATAAAATCTTCACTAAAGTTCTTTCACACCGCTTGAAGGTAACACTGGACATGGCTCAACCGAGAGAACAAGCTGGATTCAGGAGTGGCTACAGCACAATAGATCATATTCACGTGCTGAGAGAACTAATTGAAAGAGCGAGGGAATATGAACTTCCATTGTGCATGGCTTTTATCGATTATGAAAAAGCCTTTGATTCGGTGAAACCATCAGCAGTTACAATGGCTCTGAAAACCTGCGGTATTGAAGATGCATACATTAATATTATTAATAACATCTATGAAAATGCAAGTGCAAAGATTAGGCTGTTTGAAAATACAACACACGTAAAAATTGGAAAGGGAGTGAGACAAGGTGACACCATATCTCCGAAGCTCTTTAATGCCACATTGGAGGGTGTTTTTCAGTCACTGAGCTGTGTTTATATCATCATCATCATCATTGTCAACCATTATCAATCCACTGCTGGACGAAAAGGTCTCCCCAAGTTTCCTCCACAACGGTCTGTCTTGTGCCAGTCTCCTCCATGTCACCCCTGCATACTTTCGAATTTCATCCACCCATCTCCCATGTGGTCTTCTTCTGGGTCTTTTCTTGTCCCTTGGAATCCAATCTAAAATTTCGGCTGTCCATCGATGATCTGTCCTTCTGGCAGTATGTCCAGCCCATTGCCATTTCAGGGATTTAACTCTGATCATGATGTCTTCCACTCTTCCACTCTTCCTTTCTTCTTTCTTCTTCTTTAAGTTCAACGGCTGCTCCATTTTATATATATATATATATATATTATTATTAATGGCCTCCTCATCACCCCTTATAGCCATCTGATCCACCCACTTTATTTCTATTTTATTTTTTAAACTACTTTATATACTTATACATGAATAGGAAAGTAATTTAATTATAAAAAAATACACTAAAATTATTTATTACTTATGGAAAACGTTGGTAATAATTATGTAAATTATTTTGCATAAGTTTTGTTTTGTTATACTTTAGATTTTCCTTAATAATAACACATGAATAGAAAAAGTAATATAATTGCAAAAAATAATGGATTGAACACTATTAGTGACAAATGTAGTTTATTTAATTAGTAACAATGAACTAAAAATATTTATTTTTTCTGGAAAAAGTTTGTAATAAAACGTGTCCTCTGCTTATCTAAATTATTCTGCATAAGCTCTGCTTCTTTACAAACAATATCTTCCTGTTCTTTTACAACTATCATTCCTTCAAGCATTGCTTGGGCAATCCTTGCTTCCCCAAGATCATCTGTCCAAAGCTTTCTTTAACTTCGAATGCGCTTCTTCAAAAAGCTTGTCACTGGTTGTTTTTTTCTCATTAGAATCTTTTTTAATTCTCTTTAGATCTTCTTGTAGTTTTTTAATACACTGTTTTCTCTTTTAATTTCTAATTCACTTTCTTCTATGATCTTGGCATACTTCTCTTCTTCTTTCTTCTTCTTTAAGTTCAACGGCTGCTCCATTTTTTTATTCTCTAGATGTGTCATGTAGGAAGAGTGGGCAGATCTTGCCAAAGCCAGTAGTTCCCTGGTGATTGGGATTAATCCTGGTTTGTTTCCGTAGTTTTTTAAAGCACATTTAATATTAATTCGTGCATTTAACATATGCACTGACATGGATGCTTTTTCATCAGTCAAAATTCTACCAGAATGAGAGTAACCTCTCTCAACATCTCCACTCCCATGAGACGGGGGGGGGGGGGGGGGGAGCTCAGCGTCATTTTCTTGTAGGACTTCCGTCCACAGGGAGTAGAGTTTAGGTCCCAGCCACCTACAGCGAGATCGCCTTTGGGCAGGACACAGAAACGGAAGGAATGAGAGCAAGTCTAGCGACTTTGACAGAACAGTTTGTAGTGAGATTAGAGTACAGTAGATGGCGCCACCGTACAAGTACGATATTGCACATAGAGGGGTGAGAGAATTTCAGGTGGGGTATAGGAAAGGATACCCATTTAACCAGTGGGTCCAGCCTGGGGGCAGTCACTTAACGTGCTCGTCCGATGCAAGGAGGATATTCAGCGATTGTTAGTAAATCACACCATCTCTGAAAGATCAGCCCAGGCTTGAACCTGGGGACCCAGCGTCGATAGTCTGAAACACTAACCACTAAGCCATCAGCGGCTACTCCCATGAGACAGAGTCAAACATACCTTTATACCTTCCGCAACATTTGGATACTTCAGCATGCCACTAGGGAGTTTGAGATTAATGAATGCTTTCCAATACTCATCAATTGGATACTTTTTATTTGCTTCAACTTTTTCTAACTGTAGCATTTTCCACTCATCTTGAAGGATGTCAGTGAGAATATCTATGGGAAGAGCCTTAGCAACCTTTACAATATCTGTAACACTGCAATTTGAATTTTCTTCTTAGGCTGCAGAAAACGCATGTGTTTAAGAACAGATGCAGACGTAGATACATATAGCGATGTTTTTCTGTAGAAGATGTTTGCCACTAGGGAGGCCAGGTGATGCGTAACATCACAGCCTCTCCTTGACAAATGTCAACCCCGCCTTCTCGTGGTGCATCCTGTTCCCACTAAAAGGGGCTCTAACGACCGCCAATAGCGGGATAACTATACCATCGGGATTAGAGGAAATGCTATCCCACACTCACCAAACCGCTTGGCCAGCGTGGTGAGTTATGGCCAAACCCCTCCAAAATGATTCCACAACTTAAATCTTGGCCCTCAGTCTCCGGCAGCTGGAATGTACCTGGCCAAGGCAGCGGCCAGTGCGACATGAAGGCAGAGGGTGCTAAGAATCCTCGGAGGACCGGACTAGGCTGCCATCTGATGCTGACCTTGGCTACGTATAATGGACGCTCCCTATCTTCTGATTGAAGGCTTCTTGAATTGGAAGAGAAACTACAAAGGATCAAGTGGGACATCGTCGGGCTAAGTGAGGTAAGGAGAAAAGGAGAAGATCTCATTGAACTGAAAAGTGGACACCTCTTCTACTATCGTGGGACAGGTACTGGCAGAAATAGTGGTGTTGGATTTATAATAAACAAGAAACTGAAGGATAAAGTTGTAGAAGTTGAAAGTTCCTCTGACAGAGCTGCACGACTCGTTATCCAACTCTCAAGAAGATACCAGGCTCTGATTATTCAAACTTATGCACCCACTACAAGTCATCCTGAAGAAGAAATTGAAGAATTTTATGAGGAAATTCGTCATCTAAATAATAAAGGTAAGCAGCACTTAAAGATAATTATGGGAGATTTCAATGCAAAAATAGGGCAACGGCAACAGAATGAAACTTCAGTAGGCAAATTCGGTCACGGCAACAAAAACCAGCGTGGAAATACTCTCTTTGAGTTTGCAGAGGCAGGTGTTTTCATCTTGAACTCCTTTTTCAAGAAAAAGCCACACAGGAAATGGACATGGAGACATCCAAATGGGACGACAAGTGAAATTGATTTTATTATGTGTAACAAAAAATTTGTCATAGAAGACTGCAGTGTGCTAAACAAGTCAACACAGGTAGTGGCGATAGAATGGTGAGATGTAAGATGCACCTCAACACTAAACTCGAATGTGACAAGCTCATAAGACAAACAAAATGTATTGACATATCCAACCTTAAAAAACACCATAATACCTTCAAGTTGGAACTGAAAAACAGATTCTCTGCTTTAGAAGGCCTAACATAGGAAGAAGTGGATATTTCTGAAGTTAACAGAAAAGTAACTAAAGCTCTTATGGAAACAGCAACAAAATTAGCTGGGTCTAAGAACAAGTTGCATGTGAACAAATTATCAGGAAAAACCAAAATGTTGATGCAAAAAAGAAGAGAGATGAGGACAACTAAAGATGATGTGACTTCCAAAGTGGAATATATAGAGCTATGCAAGACAGTACGAAAAAGTATCACTGAAGACGTAAGGAAATTCAACTGTGAACTAGTAAGGAAAGCAATTGAAAACAACCAAAGCCTAAAGATAGCAAATGGACATCTCAGTAAGGGAAGAAAACAGATTATGGCACTGAGAGAAGAAGATGGTTCTGTAATAAGAAATAGAGGCGAAATTTTGACAAGAGTGAAAGATTTCTACTCCAAATTATATGAAAGGGATGATACATGTACTCCAGACATCATGAAAGGTACCAGTACCAGAATTCTTCCAGTCCTCCCAGCAGAAGTTGCACATGCAATCAAGAACATGAAGCAGGGGAAAAGCTCCAGGAGAAGATGGAATTACTGTAGACATCATACAAGAAGCAAGTGGAGAAATCAAAACAGTACTCACCCAAATTTTCACTCTATGCCTTAATGAAGGAAGATTCCTGAGGATTGGAACAACGCTACAATGATCTTGCTACATAAAAAAGGTGACATTCAGGATTTCAGGAACTACAGACCTATCAGCCTCCTATCAGTGGTTTATAAAATCTTCACTAAAGTTCTTTCACACCGCTTGAAGGTGACACTGGACATGGCTCAACCGAGAGAACAAGCTGGATTCAGGAGTGGCTACAGCACAATAGATCATATCCACGTACTGAGAGAACTAATTGAAAGTGAGAGGGAATATGAACTTCCATTGTGCATGGCTTTTATCGATTATGAAAAAGCCTTTGATTCGGTGAAACCATCAGCAGTTACAATGGCTCTGAAATCATGCGGTATGGAAGATGCGTACATTAATATTATTAATAACATCTATGAAAATGCAAGTGCAAAGATTCGGCTGTTTGAAAATACAACACACATAAAAACTGGAAAAGGAGTAAGACAAGGGGACACCATATCTCCGAAGCTCTTTAATGCCACATTGGAAAATGTCTTTCAATCACTGAACTGGGAAAACAAAGGGATAAAGATTAATGGAGATTATCTAACCCACCTTCGTTTTGCTGACGACATAGTCATTTTTGCAACTATCCCATCAGAGCTGTAGAGTATGATCCAGGAACTTGCTGACAAGAGTAAAGAAGTGGGATTAAAAATGAACTTCCAGAAGACAAAAGTGATGTTCAATGCTTCTACAAGAAATGAAGATTTATCGATTGATGGAGAAAAGCTGGAGATAACAGACACGTACGTTTATCTTGGACAGCAGATATCAAGTGAGGGTCACATTGATGAAGAAATTAATCGGCGTATAAAACTTGCCTGGAGAGCTTTTGGAAGAAACAGCATAATTTTCAAGAACAATATGCCAATTATGTCTTAAAAGAAAGTGTTTGATCAATGCATCCTTCCAGTGTTTGATCAATGCATCCTTCTGGTGCAGAGACGTGGACCTTAACTAAAAGAGACATACAAAGGCTGCAGACAACTAAAAGCAGCATGGAGAGGTGCATGCTTGGTGTAACCAGGAGAGATAAGAAGAGGAACTCGTGGATCCGAAAAATGACAAGAGTGGAAGACATCGTGATCAGAGTTAAATCCCTGAAATGGCAATGGGCTGGACATACTGCCAGAAGGACAGACCATCGATGGACAGCCAAAATTTTAGATTGGATTCCAAGGGACAGGAAGAGACCCAGAAGAAGGCCACATGGGAGATGGGTGGATGAAATTCGAAAGTATGCAGGAGTGACATGGAGGAGACTGGCACAAGACAGACCGTTGTGGAGGAAACTTGGGGAGACCTTCGTCCCGCAGTGGATTGATAATGGTTGACAATGATGATTATTATTATTAATGGCCTCCTCATCACCCCTTATAGCCATCTGATCCACCCACTTTATTTCTATATAATTTTTTAAACTACTTTATATACTTATACATGAATAGGAAAGTAATTTAATAATAAAAATATGGAGCAAACATGTGACAAATGTACTTTGTTTATAAAAAAAATACACTAAAATTATTTATTACTTATGGAAAACGTTGGTAATAATTATGTAAATTATTTTGCATAAGTTTTGTTTTGTTATACTTTAGATTTTCCTTAATAATAACACATGAATAGAAAAAAGTAATATAATTGCAAAAAAATAATGGATTGAACACTATTAGTGACAAATGTAGTTTATTTAATTAGTAACAATGAACTAAAAATATTTATTTTTTCTGGCAAAAGTTTGTAATAAAACGTGTCCTCTGCTTATCTAAATTATTCTGCATAAGTTCTGCTTCTTTACAAACAATATCTTCCTGTTCTTTTACAACTATCATTCCTTCAAGCATTGCTTGGGCAATCTTTGCTTCCCCAAGATAATCTGTCCAAAGCTTTCTTTAACTTCGAATGCACTTCTTCAAAAAGCTTGTCACTGGTTGTTTTTTCTCATTAGAATCTTTTTTAATTCTCTTTAGATCTTCTTGTAGTTTTTCAATACACTGTTTTCTCTTTTTAATTTCTAAGTCACTTTCTTCTATGATCTTGGCATACTTCTCTTCTTCTTTCTTCTTCTTTAAGTTCAACGGCTGCTCCATTTTTTTATTCTCTAGATGTGTCATGTAGGAAGAGTGGGCAGATCTTGCCAAAGCCAGTAGTTCCCTGGTGATTGGGATTAATCCTGGTTTGTTTCCGTAGTTTTTAAAGCACATTTAATATTAATTCGTGCATTTAACATATGCACTGACATGGATGCTTTTTCATCAGTCAAAATTCTACCAGAATGAGAGTAACCTCTCTCAACATCTCCACTCCCATGAGACAGAGTCAAACATACCTTTATACCTTCCGCAACATTTGGATACTTCAGCATGCCGCTAGGGAGTTTGAGATTAATGAATGCTTTCCAGTACTCATCAATTGGAGACTTTTAATTTGCTTCAACTTTTTCTAACTGTAGCATTTTCCACTCATCTTGAAGGATGTCAGTGGGAATATCTATGGGAAGAGCCTTAGCAACCTTTACAATATCTGTAATGCTGCAATTTGAATTTTTCTTCTTAGGCTGCAGAAAACGCATGTGTTTAAGAACAGATGCAGACGTAGATACATATAGCGATGTTTTCTGTAGAAGATGTTTACAACTGGCAAAATAATGTTGCTGTACACCCCTTCGAAACAGAATGACTTCTTTTTCTGGGAAGTCTTTCATGTAAGCTTCCACTATGCAGTTAACCACAACAGCTTTTAATGGAAGAAGGTTGCCTGACTGAAAGATTTGTTCCTGATCCCATGAACATGATGTATTCAGTTTCTTTAATACGTCAGTCTTGCAAACCCGACCAATAAGAGAGCAGCAGAGTATTTTCAGTTCATGATACAAAATATGGATGAGTAGTTCTTGCTTTTGAAACCTCTTAGTGAGTCCTGTAAACAAATCAGCACTTGACATGACAAAAGTCAGTTCAGCTTTGTATGTTGGTTTTTTCAGGAATGAACTGATAACTTTGAACTTTCTGGCTGCACATTTTTTAGGGATAAAATTCAAGAAATATTTCTGCAGAGCAGGACTTTGTTCAAGCAGGCATTCACAAGAATCTCTCAAGGTCAGCCACTTTGATGGCACATGCTTCAATTATTTCTTTCTTGGCACATTCATTTCTTGCTGTACTTTGGTGTAATCTTCCCATCTACTTCGAAAACCATCAAAGAAATGGAAAACTGTAATAGCAATGTCTGAACATTCCTCTCCTAATACATTAAGACCCTTCAGTGAAAGCATTATGAACCAGATGTATGTTGCATGTGCCAATGTTAATTAAGCCACTACTTCTAACAGACCACACTTCTTCATTAACTAGTCTGTGCACTTTTATATTGACGTTGGGCCCGTCGCTTCCTAACAACAACATGTGATTTAAGGACAAATCTGATTTTTCTAAGGCCAGTACTATATGCTTTGATAGTTCTTCTGTAGTCGCATGACCTAAGAAGAAAGATTCAAGGTGCATAACCTGTATTTTTCCTTTATTTTTTTGACCAATATCTTATTAATATTTGAAGTTCTTTTTCATTTTCTGCATTTGTTGTCTCATCAAACTGAATACTGTAATATGAACCCTGAGCATCTTTGATCATTTGGTTATGAAAATAAAGACTTAATGCTTCCGTAATAAGATAACTCACTTCAGTTTTCGACAAGGAAAACCCACCAGGTACTCATTGTAGAAACATGGACTGAAATATATCACTTATTCCATTGCATGAAGGAGCAGAATAATTGCTAACAACAGTTTTCAGCGCCCACATTAATTCTCCCTCTAATTGCACTGTCTTTTGAACTGTATAAAAGCACTGCACCTGTAGTACTGACTGGCTCTGATACAGATAAGGATGATCCAGATTGATGGTTATCACGTATTGGAGCTGCGGGTGGTCCAATTCTTGCTGACAAATGCAGTTGAAGAGGAGACATCTTTCACAGACTGTGCATGCTGAGTCACAGACTGCAACCCTTTAGTCACTGTAAAGTTGCACTCACAAACAACACAATATCCTTGATCTTAAGAGTTTCCCGTTTTTAACCACTCAGATATTTTAACACCGAGGCAATCTGTATTTGATAGCACTGAAGTCTGAAACTTGCACTTTCCCATGTTATTTTCTGTATTCAGAATCAATCTAAAAAAAAAAAAAAGAAAAGCCTCAGTATAGAGTTTTACACAAGAGAAAGAACAGAAAAACACTATAGTTGAATTCAGCATGTAATTAACTTTTACGTCTTTCTGTTTAATTGGTAAGTTTAACTCTTCAGATAAAATAAAATGACATAACTCTTCAGATAATATCTCCTTAAGGATATCATCATCATCATCATCATTGTCAACCATTATCAATCCACTGCTGGACGAAGGTCTCCCCAAGTTTCCTCCACAACGGTCTGTCTTGTGCCAGTCTCCTCCATGTCACTCCCGCATATTTACGAATTTCATCCACCCATCTCCCATGTGGTCTTTTCTGGGTCTTTTCCTGTCCCTTGGAATCCAATCTAAAATTTCGGCTGTCCATCGATGATCTGTCCTTCTGGCAGTATGTCCAGCCCATTGCCATTTCAGGGATTTAACTCTGATCATGATGTCTTCCACTCTTGTCATTTTTCGGATCCACGAGTTCCTCTTCTTATCTCTCCTGGTTACACCAAGCATGCACCTCTCCATGCTGCTTTGAGTTGTCTGCAGCCTTTGTATGTCTCTTTTAGTTAAGGTCCACGTCTCTGCACCATATGTAAGCACTGGAAGGATGCATTGATCAAACACTTTTCTTTTAAGACATAATGGCATATTGCTCTTGAAAATTATGCTGTTTCTTCCAAAAGCTCTCCAGGCAAGTTTTGTACGCCGATTAATTTCTTCATCAATGTGACCCTCACTTGATATCTGCTGTCCAAGATAAACGTACGTGTCTGTTATCTCCAGCTTTTCTCCATCAATCGATAAATCTTCATTTCTTGTAAAAGCATTGAACATCACTTTTGTCTTCTGAAAGTTCATTTTTAATCCCACTTCTTTACTCTTGTCAGCAAGTTCCTGGATCATACTCTGCAGCTCTGATGGGGTAGTTGCAAAAATGACTACGTCATCAGCAAAACGAAGGTGGGTTAGATAATCTCCATTAATCTTTATCCCCTTGTTTTCCCAGCTCAGTGACAGAAAAACACCCTCCAATGTGGCATTAAAGAGCTTCGGAGATATGGTGTCACCTTGTCTCACTCCCTTTCAATTTTTACGTGTGTTGTATTTTCAAACAGCCTAATCTTTGCACTTGCATTTTCATAGATGTTATTAATAATATTAATGTATGCATCTTCAATACCGCAGGTTTTCAGAGCCATTGTAACTGCTGATGGTTTCACCGAATCAAAGGCTTTTTTCATAATCGATAAAAGCCATGCACAATGGAAGTTCATATTCCCTCGCTCTTTCAATTAGTTCTCTCAGCACGTGAATATGATCTATTGTGCTGTAGCCACTCCTGAATCAGCTTGTTCTCTCGGTTGAGCCATGTCCAGTGTTACCTTCAAGCGGTGTGAAAGAACTTTAGTGAAGATTTTATAAACTACTGATAGGAGGCTGATAGGTCTGTAGTTTCCGAGATCCTCAATGTCACCTTTCTTGTGTAGCAGGATCATTGTAGCAGTGTTCCAATCCTCAGGAATCTTTCCTTCATTAAGGCATCGAGTGAAAATTTGGGCGAGTACTGTTTCGATTTCTCCACTTGCTTCTTGTATGATGTCTACAGTAATTCCATCTTCTCCTGGAGCTTTTCCTCGCTTCATGTTCTTGATTGCATGTGCAACTTCAGCTGGAAGGACTGGAGGAACTCTGGTACTGGTATCTTTCATGATGTCTGGAGTGCATATATCATCCCTTTCATATAATTTGGAGTAGAAATCTTTCCTCTTGTCAAAATTTCGCTTCTATTTCTTGTTACAGAAAAAATAGAAGCGAAATTTTGACAAGAGTGAAAGATTTCTACTCCAAATTATATGAAAGGGATGATATATGCACTCCAGACATCATGAAAGATACCAGTACCAGAGTTCCTCCAGTCCTTCCAGCTGAAGTTGCACATGCAATCAAGAACATGAAGCGAGGAAAAGCTCCAGGAGAAGATGGAATTACTGTAGACATCATACAAGAAGCAAGTGGAGAAATCGAAACAGTACTCGCCCAAATTTTCACTCGATGCCTTAATGAAGGAAAGATTCCTGAGGATTGGAACACCGCTACAATGATCCTGCTACACAAGAAAGGTGACATTGAGGATCTCGGAAACTACAGACCTATCAGCCTCCTATCAGTAGTTTATAAAATCTTCACTAAAGTTCTTTCACACTGCTTGAAGGTAACACTGGACATGGCTCAACCGAGAGAACAAGCTGGATTCAGGAGTGGCTACAGCACAATAGATCATATTCACGTGCTGAGAGAACTAATTGAAAGAGCGAGGGAATATGAACTTCCATTGTGCATGGCTTTTATCGATTATGAAAAAGCCTTTGATTCGGTGAAACCATCAGCAGTTACAATGGCTCTGAAAACCTGCGGTATTGAAGATGCATACATTAATATTATTAATAACATCTATGAAAATGCAAGTGCAAAGATTAGGCTGTTTGAAAATACAACACACGTAAAAATTGGAAAGGGAGGGAGACAAGGTGACACCATATCTCCGAAGCTCTTTAATGCCACATTGGAGGGTGTTTTTCAGTCACTGAGCTGTGTTTATATCATCATCATCATCATCATTGTCAACCATTATCAATCCACTGCTGGACGAAGGTCTCCCCAAGTTTCCTCCACAACGGTCTGTCTTGTGCCAGTCTCCTCCATGTCACCCCTGCATACTTTCGAATTTCATCCACCCATCTCCCATGTGGTCTTCTTCTGGGTCTTTTCTTGTCCCTTGGAATCCAATCTAAAATTTCGGCTGTCCATCGATGATCTGTCCTTCTGGCAGTATGTCCAGCCCATTGCCATTTCAGGGATTTAACTCTGATCATGATGTCTTCCACTCTTCCACTCTTCCTTTCTTCTTTCTTCTTCTTTAAGTTCAACGGCTGCTCCATTTTTTTATATATATATATATATATTATTATTAATGGCCTCCTCATCACCCCTTATAGCCATCTGATCCACCCACTTTATTTCTATTTTATTTTTTAAACTACTTTATATACTTATACATGAATAGGAAAGTAATTTAATTATAAAAAAATACACTAAAATTATTTATTACTTATGGAAAACGTTGGTAATAATTATGTAAATTATTTTGCATAAGTTTTGTTTTGTTATACTTTAGATTTTCCTTAATAATAACACATGAATAGAAAAAGTAATATAATTGCAAAAAATAATGGATTGAACACTATTAGTGACAAATGTAGTTTATTTAATTAGTAACAATGAACTAAAAATATTTATTTTTTCTGGAAAAAGTTTGTAATAAAACGTGTCCTCTGCTTATCTAAATTATTCTGCATAAGCTCTGCTTCTTTACAAACAATATCTTCCTGTTCTTTTACAACTATCATTCCTTCAAGCATTGCTTGGGCAATCCTTGCTTCCCCAAGATCATCTGTCCAAAACTTTCTTTAACTTCGAATGCGCTTCTTCAAAAAGCTTGTCACTGGTTGTTTTTTTCTCATTAGAATCTTTTTTAATTCTCTTTAGATCTTCTTGTAGTTTTTTAATACACTGTTTTCTCTTTTTAATTTCTAATTCACTTTCTTCTATGATCTTGGCATACTTCTCTTCTTCTTTCTTCTTCTTTAAGTTCAACGGCTGCTCCATTTTTTTATTCTCTAGATGTGTCATGTAGGAAGAGTGGGCAGATCTTGCCAAAGCCAGTAGTTCCCTGGTGATTGGGATTAATCCTGGTTTGTTTCCGTAGTTTTTTAAAGCACATTTAATATTAATTCGTGCATTTAACATATGCACTGACATGGATGCTTTTTCATCAGTCAAAATTCTACCAGAATGAGAGTAACCTCTCTCAACATCTCCACTCCCATGAGACGGGGGGGGGGGGGCTCAGCGTCATTTTCTTGTAGGACTTCCGTCCACAGGGAGTAGAGTTTAGGTCCCAGCCACCTACAGCGAGATCGCCTTTTGGGCAGGACACAGAAACGGAAGGAATGAGAGCAAGTCTAGCGACTTTGACAGAACAGTTTGTAGTGAGATTAGAGTACAGTAGATGGCGCCACCGTACAAGTACGATATTGCACATAGAGGGGTGAGAGAATTTCAGGTGGGGTATAGGAAAGGATACCCATTTAACCAGTGGGTCCAGCCTGGGGGCAGTCACTTAACGTGCTTGTCCGATGCAAGGAGGATATTCAGCGATTGTTAGTAAATCACACCATCTCTGAAAGATCAGCCCAGGCTTGAACCTGGGGACCCAGCATCGATAGTCTGAAACACTAACCACTAAGCCATCAGCGGCTACTCCCATGAGACAGAGTCAAACATACCTTTATACCTTCCGCAACATTTGGATACTTCAGCATGCCACTAGGGAGTTTGAGATTAATGAATGCTTTCCAGTACTCATCAATTGGATACTTTTTATTTGCTTCAACTTTTTCTAACTGTAGCATTTTCCACTCATCTTGAAGGATGTCAGTGGGAATATCTATGGGAAGAGCCTTAGCAACCTTTACAATATCTGTAACACTGCAATTTGAATTTTTCTTCTTAGGCTGCAGAAAACGCATGTGTTTAAGAACAGATGCAGACGTAGATACATATAGCGATGTTTTCTGTAGAAGATGTTTGCCACTAGGGAGGTCAGGTGATGCGTAACATCACAGCCTCTCCTTGACAAATGTCAACCCCGCCTTCTCGTGGTGCATCCTGTTCCCACTAAAGGGGCTCTAACGACCGCCAATAGCGGGATAACTATACCATCGGGATTAGAGGAAATGCTATCCCACACTCACCAAACCGCTTGGCCAGCGTGGTGAGTTATGGCCAAACCCCTCCAAAATGATTCCACAACTTAAATCTTGGCCCTCAGTCTCCGGCAGCTGGAATGTACCTGGCCAAGGCAGCGGCCAGTGCGACATGAAGGCAGAGGGTGCTAAGAATCCTCGGAGGACCGGACTAGGCTGCCATCTGATGCTGACCTTGGCTACGTATAATGGACGCTCCCTATCTTCTGATTGAAGGCTTCTTGAATTGGAAGAGAAACTACAAAGGATCAAGTGGGACATCGTCGGGCTAAGTGAGGTAAGGAGAAAAGGAGAAGATCTCATTGAACTGAAAAGTGGACACCTCTTCTACTATCGTGGGACAGGTACTGGCAGAACTAGTGGTGTTGGATTTATAATAAACAAGAAACTGAAGGATAAAGTTGTAGAAGTTGAAAGTTCCTCTGACAGAGCTGCACGACTCGTTATCCAACTCTCAAGAAGATACCAGGCTCTGATTATTCAAACTTATGCACCCACTACAAGTCATCCTGAAGAAGAAATTGAAGAATTTTATGAGGAAATTCGTCATCTAAATAATAAAGGTAAGCAGCACTTAAAGATAATTATGGGAGATTTCAATGCAAAAATAGGGCAACGGCAACAGAATGAAACTTCAGTAGGCAAATTCGGTCACGGCAACAAAAACCAGTGTGGAAATACTCTCTTTGAGTTTGCAGAGGCAGGTGTTTTCATCTTGAACTCCTTTTTCAAGAAAAAGCCACACAGGAAATGGACATGGAGACATCCAAATGGGACGACAAGTGAAATTGATTTTATTATGTGTAACAAAAAATTTGTCATAGAAGACTGCAGTGTGCTAAACAAGTCAACACAGGTAGTGGCGATAGAATGGTGAGATGTAAGATGCACCTCAACACTAAACTCGAATGTGACAAGCTCATAAGACAAACAAAATGTATTGACATATCCAACCTTAAAAAACACCATAATACCTTCAAGTTGGAACTGAAAAACAGATTCTCTGCTTTAGAAGGCCTAACATAGGAAGAAGTGGATATTTCTGAAGTTAACAGAAAAGTAACTAAAGCTCTTATGGAAACAGCAACAAAATTAGCTGGGTCTAAGAACAAGTTGCATGTGAACAAATTATCAGGAAAAACCAAAATGTTGATGCAAAAAAGAAGAGAGATGAGGACAACTAAAGATGATGTGACTTCCAAAGTGGAATATATAGAGCTATGCAAGACAGTACGAAAAAGTATCACTGAAGACGTAAGGAAATTCAACTGTGAACTAGTAAGGAAAGCAATTGAAAACAACCAAAGCCTAAAGATAGCAAATGGACATCTCAGTAAGGGAAGAAAACAGATTATGGCACTGAGAGAAGAAGATGGTTCTGTAATAAGAAATAGAGGCGAAATTTTGACAAGAGTGAAAGATTTCTACTCCAAATTATATGAAAGGGATGATACATGTACTCCAGACATCATGAAAGGTACCAGTACCAGAATTCTTCCAGTCCTCCCAGCAGAAGTTGCACATGCAATCAAGAACATGAAGCAGGGGAAAAGCTCCAGGAGAAGATGGAATTACTGTAGACATCATACAAGAAGCAAGTGGAGAAATCAAAACAGTACTCACCCAAATTTTCACTCTATGCCTTAATGAAGGGAAGATTCCTGAGGATTGGAACAACGCTACAATGATCTTGCTACATAAAAAAGGTGACATTCAGGATTTCAGGAACTACAGACCTATCAGCCTCCTATCAGTGGTTTATAAAATCTTCACTAAAGTTCTTTCACACCGCTTGAAGGTGACACTGGACATGGCTCAACCGAGAGAACAAGCTGGATTCAGGAGTGGCTACAGCACAATAGATCATATCCACGTACTGAGAGAACTAATTGAAAGTGAGAGGGAATATGAACTTCCATTGTGCATGGCTTTTATCGATTATGAAAAAGCCTTTGATTCGGTGAAACCATCAGCAGTTACAATGGCTCTGAAATCATGCGGTATGGAAGATGCGTACATTAATATTATTAATAACATCTATGAAAATGCAAGTGCAAAGATTCGGCTGTTTGAAAATACAACACACATAAAAACTGGAAAAGGAGTAAGACAAGGGGACACCATATCTCCGAAGCTCTTTAATGCCACATTGGAAAATGTCTTTCAATCACTGAACTGGGAAAACAAAGGGATAAAGATTAATGGAGATTATCTAACCCACCTTCGTTTTGCTGACGACATAGTCATTTTTGCAACTATCCCATCAGAGCTGTAGAGTATGATCCAGGAACTTGCTGACAAGAGTAAAGAAGTGGGATTAAAAATGAACTTCCAGAAGACAAAAGTGATGTTCAATGCTTCTACAAGAAATGAAGATTTATCGATTGATGGAGAAAAGCTGGAGATAACAGACACGTACGTTTATCTTGGACAGCAGATATCAAGTGAGGGTCACATTGATGAAGAAATTAATCGGCGTATAAAACTTGCCTGGAGAGCTTTTGGAAGAAACAGCATAATTTTCAAGAACAATATGCCAATTATGTCTTAAAAGAAAAGTGTTTGATCAATGCATCCTTCCAGTGTTTGATCAATGCATCCTTCTGGTGCAGAGACGTGGACCTTAACTAAAAGAGACATACAAAGGCTGCAGACAACTAAAAGCAGCATGGAGAGGTGCATGCTTGGTGTAACCAGGAGAGATAAGAAGAGGAACTCGTGGATCCGAAAAATGACAAGAGTGGAAGACATCGTGATCAGAGTTAAATCCCTGAAATGGCAATGGGCTGGACATACTGCCAGAAGGACAGACCATCGATGGACAGCCAAAATTTTAGATTGGATTCCAAGGGACAGGAAGAGACCCAGAAGAAGGCCACATGGGAGATGGGTGGATGAAATTCGAAAGTATGCAGGAGTGACATGGAGGAGACTGGCACAAGACAGACCGCTGTGGAGGAAACTTGGGGAGACCTTCGTCCCGCAGTGGATTGATAATGGTTGACAATGATGATTATTATTATTAATGGCCTCCTCATCACCCCTTATAGCCATCTGATCCACCCACTTTATTTCTATATAATTTTTTAAACTACTTTATATACTTATACATGAATAGGAAAGTAATTTAATTATAAAAATATGGAGCAAACATGTGACAAATGTACTTTGTTTATAAAAAAAATACACTAAAATTATTTATTACTTATGGAAAACGTTGGTAATAATTATGTAAATTATTTTGCATAAGTTTTGTTTTGTTATACTTTAGATTTTCCTTAATAATAACACATGAATAGAAAAAGTAATATAATTGCAAAAAAATAATGGATTGAACACTATTAGTGACAAATGTAGTTTATTTAATTAGTAACAATGAACTAAAAATATTTATTTTTTCTGGCAAAAGTTTGTAATAAAACGTGTCCTCTGCTTATCTAAATTATTCTGCATAAGTTCTGCTTCTTTACAAACAATATCTTCCTGTTCTTTTACAACTATCATTCCTTCAAGCATTGCTTGGGCAATCTTTGCTTCCCCAAGATAATCTGTCCAAAGCTTTCTTTAACTTCGAATGCACTTCTTCAAAAAGCTTGTCACTGGTTGTTTTTTTCTCATTAGAATCTTTTTTAATTCTCTTTAGATCTTCTTGTAGTTTTTCAATACACTGTTTTCTCTTTTTAATTTCTAAGTCACTTTCTTCTATGATCTTGGCATACTTCTCTTCTTCTTTCTTCTTCTTTAAGTTCAACGGCTGCTCCATTTTTTTATTCTCTAGATGTGTCATGTAGGAAGAGTGGGCAGATCTTGCCAAAGCCAGTAGTTCCCTGGTGATTGGGATTAATCCTGGTTTGTTTCCGTAGTTTTTTAAAGCACATTTAATATTAATTCGTGCATTTAACATATGCACTGACATGGATGCTTTTTCATCAGTCAAAATTCTACCAGAATGAGAGTAACCTCTCTCAACATCTCCACTCCCATGAGACAGAGTCAAACATACCTTTATACCTTCCGCAACATTTGGATACTTCAGCATGCCACTAGGGAGTTTGAGATTAATGAATGCTTTCCAGTACTCATCAATTGGAGACTTTTAATTTGCTTCAACTTTTTCTAACTGTAGCATTTTCCACTCATCTTGAAGGATGTCAGTGGGAATATCTATGGGAAGAGCCTTAGCAACCTTTACAATATCTGTAATGCTGCAATTTGAATTTTTCTTCTTAGGCTGCAGAAAACGCATGTGTTTAAGAACAGATGCAGACGTAGATACATATAGCGATGTTTTCTGTAGAAGATGTTTACAACTGGCAAAATAATGTTGCTGTACACCCCTTCGAAACAGAATGACTTCTTTTTCTGGGAAGTCTTTCATGTAAGCTTCCACTATGCAGTTAACCACAACAGCTTTTAATGGAAGAAGGTTGCCTGACTGAAAGATTTGTTCCTGATCCCATGAACATGATGTATTCAGTTTCTTTAATACGTCAGTCTTGCAAACCCGACCAATAAGAGAGCAGCAGAGTATTTTCAGTTCATGATACAAAATATGGATGAGTAGTTCTTGCTTTTGAAACCTCTTAGTGAGTCCTGTAAACAAATCAGCACTTGACATGACAAAAGTCAGTTCAGCTTTGTATGTTGGTTTTTTCAGGAATGAACTGATAACTTTGAACTTTCTGGCTGCACATTTTTTAGGGATAAAATTCAAGAAATATTTCTGCAGAGCAGGACTTTGTTCAAGCAGGCATTCACAAGAATCTCTCAAGGTCAGCCACTTTGATGGCACATGCTTCAATTATTTCTTTCTTGGCACATTCATTTCTTGCTGTACTTTGGTGTAATCTTCCCATCTACTTCGAAAACCATCAAAGAAATGGAAAACTGTAATAGCAATGTCTGAACATTCCTCTCCTAATACATTAAGACCCTTCAGGAAAGCATTATGAACCAGATGTATGTTGCATGTGCCAATGTTAATTAAGCCACTACTTCTAACAGACCACACTTCTTCATTAACTAGTCTGTGCACTTTTATATTGACGTTGGGCCCGTCGCTTCCTAACAACAACATGTGATTTAAGGACAAATCTGATTTTTCTAAGGCCAGTACTATATGCTTTGATAGTTCTTCTGTAGTCGCATGACCTAAGAAGAAAGATTCAAGGTGCATAACCTGTATTTTTCCTTTATTTTTTTGACCAATATCTTATTAATATTTGAAGTTCTTTTTCATTTTCTGCATTTGTTGTCTCATCAAACTGAATACTGTAATATGAACCCTGAGCATCTTTGATCATTTGGTTATGAAAATAAAGACTTAATGCTTCCGTAATAAGATAACTCACTTCAGTTTTCGACAAGGAAAACCCACCAGGTACTCATTGTAGAAACATGGACTGAAATATATCACTTATTCCATTGCATGAAGGAGCAGAATAATTGCTAACAACAGTTTTCAGCGCCCAAATTAATTCTCCTCTAATTGCACTGTCTTTTGAACTGTATAAAAGCACTGCACCTGTAGTACTGACTGGCTCTGATACAGATAAGGATGATCCAGATTGATGGTTATCACGTATTGGAGCTGCGGGTGGTCCAATTCTTGCTGACAAATGCAGTTGAAGAGGAGACATCTTTCACAGACTGTGCATGCTGAGTCACAGACTGCAACCCTTTAGTCACTGTAAAGTTGCACTCACAAACAACACAATATCCTTGATCTTAAGAGTTTCCCTTTTTTAACCACTCAGATATTTTAACACCGAGGCAATCTGTATTTGATAGCACTGAAGTCTGAAACTTGCACTTTCCCATGTTATTTTCTGTATTCAGAATCAATCTAAAAAAAGAAAAGCCTCAGTATAGAGTTTTACACAAGAGAAAGAACAGAAAAACACTATAGTTGAATTCAGCATGTAATTAACTTTTACGTCTTTCTGTTTAATTGGTAAGTTTAACTCTTCAGATAAAATAAAATGACATAACTCTTCAGATAATATCTCCTTAAGGATATCATCATCATCATCATCATTGTCAACCATTATCAATCCACTGCTGGACGAAGGTCTCCCCAAGTTTCCTCCACAACGGTCTGTCTTGTGCCAGTCTCCTCCATGTCACTCCCGCATATTTACGAATTTCATCCACCCATCTCCCATGTGGTCTTTTTCTGGGTCTTTTCCTGTCCCTTGGAATCCAATCTAAAATTTCGGCTGTCCATCTATGGTCTGTCCTTCTGGCAGTATGTCCAGCCCATTGCCATTTCAGGGATTTAACTCTGATCATGATGTCTTCCACTCTCGTCATTTTTCGGATCCACGAGTTCTTCTTCTTATCTCTCCTGGTTATACCAAGCATGCACCTCTCCATGCCTCTTTGAGTTGTCTGCAGCCTTTGTATGTCTCTTTTAGTTAAGGCCCACGTCTCTGCACCATACGTAAGCACTGGAAGGATGCATTGATCAAACACTTTTCTTTTAAGACATAATGGCATATTGCTCTTGAAAATTATGCTGTTTCTTCCAAAAGCTCTTTAGGCAAGTTTTGTACGCCGATTAATTTCTTCATCAATGTGACCCTCACTTGATATCTGCTGTCCAAGATAAACATACGTATCTGTTATCTCCAGTTTTTCTCCATCAATCGATAAATCTTCATTTCTTGTAAAAGCATTGAACATCACTTTTGTCTTCTGAAAGTTCATTTTTAATCCCACTTCTTTACTCTTGTCAGCAAGTTCCTGGATCATACTCTGCAGCTCTGATGGGGTAGTTGCAAAAATGACTACGTCATCAGCAAAACGAAGGTGGGTTAGATAATCTCCATTAATCTTTATCCCTTTGTTTTCCCAGTTCAGTGATTGAAAGACATTTTCCAATGTGGCATTAAAGAGCTTCGGAGATATGGTGTCACCTTGTCTCACTCCCTTTCCAATTTTTATGTGTGTTGTATTTTCAAACAGCCGAATCTTTGCACTTGCATTTTCATAGATGTTATTAATAATATTAATGTATGCATCTTCAATACCGCAGGATTTCAGAGCCGTGGTAACTGCTGATGGTTTCACCGAATCAAAGGCTTTTTCATAATCGATAAAAGCCATGCACAATGGAAGTTCATATTCCCTCGCTCTTTCAATTAGTTCTCTCAGTACGTGGATATGATCTATTGTGCTGTAGCCACTCCTGAATCCAGCTTGTTCTCTCGGTTGAGCCATGTCCAGTGTTACCTTCAAGCGGTGTGAAAGAACTTTAGTGAAGATTTTATAAACCACTGATAGGAGGCTGATAGGTCTGTAGTTCCTGAGATCCTCAATGTCACCTTTTTTATGTAGCAGGATCATTGTAGCATTGTTCCAATCCTCAGGAATCTTCCCTTCATTAAGGCATCGAGTGAAAATTTGGGCGAGTACTGTTTCAATTTCTCCACTTGCTTCTTGTATGATGTCTATAGTAATTCCATCTTCTCCTGGAGCTTTCCCCAGCTTCATGTTCTTGATTGCATGAGCAACTTCTGCTGGGAGGACTGGAAGAACTCTGGTACCTTTCATGATGTCTGGAGTACATGTATCATCCCTTTCATATAATTTGGAGTAGAAATCTTTCACTCTTGTCAAAATTTCGCCTCTATTTCTTGTTATAGAACCATGTTCTTTTCTCAGAGCCATAATCTGTTTTCTTCCCTTACTGAGATGTCCATTTGCTATCTTCAGGCTTTGGTTGTTTTCAATTGCTTTCCTCACTAGCTCACAGTTGAATTTCCTTACGTCTTCAGTGATACTTTTTCGTGTTGTCTTGCATAGCTCTATATATTCCACTTTGGAAGTCACATCTTTTTTAGTTGTCCTCATCTCTCTTCTTTTTTGCATCAACATTTTGGTTTTTCCTGATAATTTGTTCACATGCAACTTGTTCTTAGACCCAGCTAATTTTGTTGCTGTTTCCATTAGAGCTTTGGTTACTTTTCTGTTAACTTCCGAAATATCCACTTCTTCCGATGTTAGGCCTTCTAAAGCAGAGAATCTGTTCTTCAGTTCCAACTTGAAAGTATTATGGTGTTTTTTAAGGTTGGTTATGTCAATACATTTTGTTTGTCTTATGAGCTTGCCACGTTCCAGTTTAGTGTTGAGGTGCATCTTACATCTCACCAATCTATGGTCACTACCTGTGTTGAACTTGTTCAGCACACTGCAGTCTTCTATGACGAATTTTTTGTTACACATAATAAAATCAATTTCACTTGTCGTCCCAATTGGATGTCTCCATGTCCATTTCCTGTGTGGCTTTTTCTTGAAAAAGGAGTTCAAGATGAAAAATCCTTCTGCCTCTGCAAACTCAACGAGAGTATTTCCACGCTGGTTTCGGATATATATATATATATATATATATATATATATATATATATTTGTTTATTCTCATCATCAGAGTTCAATCAGTGAAATTTAAATAAGGCCTATAATTTATTTCAATTAGAATAAAAATTATGACCTTAGGTAACAGGTGATTGCTCTAGGTACCCGTACATTACATTGTAGTTGATGTTTCTTGCTGTTTATTCCTAAAAAGTAACTTAAAGTAACTTTGAATTCAAAAATTACCAAATAGTGGCTTAAAAAAAAAAAAGTAACTTTTACTTGAAAAAGTAACCACGTGGCCCTGCCCAAGGGCTATCAGAAAATCTTTTCCCTCAATCTGAAAATGATTAATTCAATCAGTCATTTTAGCTGCATCACTATTCTACACTATCTTCCATGTAATCAGTCTATTATTGATAACAATTGAAATACTATAACATAAAGCAAGGGCAGATCCAGAATTTAAGAATGGCGAGGGCAGACGTCTAATCAGTTAAAAGAAGAAATATAGAAGAAAACATTATATAAGTCTACCTCTGTTAGCGGAAGAATTGAGAATAGTGGAAAAGTTGAAAATAGGCGAAAAATATTCTTCATAGAAAAAGCTATGCTAAGGGAAAATAATTTTTCAAATAAGTCTCCCAGGAGCAGAGATAGTGGGGGAGGGTGGAGGTGGGGGGATTTTTTGCGGTGAGCGGTAGAGGTCCACGAAAGAATTTTTTCAGTTGAGTTTTCAGGAACTCAGATTTTGTTGCAAATATATCGAAGCAGAAATAAACTCTTATGCCCCTGGTGGCTAAACCATTCTTTACCAACTATCAGAAATTATATGCAAAACATTTCCCACCAGGAGCTGTATCCCATACAGAAAGAATTTTTCAAATCGGAGTTTTAGAAACCGATATAGGGGGAAATGCAATTTTACCTTTATGCCATCTAGCAGAAAGTCTATGAATAACTTGAAAACATATGAAAAACATTTCACACCCAAAATGCTATCCGACAAAGAAGGAATTTTTCAAATCGGATGCTTAGAAGCAGAGATATTGACAAAAATAGGATACACATTTACGGCCCCTGGTACAGAAACCTTGCATTATTTTAAGAAGAAAATATTTCGAAAATGTTTATCGACATGAGTGGTATCTGTCCATGAAAGAATTTTTTCAATCAGGATTTTGGAAGCTCAGATTTTGCTGCAAATACATCAGAAGCAGAAGTTGCCACTTACAACCCCCGGTAGCCAAACCATTCTTTACCAAAAATTAAAAACTATATGCAAAGCATTTCCTATCAGGAGCTGTATCCAGTTCAGAAATAATTTTTCAAATTGGAGTTTCAGAAGCAGAGATATCAGGGGAAACGCAATTTACTTTTACGCCCCTAGCGGAAAATCTATGCGTAACTTGAAAACGTGACTGTTCCTAAAATAATCTTCGACATAAATGGAATAGAAAGGCAAAAAAAATTTTACAATCTGATGTTTGGGAGCAACTGTATGGAATAAAGTTTATTTTAAATTAGATATCTTCTGCATTTACGCTTTCTAACGGCAAAATTGTGCAACGTGAAAAAAAAAAAATAAATAATTTCAAATATCAACATTTGTACATTTCAGGCTTCCCAATGCAAAAAGAATTTTTCAAATCAGACTAATAGTTGCAGAGATATGGTGTTGTCCACAGACGGATGGGCGAATGGATGGACAAACCGGTAACATAAGCACGATCTTTTTTACAAAAAATGTGCTAAAAAAAGAGGTAACACTAATTTTCTAAAAGAAATTAAAAAATATTTTTAAGCATTAATTTCAAGGACTTTCCAGGTTTTCAAACACCTGTGCACACCCTGATGAGAGAATGAATGTGATACACCAATTTCACTTTCTTCATTTACTTATGAGAAACTATGTTAGAGCTGTAAAATACAGAAGTGGCTTACCTTTGGTACAAATTTCTTAGAACCTGAAGATCGAGAATTTCGTGCGTTGATTTTAGCTTCTCGTTCTGGTGCATGCATTCTTTTCATGTGCTCTTTCAGTTTATCCTTCCTTTTAAACTGTTTTCCACAATTGGCACAAAGAAATTCCCTGTGATCTGAATGTCTGAGCATATGCAGTTTTAATTTATCAGGTCTGGGGAAAACCTTCTCACACTTATCACAAGGATATCTTCGTTCTGAATGAAAAGCTCGGATATGTTTCCTTATTTGGTTGTACTCCTCAAACACCTAGAAGGGAAGGAAGGGAAAGAATTACCATGCAACTCATTTATTTGTAACACTGTTATATTCACACATCTGCGAAAATATCCCACAAATTAAAAAAAAAAAAAAATACAATTAAATTACAAAAACATATAAATATGTTTATACATACAAAATGCTAATGCAACTAAAATAATAAAACATAATATATGCTATTTTGGTTGGTGCTGGAGCAACACTGTTACCACCCTGGTATTATTTTGCCAACAAAAAGCTCCCTAAAAAATAATCTTGAACATTTGCATGAATATATTCTACTAATATTATTGTAAAATTTAATTTGAGCACTGATGTTTATTTAATTCTACAATATTATGGAATTTTTTTTTTATGATTAACCTGAAGATAAACTGTTTGTAAGTATTTCATTATTTTAACAGTTTAAACATTACAAAGGCCATGAATAACTATTTCAAAAGGCAGTCTTTATTTAGGTTACTAGGAATATTAAAATTAAGTTTTGCAATTAAAACCATAAACATAAAGCAGCTAAGGTACAATGCAGGTACCAATACCACAGCATAAAGTAACTGCAAAGTGAGAATAACTCCCATGAAGAATGTATCATGTGTGTTCACAGGTATGTTTGCATGTATGAAGTTAATAAAGAGTGGGTGTCATACTGTTTAAGAAAAAGTCATCAAAGTATCTCAACAGTTAGTTAAATTAATGGTACCCGTATATTCGAGAGAATCCCAGTTTTTGGCAGTTAATCACTATTTTTGTGCAGACAGGTGTAGTTATTAACAGGATTTGGAAAACATGCACAAAAAATGACATGGATTCCTAAGATAAAGTAAGGTAAGTTATATTTCAGAATATAATTTTTGACTAACAAACAGTATTAAACATCTTAAGCAGTTTGCTACACACCAGCATAACTCTAAGTGAAATAGTAATAGTCTGAGGGAAGCGGTAGAGGTGATTTTAGTAGCAGAAATAACTGGTGTCTGATGGGTATCTCATGAAATTTTAATAATTTCATGTGCCAATACTATGCCAGCAACCAGGTGTTAAATGATCATGTCCAAAAAGCAGTTTCACAAAAGAACATATTAATGGCTACCTAAAAGCACTGTACTCACCAAAATACTAATAGAAATAAAAGGAGGGTGAGGAGATTTTATGGGAGTAAATATAACATTATTTTCTTGAACTCGATGATAAATGTACACATTTTTACAACCCTTTTATCCACACATTAAGCTGCCTGCCACCATGCTTGTCACTTCCGTTGTTGCACTTTAGTTGATTTTCATGAAGCTGTTCATTAATTACTTGCGTTTCTATAACAGCTTTAAGCATAATTTTCCTTTGTTTTTTAATACTGTTTTACACAATTTTAATCAAATTAATTTACCCAACAAGAATAAGATTATAATTTTAAAAAGCTGGGAAATGTAAAAATTACTCCTTTAAATATCAACAAAAAACATTAGTTAAGTAACAGTACGAATTTGTAAATGAAAAAAATTAGTATTATGATATTACCTTTTGACAGTTGGGACAACTGTATACACCACCTTCACAATGTACATGAACATGCTCTTTCAATGCTACAATCTGTTCAAATTCTGTTTTACAAATGGGACACTCATAGAACTTCCTTTCCTCACTGTGTATTACAGAAAGAAAAATAAAAACTGCTGTTACACAAACAACTGAAAGTCACTTGAACAAAACACTGAATATTTTGCAAAATGCATTTTCAAACACGGTACACAAAAACATTAATAAGGTACAGCAAATAAACTAAATATTTTCAAAATCTCAGTACTTTACATACAAGCAATAATTATGAAAAATATAAATAAAATGATCAACTTATTTTCAAGTTTTGCTAACATATTTACAGAATGTTCCCTTGAAGTTGTGTTCTTCAACAAAGCAAAACCTGAAAACAACTGGGGACTGCAACTATTCTTTCTTTTTTTTCTTCTTCATATTTTTTTTTCTTTTTTAAATCTGTTTAACAAGTTACAAAAGTCAAAGGTACTTGAAATCGAAACACTTTCAATTTTCACTTATTAAAGGTGTTTTATGTACCTTTCAAAATTCAATGATTTCTTTGGAATTCAAATCCAAGTGACATATCATTGAAAGAGACTTATCTTTAAAAAAAAAAAAGATGGGGGGAATGGGGGTGGGGGTGCCAGTCGACAACACATTTTTCTGCTCCATATGTTTTTCCTTCAGCTTCATACTATTGTCACGAACAGAGTAGCCAAATGTAGACATACGAGGATAGTTTCCAAATTATTACCAGATTTTGCAGATAGTTTTTGCATGTAGACTTTTAAAAAATGTTATTTACAGCAATTAAAACATTTACTAAAGGCTTTACTCAGATTAATAAACTTAATTTTATTTTAACTTGAAGAACTTTTGATTATTTTTTACATCTTCCGAGTTCTTTTGTTTTTACAGATGTTTCTGGCCTCTAGATTTTATCAAAGCCTGTTCGCAGAAACTGTATCTAAAGTTTCATTTACACAGAAATAATTAAAATTTGCTTATTGCCAGGTTCGTCTTGCAGTTGCCAGTTATTAAATTAAAATCTTTTCCTTACGTATTTTGTAAGTCTACTATTTTTGGATTATGTTGGAAATGCTATTTATAATTTTTGAAGGTTTATTGATGGAACTGTTTTTCTGGATATAAAAACTTTCTTTAATTATTCTCTTGTTTTTATGAGGTTATAGTCCAATATTTTAATATTTTGTCATAAAGGGCCATTTCACATGCATTGCTGCACATTCAATTGTAATGTACTTATTTTGTCCTTATTGGAATTTGTGATGTTCTAATAATTATTTATTGTTTTATTAATTTGTTTTTTAAATTATCTTATTCTGTTGACATTGTAGTTCACATTTCATGGGTTTGCAGCAACTTTTCTGTTTCAATGGTTGTGTATGCAGATAGATTTTATTTTTATACAACTCTGGTCATGAATTAACATCACTTTAAAAATGAAAACTGCTTTTTAATAGAAATTACTTCTATTCTTTTTTATTAATTAAATTTAAATTTTAATACCTTTTAAAGTGGTAAATATGGAATACACTGGTTTCCATAAGTTAAGGGGGGGGATTGTGATTAGCTGTGAAAGAAGACTTGGAAATGCATAAAACTTGGGTATATGATGTGAAATGCAATGCAGAGTCAGGGTATCATATGCAAACAAGTGGCAATGGCAACGGTTTATGCAAATGAGCTGTACCATAAAAGGGGCTGTTGCAGATATGTGCTCTGCATTGTTTGCGAAGTGTAAAGAAAGGATTTTGAGATAGCACATTTGTTGTAATTGCTGTGAGACATCATTTAACAGATAAACTGAGGTGGAGACTGATCCAAAGACTAGGAGCAAGTTGAAGTCACACGAAAGTTGCAAGATGGCAGCATGTGAGTTTTTCTGTGTTCCACAGACTGTGGAAACAATTTTAAAATATGTAATTAGCTTCCTGAAGGTACAGTAAAGAAAGGCCTAGGACTAAAACATCTGTGGATGACTGATATCTCTGATTAACTATACGGGGGGACAGGACAACTACCATGACACAGTTGCAATTTGCCCTTGCTGCAGCTACAGGAACGGTGGTAGATGCTTCTGCTGTGCACAGAAGGCTTCATGAAGGTCTTTATGTATGCTAGGCGACCAGCACTCTGTGTTCCACTTACCCCACGTCAGAGGGGGAGGGGGGCATTTGAATTGGGCCAGACTTCATTTCAATTGGACTGAAACCAACTGGAAGTCAGTACTCATCACAGCTGAGTCCAGTGGTAGCATGCTGGTTTGGGATGAACGCACAGATCTCTATGTGCTTCCAAAAGAAACTGAATGCTCGGTGCTATAGGGATGATGTCCCAGAACCCTAGTTCATCCTTATGTAGGTGCTATAGGAAATGTATTTCTACTACAAGACAATAACACTTGTCCCCATCACATGAGGCTGGTAGAATAATATTTTAAAGAGGAAGACATTGTCCACATAGATTGGCCAGCCAGGTTTTCCTGGCCTTAATCCAATCGAGCATGTCTAGGATACTCTAGAGAGAACTTTTCTTTTTCTCTCTGCTACTCTCAACCCTCCTCCACAAGACCTAGCGAAGCTTAGACAAGCTTAGCATGAACAATGTCCATTGCTACCCACTAAGCTCCTAGACATCGTGATCAACAGCATGAAACATCACTGAGAGGGGTAACCACATTTCCTATTGAGGTACTTTGGCTAATTAAGGTACTTTCACCTGGTCCTGCATGTGGTCATTTTTGTCAGAAGGAAGTGTTTCTTACAAAATATTTTACGATCTTTCTCTAACATATTATACAATACAGGTTTTTACCAAATTTCGTAATATTTCTTAAAGTATTTTTTGAGTAATCATTATTTTTCTGTTTTCCCCTTAATGTAAGGAAACCAGTCCAGAACTCAAAAGTTTGCAAAACTGGTAGACCTTGAAACAATCATGTGGTCATCCCAAATGCAATTTTTAAGCCAATTGCTATCGTGGAACTTCAAAATATCAAATTCCAAAGTTAAAAACCAAATTAAAATATTAAAACCAACAGGTTTTACTGCAGGTCATCATCCCAGAAAAATCCATTAATTGACTGACATTCATGATATAGACTAACAGTTTCAGAAGATTCATACTTCCATCATCAGATTTCTCTCTTGTGACTTCTATACACCAAGGCATAGTCATTATTACCTTGGATGCGGCCCCGGTGGCGCAGTGGTCTAAGCGATGGCCTCTGATCATTCGTCCGAAAGGGGTCCAGTTTTGAATCCCGGTGAGGCATGGATGTTGTGTTTGTCTTACAGCACTGGCTCTCTCCCTTCCCTGAAACTAGTGACCCTAAATTAAGGACGGGCGACTGCTTATAGCCCAATGAGTTGCTCACGGTGGTAGTTAAACCTCCGATAAAAAAAAAAAAGAAAAAAATTCCCTTCGATAATGAACACTAAGTGTTTTCCCATTCTTAAAGAATGTGGTCAGAGAAACTTCTGTGCATGTGTAGAAGTTTGTAGATCATAGGAACAACTAGTATTAGATGTACTGCCCTCTGGTTATAGGCACTGTAAATCAGTAATTCATAAGTTAAAGAAAAAATTAAACTCCTTGGGCAACAGATTATGGAAAACCACAATGCTCAGAAAAAGAAACAATGCCTAGGCTCAATTAAATGTACCACAAAGCAATGGGCACACTTCTTTATTTATTAATTCTGACCACATAGACCTAACACAAGAATAAATTGAAATTCTATTCAGAACACTGGATCATCCACGAATGAAAAAAAGGGAAAAGACAAAGCAATTTACTATCTAAAAACAATTGCTTGATAGTAGGCCGAGACTTTGTGAACAACAATAAACAGAATTACAATACATACATACATATCACTAAGCTATTCTCTGAAATCCAGAGGTTAGCTCCACAAAGAAAAGACAAACTAACAGATAATTTTTATCTGATTATTTACTTACTGTTGCCAAATCAAACACCTCCACTTACAGCGATCTTGGCACACAATTCAAGCTTCACTGACATCCATCACACAACGCATACAAGATCTTCTATACTTCATACTCATGATCTTTTTCTCATGCAGACACTCCTGAATCTGATCCTCCCATGTCTTCCTTGGCCTTCCTCTGCTTTTCCTTCCTGCCACTTAGACTGAAAATTTTTGTACTCTTCCAAGCAAAATAAATTCAAGCACTTTTTAAATCCAAATTATCATATGTGTCTGCCATCAATCGGTCAGTATGTAGGTATTTTTAGTAAGTTCAGACCATTAATCTAGTTGGGGCAGGCACATCTTCAGTGACCTGCCTGTTAGCTCTTGCCCCCAGTTGGTTTATTTTATTAACTTTGAACTGCCCCTCTGCTTTGGTGTTTTTCAAAATCACTTCATTTTGTGGAATATTTTGAAAGGGTACATTATTTTCATATTCATCTGCTGGTATGACACTTATTGTTTGCTTTAACTTTTTATTTTTGATGCACGATGCTTTGATGCATTTTATGATGCAGCCAGGAGACGAAGGGTCCAAGCATGAAGCACAAGCAATTCCTGGAAGTTCCACCCTCTGGCAAGAACACGTCCCTGACCCAACCAAACAGAAGCCCATCACAATTTGCGAATACATCATTCCACTTATTTTACTCACATGGCTGACACTTTACTCTGTTGTGATATCATAGACAAGACATCAGCTGTCCTCACACTTCCCTGGATGGAACGCAAGTTCTGCGTTATTTGATCAGCTTGGTTTTATCAGAATTACTACACATCTTTTTAGCGCAAACAATAATTTAACACATGCTCTTTCATATCATCACTTAAAAAACAAAACAAAACAAAACAAAAATTCAAGTACCATTTACAGAGCCTTAAACCTTTTCAAGTACTTTCAAAGACTTGACTATGAACTTTTTTTTATTCAAGGACTTTTCAAGGAGTGTACAAACTATGAGGAACAGTTACACTGTCATACACAACCATGTGGTACTCTCTTGAAAAACCATCATTCCTCTGAAAACCTCCCAGAGCAGCTATGACTTTCAATGAAGAATTCATTCTCCTACTAATGTCACCATAAAATTTGTTCTCTCTGTCAAACATGCTTCCTAAATACACAAACTCATTCACCTGGTCAATCACGGTGCCATTTAGACTTATGCTACATTCAGTACTACCAGTTCCCCGCTCAAAAACCACAGCTTTGGTTTTTCTCTTATTAATATTCAGTTTGAATTTCATGCAAACTTCGTACATCTGGGACAACATACTCTGCAACCCACTTTTGCTTTCTGCCAACAGGACAGTGTCATCAGCATACAGCAATCTGCACACACGCATATCACCAAGACATAAACCAGTATTATCTATTTTGGCATCACGCATGCATGCATCCATAAATATATTCAACAGCAAGGGTGACATTACACAACTTTGCCTGACTCCTGCACCAATAGAAAACCATTTCGATAAAACACCATTCACTCGTACACAAGCTCTTCTACCAGCATACATGGCTTTTACACTATTAAGTAGACTCCCAGTAACACCATATTCATTCAATACCTTCCACAGAAGTGTCCTATTTACATACATTTCTCTAAATCTATGAAGGCAGCAAAAACTTTCTTAGCAACAGCCAGATACTTTCCACTCATCATGCGTAATGCAAAAATTTGGTTAGTGCAACCTTTACCAGGCATGAAACCACTCTGAACATCCCACACTTTCTCTGATGTGAGACTTCTTACGTTTTCAATAACGACCTTACCAAACACTTTCCCCGGCACACTTAATAGGCTAATACCATGATAGTTCTTGCAGTCAGTCTGATCACCTTTTCCCTTATACAAGGGAGCAATGATAGCATCCCTCCAATCCTGAGAGACCATTCCTAACTCCCAGTATAACTGGCAAATTTCAGTTAACCAGTCAATTACAGAGTCACCACCATATTTCAACATCTCAGCAGTTATGCCATCAACTCGCGGAGGAGCCTTACCATTCTGGAGATTTTAGAACTTTTCACACCTCTTCTCTTAAGATCGTGCCTGTGCTTCCCTCCTTCACTGTGACATCATCTGCATTCCCTCAGAATCACCTTTGCTTTCTTGATCTAATAACTCACAGAAGTTTTCACCCCATCTTTCACTTAACTCACTGGACTACCATATCATTTCCCCAAATATATTCTTCACACAACTTACAACTTTGTTTCCCCTATTTTTCATGAGTCTCACAAACTTCTAGAAAGTCTTTGTCTTTCCAAAAGCCAATTCATGCCTTTCCACTTTTTCCTTCCCATCTTTTGCCTTACTCTGGTGAACCAGCTTAGCTGCTTCATGCTTCGTACTGCGGTATTCATCTACAGAAACTCTACCTTGCAACATCCCCAAATAGGCAGTCTTCTTTCTCTTTACTGCCTCTTTAATGTCACTATTCCACCAACCATCACCTTTATTATTACCCACTATTGTGGTACCACAGACCTCATTCAGCAGCAGTAACAACACAGTTCTTAAAACATTCCCACTTCTTTTCTACACCCCTCTCACATGACTTCAGCATGACTTTAGTCATTTTCTGAGTAATTTAGCATAATGCTAATGATCCTCAGGAAGCCATTCAATCTTTATTTTTTTCACCCTAGGCCTCTTCCTATTCCTTTGTCTCCAACCAACATTCAGTTTCACTCGCGACACTACCAAGTAATGATCAGAGCCAACATCTGCACCTCTCATCACACGAGTGTCAACAACTAAGTGTTTCAGACGCTGATTGTAAACAACAAAATCTATAATTACTCTTTTGACCAAGAGTACGATTTTCCCAAGTATATGTGTGGCTATACTTGTGGTTGAAAAGGTATTAGATACACACAAACCATTCTCAATGCAAAGTTCAATTAACCTTTCACCATTTTCATTTACACAAGAATCCTTAAACTTACCCTGGACATTGTCAGAAATTGCATTCTTCACACCTACTCGAGCATTGAAATCCCCTGCTATTATAACTTTCTCTTTAGCACCAAAATGGCTCAGAATAGCTTTTAGCTCATTTCAGAAATTTTCCTTCCTATCAGAAGGTTCTGAGTCACAAGGAGCATACACTACAACAATTACTATTCTCTGAAGTTTCACTTTCAAACGAATCCAGAGAATTCTTTCACTTACGCAACTGTAGTGAATCAAGTTGTTCTTCATCTTTTCACTTAAAATCACAGCTACACCAGCCCGTCCTCTCACATTATCCAATACTCCAGACCACACACTCACCGTGCCATTCACTTCTTCTACCCCAAATTTCCTTCTTTTTGGTTTCACTTACACACAGCACATCCTATCTCATCATCATCATCATCATTGTCAACCATTATCAATCCACTGCTGGACGAAGGTCTCCCCAAGTTTCCTCCACAACGGTCTGTCTTGTGCCAGTCTCCTCCATGTCACTCCTGCATACTTTCGAATTTCATCCACCCATCTCCCATGTGGCCTTCTTCTGGGTCTCTTCCTGTCCCTTGGAATCCAATCTGAAATTTCGGCTGTCCATTGATGGTCTGTCCTTCTGGCAGTATGTCCAGCCCATTGCCATTTCAGGGATTTAACTCTGATCATGATGTCTTCCACTCTTGTCATTTTTCGGATCCATGAGTTCCTCTTCTTATCTCTCCTGGTTACACCAAGCATGCACCTCTCCAGGCTGCTTTGAGTTGTCTGCAGCTTTTGTATGTCTCTTTTAGTTAAGGTCCACATCTCTGCACCATATGTAAGCACTGGAAGGATGCATTGATCAAACACTTTTCTTTTAAGACATAATGGCATATTGCTCTTGAAAATTATGCCGTTTCTTCCAAAAGCTCTCCAGGAAAGTTTTGTACGCCGATTAATTTCTTCATCAATGTGACCCTCACTTGATATCTGCTGTCCAAGATAAGCATACGTGTCTGTTATCTCCAACTTTTCTCCATCAATCAATAAATCTTCATTTCTTGAAAAAGCATTGAACATCACTTTTGTCTTCTGAAAGTTCATTTTTAATCCCACTTCTTTACTCTTGTCAGCAAGTTCCTGGATCATACTCTGCAGCTCTGATGGTGTAGTTGCAAAAATTACTACGTCATCAGCAAAACGAAGGTGAGTTAGATAATCTCCATTAATCTTTATCCAATTGTTTTCCCAGCTCAGCGACTGAAAGACGCCCTCCAATGTAGCATTAAAGAGCTTTGGAGATATGGTGTCACCTTGTCTTACTCCCTTTCCTACTTTTATGTGTGCGGTATTCTCAAACAGCCAAATCTTTGCACTTGCATTTTCATAGATGTTATTAATAATATTAATGTACGCATCTTCAATACCGCAGGATTTCAGAGCCATTGCAACTGCTGATGGTTTCACCGAATCAAAGGCTTTTTCATAATCGATAAAAGCCATGTACAATGGAAGTTCATATTCCCTCGCTCTTTCAATTAGTTCTCAGTACGTGGATATGATCTATTGTACTGTAGCCACTCCTGAATCCAGCTTGTTCTCCCGGTTGAGCCATGTCCAGTGTTACCTTCAAGCGGTGTGAAAGAACTTTAGTGAAGATTTTATAAACCACTGATAGGAGGCTGATAGGTCTGTAGTTCCTGAGATCCTGAATGTCACCTTTTTTATGTAGCAAGATCATTGTAGCGTTGTTCCAATCCTCAGGAATCTTCCCTTCATTAAGAGATCGAGTGAAAATTTGGGCGAGTACTGTTTCAATTTCTCCACTTGTTTCTTTGTATGATGTCTACAGTAATTCCATCTTCTCCTGGAGCTTTCCCCTGCTTCATGTTCTTGATTGCATGCGCAACTTCTGCTGGGAGGACTGGAAGAAATCTGGTACCTTTCATGATGTCTGGAGGCCTAACATCGGAAGAAGTGGATATTTCTGAAGTTAACAGAAGAGTAACTAGAGCTCTTATGGAAACAGCAACAAAATTAGCTGGGTCTAAGAACAAGTTGCAGGTGAACAAATTATCAGGAAAAACCAAAATGTTGATGCAAAAAAGAAAGATGAGGACAACTAAAGAAGACGCGACTTCCAAAGTGGAATATATAGAGCTATGCAAGACAGTACGAAAAAGCATCACTGAAGACATAAGGAAATTCAACTGTGAACTAGTGAGGAAAGCAATTGAAAACAACCAAAGCCTAAAGATAGCAAAGGGACATCTCAGTAAGAGAAGAAAACAGATTATGGCACCGAGAAAAGAAGATGGTTCTGTAACAAGAAATAGAGGTGAAATTTTGACAAGAGTGAAAGATTTCTACTCCAAATTATATGAAAGGGATGATACATCCTATCTATACTTATTCATCTCCTCAATCACCTCATTCATCTTGCCATATATACCTCTAGTATTCCATAAAAAAGGTGACATTGTGTGTCCAAATAGACGGAAAATACATGTTATATTACTAGAAGTGAAAATCGTGTTATCTAGTATAATTTATTACCTATCATGTAGTAATTTATTGATGAAAATGAAAATTGCAAAAGAAAAACAAATCTAACTTGGTAGATGTGCTGGTGATTGGGTTACAGATGTTGACAATGGCTTCCTCTTATACGGGCAGACTTCATTTCATTTCATTTATCAAGTCAAGCAAGCATGATGTGCTGGTGATTGGGTTACAGATGTTGACAATGGCTTCCTCTTATACGAGCAGATTTCATTTCATTTCATTTCATTTATCAAGTCAAGCAAGCATGTTGTGGTAAGAAGGTGTTTGTGCTACTCGCTGCAAATTTCAATAATAGAGTATTATGAATACTCATGTGTGAAGGATACCTATTGAAAACGTGGATGATAAACCAGGTAACAACATGCAGTTGCTCAACCAAGGTAAATTTCTGTTAAGTCAATTGTCGTTATAACCTACGTACATGTCAGTTGAACGTCCAGAAGCTTAGGGACCTAAAGTACTATTTCCAATTGACTTTGTAAGACTGTTAGCATGTGCCAGTGTATAAAGTGTGTTAATATGCCACTACTACTATCTTGAATACTCCTTTTGAGTTACATTTGTATTTCCTGACTGATAATTGTGACATATAATCTGACACGACTTCAACTTGGCTATAATAGGATGTGCTGACACCTGCCGACATATTGAGGAGTGACTAAGTTTAAATAGCTATTTGCGGTTTATTTGTGATCTGGTTAATTATTATTATTATTATAACTAAATATAATGGCAGGTAGAAAAGGAAATGCGGCTTCGAATAAATCCACAGCGGCTGCATCATTTTCTGATAGTACTGGAACTGTAAACATGGACCTCATAATGGTTACCTTGGGTGATATAAATTTAAAAATTCAACAGTCAAATGATGAAGTTAAACAAGATCTCAGACACTCATTAGATGAGATAAATGCAAAACTGAAACCATTATCAGAAATCAAAAAAGATTTTGGCAGAATATAAAAAAATGGTTGACCTTGTTGCAGTAAAATATAAAGATATTTGTAATAGGTGTGAGTCTCTTGAAAGAGATAATAAGGAACTAAATGCAAAACAGGATTTCTTACTAAAGGAGAATGATATTAAACAACATCAAATTCAGAAACTAAACTCTGAAATCAATGAACTAAGTCAATATTACCGAGACAAGAATTTAGAATTACATGGGCTTGACTTAACACTAATCAATAATGAATCTGAGTTGAGGACTTACATTGATAAATATGCTGATAAACTTGGGATTACAAATTTTTACCCAACAGATATTGATGTTATTCACCCACTCAAATATGATGCTTTTCGAAAGCCAAATGCAATTTGTAATTATACAATTCAAATCTCGAACAGCAAGAGACAGTTGGCTAATTAAGAAAAAGACTGTCATATTGAACTCAGAAATAAATACTACTTTGCCAGCAACTAAAATATTTATCAATGAGAATTTAATCCCAGTTTACAGACATTTATTCTGGAGTGCAAGAAAATTACTGCAGCAAGAGAAAATTAAATATGCATGGGTGAAAAATGGCAGTGTTTTTATAAAGAAGAGTGACCATGATCCAAGGAAAAAAATTATTTCTTGGAAGAATTACATGAATTTGGTCTGGTTCCTTGATGGAAGGTCTTATATTGTGTTTGAGAATATGGTAGGATTTTTTTTTTTTATATTTGGTAGAATAATTTCCATTGTGTTCATAGTGTGATGGTTCGTGGGATGTCTATAATGTACTGTAACTAAAACTTAGGTATGATTTTTTAATGTAATTTGATACTGCCAGAAAAGGGAAATATACCTACTGTTTCTGTGTGTGTGTGTGTGTGTGTGTGTGTGTGTGTGTGTGTGTGTGTGTGTGTGTTCTTTTTTGTAGGGTGCTAATAATATATATGCCTACTTTAAATATAACATAGTGCCTATAACACTATGATTTACACTCAATCTTCAATAGAGGAATGACTCTATTTTGGTAATTGCCTCAAGAACTGGTTTTTGAGTTTCCTATTCATTTCTGATTAGAAATATCTTGGCAGAACATTACAATGTGAATATGCATTTATTTTCCTTGAAAATGCTATGAGGGTAGCTTTCTTGTGTCTCCAACAAAATTTTGATTTGTGTTTATTTTTTTATATTTTTTTTTTAATAAAACAGAGTAGATAGGTTTTCTACTATCCTTCTTTTTTCATTTTCTTTTATTATTATTATTTTTTTTCTTGTATATAATGAATATTTTTGTGTATCAAATTGAGATATGATACTTAACTGAAATGTTAGAATGATTAGTGTTTGTGCTTATGGTGAAATGATTTGCATTGTGCTTGACTTTGTGATATCCTATCAATGATAAACAAAGGGAGATCACACATATCTATTTTATAGATGTTACAGGGAGTTGTTTTAAACTCTTACAACTTAAGATTATAATTCCTACTAACAAACAGCAAGCAAATAGACAAATTTAATGCAAGGTAATTTATATACAACTATTTTTAATTTATATACCCAGAAGTACGGACACTATCCTATTATTGATAAAAAAGAGGAAATCACACATATCGTTCTTATAGATGTTGCAGGGAGTGGCTTTTGAACTCTTACAACTTAAGATTATAATTCCTACTAACAAATAGCAAGCAAATATACAAATTTAATGCAAGATAATTTATATACAACACAACAAATAAATAATATCTTTTCTTGTAGTTCCACAAATTCATTGAAAATTATTCATATTAATGCGAGATCCTTACTAAATAAACTAACTCTTATTGAGGCACTAATTCAGGTTACTAATTCGCAAATAGATATTTTATGTATAACAAAGACATGGTTTCCCAGTGAAAATTATAGTGTAGGCTTGGATGGCTATAAGATTTTTCATCAAAATAGAACCCACTCAAGAGGAGGTGGAGTGGCCATTTACGTTAAGGATACCTATCATGATTATACAATTAACAAAAACTTAACATTTACTGACTCTACCATAGAAATTTTGTCAATAGAAGATCAACACACTATTATAATGGTGTGCTATCGCCCTCCAGGATCAAATACAACTCAGTTCTTCGAAAAATTAACAGAGGCATTTAATTATGTGAATTTAACCGGGAAAAGGGGATTTTTATTGGGAGATCTCAATATTCATATTTCTGTTACTGATTCACAGACTCAGTACTTTGTTCAAATATTAACTGCTGCTGGATTTATCAATACAATATTACATCCAACGAGAATTACACCTAACACAGAAACGATTATTGATTTATCACTCACAAATGCTCCACAAGAGTAAGTTTTATCAGGAGTTATAAATTATGATATCAGTGACCATTTACCAATCTTCACAGTTTACACTTATACACATGTAGTGGAGAAACAGTTAAAAAACAAACAAATACGATTAATAAATTCTAATAATCTGGAAAAATTTCGGAACCTGCTTCAAACTATAAATTGGTTAAATTTCCTACCAGAGGAAAATCCAAATATAACATATAACTTATTTACAATATTGTTAAAAGACTCATACGATCAAGCTTTTCCAATAATAACGAAAAGTAATAAAATAAAAAAATAGGAAACCATAGATAACAAGGAATCTCTTAAATCGAATAAATAAAAAAAATAGACTGTATTCCAAATTTATTAAAAGTAAACTACAAGTCGACTTCCAGAATTTTAAAACATATAGAAACAAATTGAATTCAGATATTCGGAAGTTAAAAAGAAATTACTACACTAATATATTCTCTCAAAATAACCCTAAATTAACATGGAAACATCTGAATCTATTACTGGGGGAAAAATATCAGCCCAGTTAATATTTAACCAAATCAACTTATAAAATAACTGATAAACAGGCTATAGCTAATGAGATCAACAGTCACTTTATATTGTCACCACAATTGACCAAGCAACAACTTATATTCTCAGGAATCCACTTTACAAAATACCTACAAAATCTTTCAAGACTAAATACTTTTCATATGTCGAAAATTACAAGGACTGAACTTACTCATGCTTTAAACCAAATCAATACAAATGTCGGACCTGGCTACGATGAATTTTTTCCAATAGCCATACAATTTGTGGCAGATATCATAGTTCAGACATTGTTGCAGATCTATAACCTTATACTTGAAACCGGAATATTTCCAGATGCCTTAAAAATCTCCAAAATCACTCCGAAATATAAGAATGGGTCAAAAAACGACATAAATAATTATCGTCCAATCGCAAACTTATCAATTTTCGCAAAAATACTAGAGAAATTAATTCATACCAGACTATTTTCATACATTCAAAGACATAATATATTTCATCACAGACAATTCGGATTTGTACCAAATAAATCAACTGAACTAGCATTATTACATACACAAAATATAATTCAACAAAATCTATTACAAAAACAAATAACAATAGCAGTCTTTCTTGATTTATCAAGAGCATTCGATACCCTAAATCATGATATATTACTTCATAAGTTAAATATTATAGGACTCCGGGGATCTAGCTATAATTTATTCAAAAGTTACTTGTCAGAAAGAATGCAATACACCCAGATTCATCAGAATCGATCCATATTACAAATCATAAACTGTGGGGTACCCCAGGGATCAGTTCTTGGTCCTTTATTTTTTAATTTATATATTAACGACTTATTTGCAGTATTAAAAGATAATGATACAATCCTATATGCAGATGACGTAACTATTATTTTAAAGGGAACTGATATGAATGAGCTTACACTAAGAACTAATACTCAGCTAAAATTAATAACAGATTGGCTGAATGCAAATGAATTAGTTGTTAATATTAATAAAACTAAATTAATGATTTTCTCTAATTCACAAGCTTCACATTTATACGATTTACCGATTCTGATGAATGGAGTCAGGATTAATACGGTCTCAACACACTCTTATCTAGGTACAACTATACACAATGATTTGAAATGGAACAAACACATTGAAAATTTAAGTAACAAAATTTCTAGAAATATCGGAATGGTCAGTAGTGCTTTGCCAAACTTAACACCAAAAATATTAATTTCTATATATCATACTCTAATTCAAACACACATTAATTATTGCATTTTGACCTGGGGACAAACCACACAATATAATATTAATAAACTACAGGTACTGCAAAACAGATTTATAAGACTAATAGATCTTAAAACATAAAATAATTTTCAACCAATCTTATATATTCGGTCAAAAGTGAACCCCAATATATATAATATTTTAACGATAAAGCAATTATATGATTATAACTTGGGAAAAATAATGTATAAAAGAATTAAAAATGGTATACACAATGATATAATACCGCTAAATATACATACTCATTACCACAATACTAGGAATAGATCACTACTAATTCCAATTTTCCCACAAACTGAGAAACTCAAAATGAATATAAATTATAGTGGCCCAAAATTCTGGAACTCATTGCCCCAAGAACTAACATCAATTAATAATTTTAACTTATTTAAAATAAAACTAAAGGCATATCTTATGAAATAATTAGTAAACAATAGGCAATTTTGACTAAATGGAAGAAATGTGAGTTGGTATGATTATAGAGTGAGGGGCAAACATTATTTGTTGTTTATTTATAAATATATATGTGATTATGTAGTGAAGTGTATATGATACTTATTTGTTTAGATATAATGAAGACTATTGTTGATGGAACACATTGTTATATGTGTTGGTTGTGAGCAAGTACGTGTACCTACCATATATGTGTTGGCTTGCCTTTTCTGCTAAGCTTTATGTTTTTTGTATTCTGGGGAGAGGAGGCTATGTCAGGCCTCACGGCCTTTTCCCTCCTTTTCCTAGTTGCTGTAGTGGCAACTGAAAGAATAAATAAATGAAATGAAATGAAATACACCAATCTTACATTCACTCAGCCGAGATGTCTTTCTCATATGCCATTTTGAAAGTCCAGGTCGATTCCGTGGTGGACCATCCTTCTCAAGTGTGGTAGGTCTACCATATCCTGCTCTTGAGTACGGATATTTATTTATTTTTGTCTTTTTAATCAGGCAGGTACATCAGTGTGGGGTATTAGCCCACAGCTGAAGGTTCCAGTTGGTCATTCAACCTAAGGATTCTGGAACAAAACGCAGTGAGTTGGGGTCTTTTCGCCAATGCCCCACAGAACTAGCTGGCACCTCTCCAAGATTCACAGAGGCACTTGTTGCTGTTCTGAGCGCCATTGCCTACGTATCACCACGAGCAGACAAACCCATGTCTCACTAAGACCGCCAGAGCTTATGCTAATGACAGAACACCACAGGAGTTGTGTTACTAGATATATATTTCAATTTAAAAAATAACACCACTTCTTGTGAAAATAAAATACCAAAATTCCACTGCTCTGTCTTCCATAAAAGCCAGGTTACTGGTGTCTTCATAAACAAGCTAGAATTTCATGTGAATACAAATTCTCAAAGATATGGACATTTTTCAAAAGAAACCATTGATTTTAAAAGAAAACAAACCTTCATATCATCTCATCTCATCTCATCTCATCTCTAATTCAAAAATGCCAATACTCAAACGAAACATCTCAACATGAAAATCAACTTCAACAGAAGTTCTCATTTTTCAGCAATATACAGTTTTAAATCTGTATAATGCCAGAGGAAACAAATGTTTACCAAAGTGTAAATGAAGCACATTGGCAAATTTTAGTCACAGAACTAAGTTTGTCTTTTCTGAAATTTTTTCCAGGAAAACATCTTATGATTCTACAAGTATGAACTATTCACTACAAGCAGCCAAGAGTAGAAACATTTATGATGTGAATTAAGTGCCACTTATTAATTTTCAAGGTATAACATGATGTATTACAATGTCTGCTAGTACCAATAAAAACATAATAAAGGTATGAATGGTGTACATCTTATTTACTCCCTTTTAGCTGCTTTTCATCAAATTTACAATATCTTAAGTTGAAGTGCAGCTTCTTGGGCTTCAGAAGTAATTTACTTGAAGTTATCTCTAGTTGAAGTGGAGTATCCTGTACTTCAAAACTAAATTATTCACAGTATCCTCCAGTTGGAGTGGAGCTTTCTGGGCTTCAGAGCTAAGGCAATTATTTCACTGTCTATTATTTCTGCATGAATACAGAACAACATGAAGAAAGAAACATGATCAAAAAGTGATACCTTGTCAATAATTTTTAGATCTTTTAGCCACTCTATTGATTGATTGGTTTAAAGAAACTGGTGAACTATAACTATTTCAAAAGTGTGTTTCTAAATTAATTAACCAACAAAAACAGTGACAGATTTAAAAACCTTTTATTTAGCTCTAATTTCCTGGAAATTTCAAATGAAGAACATTATATGGTTAGTAAAAGTAGTGAAAAATGGTCAAAACAAAATAACTTTATTACATTCTTATTTTAATTTTATTGGTACATTTGTTTGAAACAATGCAATACAAAAATGCCAGATTAAAAATTAATAGCTGTATTTCATGAATTCTTCCTGCAGTGGGATATAAAATATCTTTACTGTATTATAAGTATCTTCAAATTATGAGTTTTTTCTAAGAAATAAAAAGGAATTAATATGTTGAATTTTCAGGTAGCACACCTACCCTTTCTCAGGGCTACAACTATATAGCCTATAGCTGTAGTCTTGAAGAAGGGTAGGAGTGCTACCTGAAAATTCAACATATTAATTAATTTTATTCTTAGAAAAAACAACAACCAAGAAAACTCTAATTTGGAGATATTCATAATGCATTAAACCTAGGAATAGCCATGTCATCAATTATTACCTTGATTACTGTTGTAGAGATATTTTCATAAAATATTTTAGAATGAAGATATGGTATTAAAATGCAAACTGTTTCCACTACTTCAATACAAAATGAAGTAGTGTGGGCAGGATCATCATATATTTGTTGCAATGGTTTTCAAAAGTTCCTCACTTAACCAGTTGAGGACTGCTGATGAGTGAAACTGAGTCCCCATCATTTATCAGTAACCCTGGGCTCACTCATTGGCAGACTTCCCTGGCTTTTCCACACCCTTTTGATTGCAGCCTTTTTCATGCCAGAATTCCCAGCACTTTCAGGACCTTTTGACATTTATAAAATCCCATGACTTTTCCAGGTCTGTGGGAACTTTATATAACTGAAGTAGATTACACATGTAGAATCTCTGGTGTGACAAATGAACTTGACAACCATTTAAATTTGAAAATGAATAGTGGATTTTTCTAGAGACTGTGCTACCATCAATGAAGTGACTTGATAGGACCAATCACCAAATATATGTTATAGTGCATTCAACATTATGGAAAGCCTTACCAGAAATTATTTTAAACATTAAGCAAAAGGAAAAGCTGTTTAATAATTTTTGTTTATACATCTCTCTTGTGATGAGCAGCACAAATGTTGGGTCTGATCATTACTTGTTAGTGTCACGAGTGAAGCTGAATGTTGGCTAGAAGATTATGCTTGTGAGGAAAAGAAAAATGTTGAAAGGCTTCCTGAAGAACATCAGCATTACTCTGAAATGCTCAGTGAACGACTGCATCAGTCGAAAGCTTGCGAGAGCGAAGCGGACATGCTTTATTAAAAACTGTGTTGTCACTGTTGCTGGAGAGATTTGTGGTACTATGACACTGGGTATAGCTCTAAATGTGGTACTTGATGGAACAGTGAGATTAAGGAAGCAGTAAAGAGGAAGAATAAAGCATATCTAGGGAGGTTGCAAGATGCACTGAGGATGTATATCACTGCAAAAAGTCTGAAGCTGCATAGCTAGACAGGCATAGTAAGGCGAAAGGTAAGTTGGACTGACACGATTCAGCTTTTTGGAAATACAGTGAAACCTTGGTTATACGTTTTTCTAGGGGATGGTCTTAAAAAATGTAAAAAACATGCAAAAGAAATTTCAAAATGTTAAATACTCTTTTACAATTTTGAAAGTCTCCAAAAAGAAAAAAACAGGAGTGTGTGTGTGTTAATTTTAAGTTACACTAGTTTATAATGCAAGGCATACATATATACATAATATGTACTTTTGTTTGCTGTAAGCTATGTCTATTTTGACTTTTGTATCAATTTTTATGTATTCCAATTTCATTATAAAAATTAGGTTAAGATATTCTCTACGATTTCATATTTTTAGTGCATGAAATAAACAACCTTACTTTTGAAGAACTAGGTAGTAAATACAAATATGATGCTGTTTCATATTCAATATCCCAGTTACATGTTCTTAATTTATAAGCATCTCTATTTTTAAAGCAGTTTGTCCACTAGTCGATTTAGCATTAGAGCTGAGGAAAATATTCACTATTTTTCGTTTCAAATTTCTTGAATTCAGAGAAAAAAGATAACTGTGAACATTATTTAGTAAACTTTTTGCTGCAGAAAATACATACCTGTGAACCTTAATATGGCAGGCTAAAGCTGAATTATTCAAGAAACGCTTAAAGCATATGTCACATTGTAATGGCTTGGAATCCTCACTTCCGTGAACAAGATAATGTCTGATGAGACGTTCATCTGAAGCAAAGGACTTATAGCACAAATTGCATTTGTATGGCTTTAAAGGATTGATGATTCCTCGGTAGCACCGCTGCTTGGCAAGTTTTCCATGGACACTAGCATGCTCTATCAGATCTCTTCTATTAATGAATTCCTGAAATAAAATAATCAGCAGAACATCTATATTATCATGATTTTTTTTTTTTTTTGTAATCACAAAAACTATAATATTTAAATAAGCTAACAGATTTATAGACTTATCCAAACAAGCCAATACACATTTTTTTCATCCTAAATGAGAGTCAAAAACATTTACATATCACATTTATTTCTTCTGACATCCTCCATGCCACCCTTTTCCTTCTACAATGCAACTCCCTAAATTCAACTACTAATTCAAAAAATAAATAAAAAATTCTTAAGAATATTTTTTACTTTCTTAAAATTTCTCAATACAGAACTATTTATGTACAATGCATTTTTAAACAGTTTGATACAGACCACATTTGTGATAACAACATGGTTTCAATATTGTTATCAATACTAAGGTTCCAAAGCATGAATTCTAAAATTTCTTATACAATTATAATGCATTACGGTAATTAAAAAAATTAAGAACAACTTAAAAATAAATAAACACATATTTAAAAGGAATGGCCTGGTGTTCATCAGCACCTAAAACTTCATTTACTTAATACACTATAAATTTCACTAAATTATGGGTTTTACTCAGGAATAACGGAAATTACTTACAGTCAAATTTTCGGGTAGCACCCTTAGCCTTCTTTAGGACTACACTATAGTAGGTGTTGCCATTCATTATCTACATTCCAACCTTTCACATAATTTAATGTTGTACCTCTTTTTCTCTCAATTTCCAGTCCTTCTGAGAATTTTCTCTTTAAAAATTTACATAGCTTTTTGTCCAGCCTTGTGGAAATCATTAGAGCTTAGCATTTCACAGGTAAACAGTTAAATGAGAACCTTGGAGTTTTGCATATTTGCGTGTGAGACAATCTCTTCAAGTAACACCTACGCAAATATGATCATGGCATCCTCTATTGACCAACATAAAAAATATTTTTTTTATTTCCTTTTTTTCTTTTTGACTCAGATGTTCTTTTTTTAAACATTTCTGCTCTTTTTTAAAATGTTTTATCAGTTCCTTCCACAGGCATGCAATGTAAGCACATTGGAATCATTGCTGTTATACCCCCCCCCCCAATGCAAACTGATATAAAGATCGTTAATTATTTTTCTGGTTTAAGTGAAGTCCAGTTAATTTATTTCTTTTTTCAAATTTCAGATAACAATACTGCATTATCATAGTCTTTCCTTCTTTCTTTCTTTTTAGCCAATTTGCAATATGTCATTTCAACCTATTTGTTGACTAATTTTTTAGAGGTCTCACTAAAAAGTAATAAAAAAAAATCTGCTGACTTTTCCAGGTTATTCAGGTGGTTTTGAAAGTTTTCCAGAGTGGCAACCGACCCCAATCAGGTTGCGATGAATTGTTACATTTCATTCCACTCATGCATTTTCTCATCAAAGCACACATGTGCAAATTCTTTATGTAATTTGTCTTTATAAAACAACCTGATTTTCATTAATAACAACTAAATTTGCACATTATCTTGCGTACCATAGTTCCATGAATTTTTGTGAATAATACCCACATAAAATTTGTTGATATATTCCCATAGAAACAGGCTACATGTAAGAAAGAATCTGGTAGTTGATTAGTTTCAGTTTTTCTATAACACAATGCAGCTAAGCCTAATGATGAAATGGTTCCTGTTCAGCAAAACGTGTCGCAAGAGAACCAACAGACAAAGGACTTTGATCCATTATTTGGTCGGTTCTCTTGTGGTGTGTTCCTCCAAGCAGGAGTGTGTCAAGCCATTGTACCTAACTGTTCCATGTTACAACAACTGTTTGCAGAAATTGAACAAAATCTTAATAACATGCAATTTTTAAAATACAATTTTGCATCTTTTTTAGGGAATAAAGGAAAATGTAATGTAACTGAAAGTAAGATCTACTAAATTCTAGGCAGGCAGTAATTGCAAACAGAACTGAAAAAAGAAAAGTTTTTTGGCAAAATAAAGTATTCCTTGATTTTTACAGGAGGGGGGGGATTTTCTCTGAGTTTTCCTCGATTTTCAGAAACATTTTCAAATTCCCTGAGAATTCCAGGTTTTCCCAGTTTTACAGGTTGCATGGGAACCCTGTTTTTACTATTACCCATGAATGGGATCACTAAGGAAATTTTTTTTTTTTAGCCCAAGTGGCAGGAAGGAAAGGCAAAGGAAGGCCAAGGAAGTCATGGGAGGAACAGATTCAGGAGTCTCTGCATGAGAAAAAGATTATGAGTATGAAGTATAGAAGGCCTTATGTATGTTGTGTGATGGATGTCAGTGAAGCTTGAGTTGTGTGTCAAGATTGCTGTAAATGGAGAAGTTTGATACGGCAACAGTAAGTAAAGAATCAGTTAGAAATTTATCTGGTAGTTTTTATTTCTTTGTGGAGCTAACCGCTGAATCTCAGAAAACAGCTTAGTGATTGATATGTATGTATGAGATTTCAGGTTAAAACCTAAAAGTTCTGCCCAGAACTTATGTGGGGCACAAGATTTGTTCTGGTCCCCAAATTTCACTTCAAAGCATACCTAGTAAGCCTTCATTTTATTTTACGCTTCCCAACCATAAGTTGAAGAAGTGTATGTGCTCCAGCTTTGTCCATCTGTCTGTCTGTCTGAGTGCACAATAACTCACGTAAAAATGGTTCAATTTCGATGAAATTTTAGTATGTGGTGGGGGACAACCTGGGAATGAACCCTATTGAAAATGGGTAAAATGGGGTCAAAGGTCAAGAATAGGAATGGATTCCATCACCCTTATGCGTCATAACTTATGTAAAAACTTCAATTGCGACAAAACTCTATCACGTTGCTTCGGAGGTATACTGAACCGATTCTGTTTAATATAATCAAAATTAGGTCAAATACCAGGGCACAGGAGCGAGATTTTTTCCACAGCCATTAACCCCATAACTTGAGTAATGATTTCTGGTATGTTGGAAAGTGTATGAAGGATGCAATCATTGTTCCCTTGTATAAGGGAAAAGGTGATTAGACTGAATGCAAGAACTATCGTGGTATTAGCCTACTGAGTATGCCAGGGAAAGTGTTTGGTAAGGTTGTTATTGAAAAAGTACGGGGTCTTACATCATGGAAAGTGTGGGATGTTCAGAGTGATTTTATGCCTGGTAAAGGCTGCACTAACCAGATTTTAGCATTACGCATGATGATTGAAAAGTATCTGGCTGTTGGAAAGAAAGTTTTTACTGCCTTCATTGATTTAGAGAAAGCTTACGGCCGAGTGAATAGGACACTTTTGTGGTAGGTATTGAATGAATATGGTGTTATTGGGAAGCTACTTAATAGTGTAAAAGCCATGTATGCTGGTAGTAGAGCTTGTGTACGAGTGAATGGTGTTTTATCAAAATGGTTTTCCATTGGTGCAGGAGTTAGACAAGGTTGTGTAATGTCACCATGGCTGTTTAATATATTTATGGATGCATGCATGCGTGATGCCAAAATAGATAATAGTGGTTTATGTCTTGGTGATAAGCGTGTGTGCAGATTGCTGTATGCTGATGACACTGTCCTGTTGGCAGAGAGCAAAAGTGAGTTGCAGAGTAGAGTATGTTGACTCGGATGCACGACGTTTGCATGAAATTCAAACTGAGTATAAATAAGGGAAAAACCAAAGTTATGGTGTTTGAGAGAGGAACGGGTAGCACTGAATGTAATGTAAGTATAAATGGCACTGTGATTGACCAGGTGAGTGAGTTTGTGTATTTAGGAAGCATGTTTGACAGAGAGAACAAGTTGGATGGTAAAATCAGTAGGCGAGTGAATTCTTCTTTGAAAGTCATAGCTGCTCTGGGAGGTTTTCACAGGAATGACGGGCTCTCTAGAGGGTCCCGCATGGCTGTGTTTGAAAGTGTAATTGTTCCTACTCTGATGTATGGCAGTGAAACCTGGGTACTGCAGAAGAAACATAGGAGTCATTTGTGTGCTGGAGAAATGCGTTACTTACGTGGGGTTTGTGGCAAGACATGATATGATTGTGTGAGAAATGAAGATGTATTGCAGTTGTGTGATGTGAAGCAAAATGTTGTTAGCAAGGTGGAGACCAATATGCTTCGGTGGTTTGGCCATGTTGAAAGAATGAGTGATGAAATGCTTACTAAGAAAATCTTTTCAGCCCAAGTGGCAGGAAGGAAAGGCAGAGGAAGGCTAAGGAAGACATGGGTGGATCAGATTCAGGAGTGTCTGCATGAGAAAAAGATTATGAGTATGAAGTATAAAAGATCTTGTGTACGGCGTGTAATGGATATTAGTGAAGCACGAGTTGTATGTCAAGATCGCTGTAAATGGAGAAGTTTGATACGACAACAATAAGTAAAAATATCTGGAAGTTTGTATTTCTTTTTGGAGCTAACCTCTGAATCTCAGAGAACAGCTTAGTGATATGTATGTATGTACTAACTTGTTTATTCATTTGCTTGTTTTTTACAAAGTCTGTAATCAAAATATTTGCCCTTTTTAGGTATCAATCACCAGCAAAGTGCGTTTATTTATGTGCAATTCATTAATGATATTCTATAAAAACAACCATTCACTTACCCGAAAGATCTTGGTCATTTTTTATCTTGTAACACTTCAAAGCACGTCACTTATATTGTTGTTGGCTTTCTGAGGTTGAACTGACTCTTTGCCTATGATTTTCCTTCTTCCGGGGATGAAACGTCGTACTATTATTTACTGGACAACACACGCAGGTTTCTTTCTACCATATGAAATGTACCCATAGCTCGTCATCACAATAAAAACCTCACACATACACACGCTATAACCACTCATTCATACATTCCGTTAAAAACACTATGTAAATATTTACACTATATACATTCCCAGGCAGTTAAACCATTTGTCAACTGTGATTAAAAAGTGCTCAATCCGTTTCAACCTCCGTGTTAACTCTATTGCATGTGCCAACCTCATTCAGCCCGTCATACACAACCCTCTAGCGCTTTCAACAGGCACTGTCTTCATCAGGAGGCAGCTGTGTCTCACCCGCCTACCACAGCTCAAGTGAGCTGATTTATTGAGGCCCGGGTCTCAGTCGCACTCTCTGCATCTCTGGCGCCATCTATTGTCATTGTTGCTCTTTTTTCTTTTTTTCTCTCTTAGCTGTTGTTCTATTTTTATTAAATCCTTCCATTATTCACTTAAGTTGCTAGGCTCATTAATGTTGCATAATCTTGATCTATTTTTTTCGATTAATATTGATTCTGCAATTCGCAACTGCCTTTCGTTTTTACAGCTCTTAATAATTTTAATATCTTCAAACCTTGGATAACGATGATTTTCCAGACAGTATTGGGTTAATGCGGTCTTAGCTTCTTTTTTATTCCAATTACTTATATGCTGGTTCAATCTGTATTTTAATTTGTTCTTGGGCTACCTATATATGACACAGGTGGTTGTTGGTTTACAGGAATTTCATAAACTCCTGCTCTATCCAATTGGCTGATTTTTTCATTTTTTATTACTAAATTTTTTATAGTCTGTACCTGATTTCCTACTTGTATATCATATCTGCCACACATTTTATTAATTTCAGCTGACACGCCTTCAACATATGGTATTGCACCAACATATTTTAATAGTTTTTTATCATTATTAACTATATGTCAACAAAATAGTTTCCATATCATCTACTGTTTCGCACGTTACTAGAAATTCGAGCACGGGAAAAACGTCCATATAATAAAAAAAATTTATTTTGACTTGTCACTAATATTCCTTTTTGATGTTCCTTATAATAGTTTAGAATTTTATTATGAAGATTACAAATTTATATGAAAAAATGTTTTTATATGTGCAGTCATATGCATCATAAGTTGTCAAAGTCCTCCAATACGTAGAGACAATATGTATTAAATGATTAACATTATTCCAGTTTTTTAACTCATGATTCACAAAATTAATACAATAGAAAAGAACTTTCGAACCTTTTGATTATGATGTGTTGAATCAGTAATAAGCCATCTTGTTATCGAAGAAGGCACAATTTTTCTTTCCTGTGGTATCAGCTTCCAAGTTGAACTTCGATCTTATAATTTCTTATTATAGATGATGGTTGCACGTTTCATTTTCCGTGGCTCGATATCCCAAACTAGTTTCAATTCCTTCTTTTTGGAATCATCTTCAGTGGGTATTATGATCTACTTCTCATACACGTTGTATTTCGGCCACTTACATCGATTTTACTGGCGGCGTCCGACATTTCACGGCAGTTGTACTCTTGCGCATGCTATTTTTTGGTATTAATGCTCATTTTTAGTCGTGTTTTGATATAATTGGATGATATGAATTTTGATTCTAAATTAATTGGTGTTGCCATTCGTTTGTTGAAAATAATTAATAAGGTCTTTTATTATATTTTTTATCGTTATTTTCTTTTTCGATAAAATATTTCCAAGCGTACGGTAGACTCATTGGATCATTATTATTGCAATTTATTTCTTTAGTTTTTTCAATCATTACTGCTTCTGAGGTTAATATTTGATTTTTAGTTTTATGTGAGGTTATTAATTTTGCATCATACCAATCAGGATAAGCTTCATTTTCAATACAATGATTTATTAATGATGTTTTGTTTTCTTTTTATTCCAGTTCGATATATGTTCTTTTAATCTGGTCTTAAATCTTCTTTTTGTACTTCCTATGTATACTCTATTTCTTTCTATTTCTGTATAATATTTTGTTGGTATAGAATACACTCCGGCTTTATCAAGCATTGATCTTCTTTCATTTCCTGTAGTTAATATAGTTTCGTTATCTATGACGGTTTCTGCTAATATCATTTTTTCTTTAACACATTCCTTCTTTAGGATATCTGTTATTGGAGGAATGTAGGGAATTTTACCAGCAAATTTTATTTCATTTTTTTGTTTATTTTTACTTTCATTTAAAGATTTCTTTATATTTTCAAGTATATCATCTATGATCTTTTTCTTGTATCCAAATTTCATAGCAGTTCTTTTTATCCAGTTAATCTCGATCTTTTCTTTGTGTTTATTACAGGAATGGGTTAATGCTCTTCTTATGTAAAATTGAAGTGCTGCCCTTTTATATTTCTAAGGATGATTTGAATCAATCGGAATTATCGTTGGAGTATAAGTTGGTTTTCGATATACTTCGTATTCAATCATATTATTTCTCCTGAATAAAGAAATGTCTAAATAGTGTAGTTGTCTGTTAACTTCTTTTTCCATAGAAACTTGTATTGTAGGATAAAAACTATTGCATTTGTTTACAAATGTTTCAAGTTCTTTTTCAGACTGCTTCCAGAAGATAAGGATATCGTCAACGTATCTTACGTATATATAGTATTAGTTGTTTTTGATTGAATGAATCCAAGAGTTTATTTTCTATGTCTTGTAATATTATTTCAGCAAGAAGTCCCAAAATTGGTGATCCCATTGGTGGTGCTTGTTTTTGTCGGTATATTTTTTTATTATATGTGAAGTAGTTATTATCAGCTACTAGTTTCAATGCCTGGATAATACTAATTCTTTGTGCTTCAGGTATTTTTTCATCTTTTAACTTCTGATCTAATAATTGAATTGCTTCATAAACAGGTGTATTTGGATATAGGGAAACAATATCTAGACTGATCATCAGAAAATCGGTTGTTTTTAGTTCTTTAACTTTTTTAATCACTTCAATGGAGTTGTTAATTGTATAAATATGTTGAAAGTAATACTGTTTCAAATGTTTAAATAGTTCTTTTTCAAGGAGAATAGTTGGAGACGTTGTTTTATTTACTATTGGTCTTAATGGTTCTTCTTTTTTATGCGTTTTGATTTTGCTGAATATGCTTGGAATAGATGCTCCAACGGGCGGAATGGCTTTGTTTTTAATATTATCAGGTAAATGTCCATGGTTTTTTATATAAGCCATTTTTCTTAGAATTGTATCTGTTGGGTCAAGTGTAGTTTCTTCGATATCCAATTTTTCTATAGCCTTTTCCATTTTTATATCATAATCATCTTTGTCTAATATAATAATTTGTTTGGCTTTATCAGCGCTTACGCATTTAATTGCTGGGTTGTTCTTGAGGTTCATTAGCTCTTGTCTCTCATATTTTATAGCTGGTATTTGTTCTTCTTTTTCTTTGTTATTGATTGCTCTTAATATTTTAAATCTTGTAGGGTTTTGTCTTTTATTTGGTAGTTTCTTGATGACGTCTTCTATATATGGGATTATTATCTCGGCTTTCGGAATTTCTTGTTTATATGCATATCTCGTTCCTCTATTGAGTGCTTTAACTTGTAGATATGTCAATTCATTATTAGATTTGTTAATGAACATTGGTTTGTCTTCTAATGTTGGTATTTTTTCTTTTTCTTCTTTGTTATTATATTTTTCTCTTATGAGGTTTTCAATTTTATGAAAGTGTCTCCTTCTATCTTTAAATTGTTGTCTTTCTATACTAGCAAATATTTTAATTAATGCTATTTTTGTTTCTTCTTTATCTTTCTCTTGCATGCATTGATTATATAATCTGTAGTTTTTCTTACTCAATCTATCAATGTCTTTTCTTTTTTCTCTAATAGAGGCTCTTAATCTTTTAATTTCACAGGTTTGTAAAATGGTTTTATCTTTATAATTCATTGGTTTATTTCTAATCGGTAAAAATTTAGGTGTAATTCCATTGTTTTTACAAGTTGTCAAAAAGTTTAAATGTTAGACTTCTTTGCTCAACAGGATTCTATTCTTTTTTAAGTTTTTGATATTCATTTTGTTTAGTTTGTATATATTATGGTTTCATCCGCGAAATTCAGATTCTCTCCAATAAAATCAACATTATGAGCCTTTTAAATCTCCAGTTTTCATAAATTATTAACTATATGTCAACAAAATAGTTTCCATATCATCTACTGTTTCGCACGTTACTAGAAATTCGAGCACGGGAAAAACGTCCATATAATAAAAAAAATTTATTTCAACTTGTCACTAATATTCCTTTTTGATGTTCCTTATAATAGTTTAGAATTTTATTATGAAGATTACAAATTTATATGAAAAAATGTTTTTATATGTGCAGTCATATGCATCATAAGTTGTCAAAGTCCTCCAATACGTGGAGACAATATGTATTAAATGATTAACATTATTCCAGTTTTTTAACTCATGATTCACGAAATTAATACAATAGAAAAGAACTTTCGAACCTTTTGATTATGATGCGTTGAATCAGTAATAAGCCATCTTGTTATCGAAGAAGGCACGATTTTTCTTTCCTGTGGTATCAGCTTCCAAGTTGAACTTCGATCTTATAATTTCTTATTATAGATGATGGTTGCATGTTTCATTTTCCGTGGCTCGATATCCCAAACTAGTTTCAATTCCTTCTTTTTGGAATCATCTTCAGTGGGTATTATGATCTACTTCTCATACAATTAATTTAGAATCGGAATTCATATCATCCAATTATATCAAAACACGACTAAGAATGAGCATTAATACCAAAAATAGCATGCGCAAGAGTACAACTGCCGTGAAATGTCGGACGCCGCCAGTAAAATCGATGTAAGTGGTCGAAATACAACGTGTATGAGAAGTAGATCATAATACCCACTGAAGATGATTCCAAAAAGAAGGAATTGAAACTAGTTTGGGATATCGAGCCACGGAAAATGAAACATGCAACCATTATCTATAATAAGAAATTATAAGATCGAAGTTCAACTTGGAAGCTGATACCACAGGAAAGAAAACTCGTGCCTTCTTCGATAACAAGATGGCTTATTACTGATTCAACGCATCATAATCAAAAGGTTCGAAAGTTCTTTTCTATTGTATTAATTTCGTGAATCATGAGTTAAAAAACTGGAATAATGTTAATCATTTAATACATATTGTCTCTACGTATTGGAGGACTTTGACAACTTATGATGCATATGACTGCACATATAAAAACAATTTTTCATATAAATTTGTAATCTTCATAATAAAATTCTAAACTATTATAAGGAACATCAAAAAGGAATATTAGTGACAAGTTGAAATAATTTTTTTTTATTATATGGACGTTTTTCCCGTGCTCGAATTTCTAGTAACGTGCGAAACAGTAGATGATATGGAAACTATTTTGTTGACATATAGTAAATAATTTCTGAAACCACGTAATGTTTTCGAAAAATGTTGAATTAATATAGTTTTTTATCAGTCTTGCCTTTATTATTAGCCAGAGTTGCTTCATAAATCTATTTCTTTAATATTTGTTTAGGGTAACCAAAATCATGAGCAATTTTTTCAATATATTCAATTTCTTCTTTTTTATATTGTTCCATTGATGAGTGTGTTAAACTTCTTTTAATTAGTGTTTTAATACTATTTCTTTTATGTGTTAACGGGTGCGATGACTGAAATGGTATTAACACGGGAATATATGATGATTTTCTATGCACTCTGTATTGCATATTATCTTTTGTTTTGATTATCATAATATCCAAAAATGCCAATGTATTGTTATGTTCTTGTTCAACTGTCAATTCAATCAATGGATAAATATCACTATACCTTTTTGTCAAGTCTTCAAAGTTCGTCATTTTTTAGCCTCGACAAAAGAAAAATGTCATCAACATACTGGCAGTATAAGAGTGGCGGATCTTCTAGTTTACTTATTATTTTAAACTCTATGTCACTCATTATAATTTCTGCAAATAAAGTTGACAATGGTGACCCCATAGGTTCACCACAATTTTGTTTGTATACTTTGTTATTAAACATGAAAATGTTATTTTCATATATGTATAATAAAATTTCTCTTAGTTCTTCAATATGTATTGCATTCATTGTCTATAACATATATAATTTTTTAACAATTATGTCAATTGCTTGAGGTACTGGTGTGCTAGGAAACAGAGCATGCACATCCATACTAGCCATATGATATTCACTTAAATCTTGTTTTATTCCTTTAATTTTCTCAATGGATTCATATGTATTCCTCTCACAGTGAACCTTGTCTTCATGAACAATGGTGCCAAATATTTGTAGATATTTTTTTCCAGCTTAATTAATGGGGAATTCCTTTTTGATACTATTACTCTCATAGGTGTGTCAGGCTTATGAGTTTTTATTTTTTCAAACATTTTTGGTATTCCTGTACCCATTGGTGGGTATGCTTTCTGTATTTCTTCAGGCAAGGTGCTGTGATTTCTTATTCTAGCCAAGTACCTTACTTGAGATTCAGTTGGGTCTTTTGTCAGAATGCTGCAATTCAGATGCTCTCTTGCTTTATTCATTTTTTGATTATATTCAGTTGTGTTTAAAATCACAATTTGCCCTGTTTCACCTGCTTCACAAAATTTAACTGTTGGGTCATCTCTTAATTTTATCATTTGTTCTTCCTCATACTGAATTTTATCTAAATGATATTTTTTACAACTTTTTTCATTAAATTTTTTCGAAACAATTCTATACAATTTACTTCTAAATTCTTCCCGATTTTCCGCAGGTACACTACGTGTCATTTCTTCTAGGTTAGGTATTAACTTCAGTCTTCGGCAAGCCACGCGGAAACACAAATTTCTTACCCCTCTGCAAAGCAGCTCTCTGCGTGAAGCTCAAGGTCAAGTTGGATTTATTCTGCTATACTTCGTACATATTCTCCTGTTGTTCATGTACTTTTTGGCGGTCTATCATCACATGCAACTTCTTTTCCATGACTGTTTTTGAGCATTTCTTTTCGTATTTCGCGATGTCAAAAATTTCCCTGAAGGGTACGTCTAATATCTCATCTTTCAAAGTACCGTCAAAATTTCTATAATCTTTATTATATATCTTATCCAATAAATGCAAGCATGTATTATTCAAATTAAAAATCAATTTTCTTTTATTGACGATAAAAGATAATAAAATAATCCAGGAGTGCCAAAAAAAGATATTAGGAGCTGAAATTGTCAATAAAAGAAAATTGATTTTTAATTTGAATAATACATGCTTGCATTTATTGGATAAGATATGTAATAAAAATTATAGAAATTTTGACGGTACTTTGAAAAATGAGATATTAGACGCAACCTTCAGAGAAATTTTTGACATCGCAAAATACGAAAAGAAATGCTCAAAAACAATCATGGAAAAGAAGTTGCATGTGATGATAGACCGCCAAAAAGTACATGAACAACAGGGGAAAAGAAGTTGCATGTGATGATAGACCGCCAAAAAGTACATGAACAACAGGAGAATATGTACGAAGTATAGCAGAATAAATCGAACTTGACCTTGAGCTTCACGCAGAGAGCTGCTTTGCAGAGGGGTAAGAAATTTGTGTTTTCGCGTGGCTTGCCGAAGACTGAAGTTAATACCTAACCTAGAAGAAATGACACGTAGTGTACCTGCGGAAAATCGGGAAGAATTTAGAAGTAAATTGTATAGAATTGTTTCGAAAGAATTTAATGAAAAAAGTTGTAAAAAATATCATTTAGATAAAATTCAGTATGAGGAAGAACAAATGATAAAATTAAGAGACGACCCAACAGTTAAATTTTGTGAAACAGATTAAACAGGGCAAATTGTGATTTTAAACACAACTGAATATAATCAAAAAATGAATAAAGCAATAGAGCATCTGAATTGCAGCATTCTGACAAGAGACCCAACTGAATCTCAAGTAAGGTACTTGGCTAGAATAAGAAATCACAGCACCTTGCCTGAAGAAATACAGAAAGCATACCCACCAATGGGTACAGGGATACCAAAAATGTTTGCAAAAATAAAAACTCATAAGCCTGACACACCTATGAGAGTAATAGTATCAAAAAGGAATTCCCCATTAATTAAGCTGGAAAAAAATATCTACAAATATTTGGCACCATTGTTCATGAAGACAAGGTTCACTGTGAGAGGAATACATATGAATCCATTGAGAAAATTAAAGGAATAAAACAAGATTTAAGTGAATATCATATGGCTAGTATGGATGTGCATGCTCTGTTTCCTAGCACACCAGTACCTCAAGCAATTGACATAATTGTTAAAAAATTATATATGTTACAGACAATGAATGCAATACAGATTGAAGAACTAAGAGAAATTTTATTATACATATATGAAAATAACATTTTTATGTTTAATAACAAAGTATACAAACAAAATTATGGTGGACCTATGGGGTCACCATTGTCAACTTTATTTGCAGAAATTATAATGAGTGACATAGAGATTAAAATAATAAGTAAACTAGAAGATCCACCACTCTTATACTGCAGGTATGTTGATGACATTTTTCTGTTGTCGAGGCTAAAAAATGACGAACTTGAAGACTTGACAAAAAGGTATAGTGATATTTATCCATCGATTGAATTGACAGTTGAACAAGAACATAACAATACATTGGCATTTTTGGATATTATGATAATCAAAACAAAAGATAATATGCAATACAGAGTGCATAGAAAATCATCATATATTCCTGTGTTAATACCATTTCAGTCATTGCACCCGTTAACACATAAAAGAAATAGTATTAAAACACTAATTAAAAGAAGTTTAACACACTCATCAATGGAACAATATAAAAAAGAAGAAATTGAATATATTGAAAAAATTGCACATGATTTTGGTTACCCTAAACAAATATTAAAGAAATGGATTTATGAAGTAACTCAGGCTAATAATAAAGGCAAGACTGATAAAAAACTATTAAAATATGTTGGTGCAATACCATATGTTGAAGGCGTGTCAGCTGAAATTAATAAAATGTGTGGCAGATATGATATACAAGTAGGAAATCAGGTACAGACTATAAAAAATTTAGTAATAAAAAATGAAAAAATCAGCCAATTGGATAGAGCAGGAGTTTATGAAATTCCTGTAAACCAACAACCACCTGTGTCATATATAGGCAGCACCAAGAACAAATTAAAATACAGATTGAATCAGCATATAAGTAATTGGAATAAAAAAGAAGCTAAGACCACATTAACCCAATACTGTCTGGAAAATCATCGTTATCCAAGGTTTGAAGATATTAAAATTATTAAGAGCTGTAAAAACGAAAGGCAGTTGCGAATTGCAGAATCAATATTAATCGAAAAAAATAGATCAAGATTATGCAACATTAATGAGCCTAGCAACTTAAGTGAACAATGGAAGGATTTAATAAAAATAGAACAACAGCTAAGAGAGAAAAAAGAAAAATAAGCAACAATGACAATAGATGGCGCCAGAGATGCAGAGAGTGCGACTGAGACCCGGGCCTCAATAAATCAGCTCACTTGAGCTGTGGTAGGCGGGTGAGACACAGCTGCCTCCTGATGAAGACAGTGCCTGTTGAAAGCGCTAGAGGGTTGTGTATGACGGGCTGAATGAGGTTGGCACATGCAATAGGGTTAACACGGAGGTTGAAACGGATTGAGCACTTTTTTAATCACAGTTGACAAATGGTTTAACTGCCTGGGAATGTATATAGTGTAAATATGTACATAGTGTTTTTAACGGAATGTATGAATGAGTGGTTATAGCGTGTGTATGTGTGAGGTTTTTTTATTGTGATGACGAGCTATGGGTACATTTCATATGGTAGAAAGAAACCTGCGTGTGTTGTCCAGTAAATAATAGTACGACGTTTCATCCCCGGAAGAAGGAAAATCATAAGCAAAGAGTCAGTTCAACCTCAGAAAGCCAACAACAATATAAGTGACATGCTGGAAGTGTTATAAGATAAAAAATGACCAAGATCTTTCGGGTAAGTGAATGGTTGTTTTTATAGAATATCATTTTATAGAAAGTCTGTAATGTTCATCTCTTGCTTTTCAGTTGCAAACTCTACATATACAACAGCAACTGCCCAGATAGTAAACACATCCTCACGAAGCCTGGTCACAAAAACTACCATTCACTTTAAAAACAAACACATTAGACAGTTAATAGACAACTATTCACTGCAGTGCACAAACACATTAGATAATTAATAGACAACTGTTCACTGCGGTGCATAGACACAACTCCAGCTAGCAGCTTTACAATAAGGTGGAGACGAACTCAAATGCAAGTACAGACATGTTTGACCCCTGTCTCCATGTTTTTCAGCCATTACTAAATGTAGCCACTCCTGGCTGGTTGAGGTTTATTGGCATAAGGACCTCAATGTGCCAAAGAGCACCATGCCCCCCTGTTTACACCAGTAGCAAAAAGCAACATCAAAACTATAACAAAAGAAAAGCTACAGAAGAGAGACATGACAAGAAATGGTGTAAATGGTCAACATTCAGCCAACAGACTACACAAAATGAAAAACACAGGTACAACAAAGAGAAGAGAACACAGAAGACACATCACAATGAATGTTTTTTAGAGCTGTCTGGTAGAGTGGGTAAACATGTTCATGAACAATTTATCACATACAGTCGAAACCGTTTATAAATTGAGAAAAAGTTCATTATACGCAAACTTCGTTTGATCCGATTTTGCCTTAAATGTATCAGCAAACGAGCAAAAGTTATGTAAAAAAGCACATACATTATACTACTATAGTACGTATGTATTAGAAAGCAGAAGTACAATAATTGAAACATTTACCTTTAATTTTTCATTCACACTTCTGGAAGTAACTATCCAGAGTTGCCTGTTTTGGGGATTGAGCAATTGCTATAGACAGCTGGTTTTCTATTTGATCCAACAATGCTGAACAAAACAGAATTTTTGACGCAAAAAAAGCACGCAAATTATCAAGACTTTCAATTACCACCGCATTTGATATTTTTTAAACTTCTGCGTATTCTTCCTCCTCATCAGTGGACGCGTCACACTGAGAGTTCAACACGCCATCAACGATGTCCTGATCTGTATTTTGAGATTGGGTTGAGATGTCATCTTCAGCCAGCAGATAATCTGGAAAAGATAAATCCGATGAAATGAGCCCTTTTGCACTCAGGTGATTCCATGTTTCGTCTTCAGTAGTAACCACTGTGTCTTCATTTACTACTGCAATACCAAAACCAGCATGTTTCCAACAATTTTTTATGGTTACATCAGTTACAGTAGTCCAAGCATTAGATAGCATATCACATGCCATTCGAACATCGATGACAGTTGGTCGCCTCTTTTCCACGCTAATAAGAATGAATTTTTCTGAGTAAAATTTTGCGGTAATGAAGTTTTAGGTTTTTTATAACACCCTGATCCAAGGGCTGAAGTTTTGATGTAGTGTTTGGTGGAAACCGATGTACATTTGTAGACGTTAACACTATGTTAGACGAATGTGCTGCACAATTATCGATGAGCAGCACAACTTTCCTATTTTTCTTTGTCATTTCGTTGTCAAATTGTTTCAACCATTCTGTAAAGAGTTCCGATGTCATCCACGCTTTCTTATTAGCTCTGTAACTTACTGGTAATTTTTCACCTTTCTTGAAGCATCTGGGATTTTTTGATTTCCCGATTATGAAAAGTTCCTTTTGTTTCATCATCCACGGAAGCACTCTCTCCGTAAAAAGACTTAAATATGATTCCATGACGCTCTTTAAATTTTTGAAGCCAACCATTGCTTGGCTGAAAATGAGGTTTTCCTAGAAGTTGGGTGAAATCTAATGCTTTTTCCTTTAGCAAAGGGCCAGAGACTGCAACATTTTTGCTTCTCACTTCTTGGAACCACTTTAACAGCGCTGCTTCCACGTCTGTATAAAGACCTTTACGAAATCGTTTTCTATCATGGCTAAAAGAACCTTCCAAGAACTTTCACTTCAAACCATCCTTATTTTTTTAAATTGTAGATAGTGAATTTGCCGGAATGCCAAATGTTTTGGCTACGTCACACTTCTTTTTCCCTTTCTCCACCAAACTGATTGTTTTAATTTTTTCACTTAAACTCAGTGTTTTTCGTTTAACAACTGACATGATTTGCCAACTTGTGTTGATGCGTTCTAACGAACGAATTTGTGAGAAAAATTGATGCTTCCAAAGCTTTAAACCATCAGATGCGCCCGCTTAGGAATTGCAGAAGTGCGATTAAGACAGACATCAACCTATCTGGTCCATCCGAACAATTTAACATACGGCCCCAAAATGAAGACGCTGACATTGGACACTATAACGAAGTAAATTTCTCCGTCATTTTTGGTCCACGCCGGGGATCGAACCCGAGTCCACTTATTCTGGAACAAGTCGCTCTACCAACTGAACTACGCAGACGTTCATTCTTGCTGCTATGCGCCTTTATGTCGTGTGCGTTCTGCGGGACAGGCAGGTCACAACACCCCTGGCATGGTTCCCCAACACCCCACCCCCTGATCCTTTGTCGCATTCCTCCTTCTGTTCTCAAGCTGGGAAACAGATCATTTACCCCTTAAGCTCTTGGGATGATGAAGTGGGGGTCCCTCCAGTGAAGGAGGATTAAGGAAAAGTGGGGGATTCCGACACTGCCTGGCTAGTTTTCGGGCATTTCACTGAGTCAGAGGTCTCAAGATATCCTGAGGAAGAAAAAAAGAAAATGGCTACTCTCCCACAAGGAGAAGTGTTGAATGGGGAAAAGGCAAAAACTTCATTATATGTGATTTTGGACAAAACTGTTGTTCGCAATATCCAGTTGAAATAATATTACGATGGCATTGGAAATTCAGGGAACTGCAAAGACCTCATTATATATGAACCTTCCTTACATCCGAGCTCGTTATGTGAGCGTTCAACTGTACTTGCGTATTTGCCTCTATTTATATATGTCTTTTGCCTCTATTTCTTGTTGCAGTACCATCTTTTCTCTGAGGGCTGTATGTTTTCTTCTACTGCTGTGATGACCCTTTGTTTTCTTCATGCTTTAGCTGTTTTCAATTGCTTTTTTTTTCTTCACTGGTTTAAAATTGAATTTTCTTATGTGTTTAGTGATACTTTTTTTTACACTGACTTATGTAATTAATATATTCCACTTTGGAAGTTATATTTTTTTTTATTTATCTTCATATCCATTCTTTTTGTATCATTCAACAGCACTGTTGTTTGTTATGAAATATATACATGGGTTTACTCTTGTTTAAGTTTTGTTAACACACACGGTTTTGGAGTTTGTTAGGCAAATTTAAAACTGATACATACATCCACATTGGATAACAGATATTAAGCGAGGCGGCATCAATGAAGAAATTAATAGGCATATAAAACTTGGCTGGAGTGTGTTTGGAGGGAAAATTACAATTTTCAAGAGCAATTTGCTATTATGTCTTAAAAGAAAAGTGTTTAATCAGTGCATCCTTCCAGTCCTCACTTATGGAACAGAGACATGAACTTTAGCAGCAACTCAAAGAAGCACTGAGAGATGCATACTTGGCATAACTGAGAAATACAATAGGAAAAGGAATTCAAGGATCAAGAAAATGACAAGGGTTGATGACATCATGCTCAAAGTAAAGACTATCAAGTGCCAATGAGCTGGACATATTACTAAAACTGGCCACTACTGGACAATTCAAATATTAGGCTCGATAACAAGGGACAGGAAAAAATCCAGAACACCACATGAAACATGGGTGGATGAAATTCAAAAGTGTTTTGAAGTGACATGGAAGAGAATTGCTCAAGACACGTGGGAAGACCAAAACACTTATAAGCATAGTATAAATTTGTTTACTTACTGGCATAAAACAGTATACAGAAATCCCCCTATATACAGGGGTGTAGTGACCCTAATGTGTTATGGAGCAATTCTTGGAGTGGGAAAATTTGCACTTTGGAAGAGAAATGTTGGGTTTTGGAGCAGCTAATGATAGCATTTTTAGCACGTCTTTTGTAAAAAAAAAAAAAAGATCGTGGTTATGTTATCAGTTTGTCTGTTCATTCACCTGTGGACACCATACCTCTGTAACTGTTTGTCCAATTTGAAAAAATCTTTTTGCATTGAAAAGCTTGAAATATGCGATTGATGATCCTTTATTTCATTTTCTTTTCACAATGTACATTTTCGCTGTTAGAGGGCGTAAATGCAGATATCGAATTCAAAATACTTTTTATTTCATATATTTGCTTCTAAACATACAATTGAAAAAATTCTTTTACCTTTCGATTCCATTTATGTCGAAGAGTATTTTAGGTATAGTTATTTTTTCAAGTTACACATAGATTTTCCACTAGGGGGAGTAAAAATAAATTGCGTTTTCCCCTATACATAGCTGCCAACATTTCAAAATAAAAAACCAGGAGATTTTGCGGGATACCATTGAAATACTGAAATAAAGTGTATTTATATGTGTGCATGTGCCCTTGCTGGAAAACACTTAACTAACCATTGTACTTTTAAACAAATAATACAAGACGTTAACACTAGATTCCAAATTGAACATTAATACATGATACAACATTGAAAATAATAAATACCTATATCTTATGTTCAATTACAAATGATGTAAAATAACACTCAGCTCGAATTACACTGCTATCTTCACTGTCAAAAAACCCACCGATTTTATTACTTTGAGACTGACCACAAGCTCTTTCTTTATGTTTCTTAGTACCGATATGGTTAACTAAATCCCCTTTACCACCGCGGGATATACTTATATCGACAGCAAATACTGTACAAAAAGCAAATGTTCACTTTTCCGGGATTTTGATACACACTCAAAATCTGTACTGTAAGTCTCCTTGAAGGTCTGTAACTACTTTTTTTTCCTTCTCTGCCATTTTTTTTTAACTTATAGCTTCAGTGAAATTTGAAAAATTTATGAATGAACAACGAATAAAACTCACACCATCACACCCACACACGCAGCCTGATGTCGCTTTGTTCCAAACGTAAACAGCCACAGCAAAGTTGCGGTCACTATCCCCAATGCCAAAACTACTTGCTCCGCCCGGTAATGTTGCACTTCCGGTTCGCTTCGCGCATCCGTCCGGTCCCTGCCACACTGAGAGTGGAATCATGGGTAATAGTCAAGCATCAATGATGCTTGACTATTACCATGATTCCACTGTGCTGCATCAATGATGCAGCACATAGGCACATTGCACACGCCAATGCATTTCAGATTCCAGTGGAATCGAAACCCGCGTTATGACGCACTCAATTTCATACAACAAAATTACACCTTTCCGAGGAACGATTTTTTTTTTTTTTTGGAAACATTACTGAATATAAATACATATAATACAAATAAAACCAATTGGGGGAAAATCAGGAAAAACCAGATTGCAGCATAAAATCGGGAGACAGGAAGATAGCATTAAAAACCGGGAGTCTCCCAGGAAAAACAGTAGAGTTGGCAGGTATGCCTATATCTCTACTTCTAAAACTTCGATTTGAAATTTTTTTCCTTCAGTGGACACAGCTGCTGATGGGAAATCTTTTGCATATACAGTGGTGCCGCATTTTACGCTGGGGTTACGTTCCGACGAGACCATGTAAAGCTGAAACTACGTGTATTTAAAATCAATAATAAAACTACATACAATAAATCACTTCACACCCTTTTTTTCGTTATATATGTATGGTATAATTCGCTTACATATATCTATTACAGTATAATGTGTATTTTGCAAAAAACAATGTATACGTACTTCTGTAACAGTTACAGTTAAAATATGAGATAGCATGATGCCAATCCTTATGCATACCTACCTAATCGTTGCCTTCACTATGTAACACCACTGGCGGTCATCAACGCTGAGGTCCAAAGCTGATGCATTAAGGTGCAATAGCTGAGGCTTCTGGGCGGGGCAATGGGAAGCCAGTAGGACTTTTTTTTTCAGAAAAACATTGTTATCGGCAACTGTTATTGCTGCATCTTTAGCTGCTGAAAAATTTCATTGTACAGCATTAAAAAGTACGCAATACTTCAGTTTATTTTAAGGCTACGTTCCATAGAGAGATCATAGTTAGAAATTAAATCTTTCAAGTGCTTTGCTGCTTGGAAACTTTCGGCAAGCTTGTGCTGATTATTGCTGGCAGTTTCATCTTGTTCATTGGTGGTGTCATCATCATCATCTTCGTTCGAAGAAGTTTTCACAAGTTCTTCTAACTCTTCATTTGTCAACAATGGTTCTTGATGTTCATCAATGAAATCTGTCATTTCTTCCTTCAGAATATCGACGAAGCCTTCACCCCCAATTTGCTCGGCCATCTGAGTAATATGTTTTGTTTCCTCGTTGATGGTAGGAAAACCTTTAAAATCATTGACACAGTCACACCACAGGGGCCGCCAACACACATTGATCAATTCTGGCTTGATTGCATTCACTACTTCTTTAATGTACATGATGCAGTCCATGATGCTAAATGACTTCCAGCATGCTATCACATCTACATTAAGATCCTCATTCATAGCGCTACATATTCGAGAGAACATAAGCCATGCGTACATTGCTTTCGGCGAAAGAATAATACCTTGGTCAATAGATTGAAGAATGGCGGTGGTATTGGGAGGTGGTAGGAAGACGACCTCAATGTCTGGATGTGCAACTTTAAGTTCTACAGGATGACCAGGTGCATTATCTACTGTCAGACACATTTTAAACGGAATTCCTTATTTTCAGGTAACTTGTCACTTCTGGAATGAAACACTTATTGAAACCATTCTAGAAATAATGCTGCTGTGACCCAGGCCTTTTTATTGGACTGCCAAACACGGGATGATTATTTCTGTTTTTACCTTTTAGAACACAAGGATTAGCTGATTTGTGTAGCATACCGGGCTTAATTAAGTGTCCTGCTGCATTTCCGCAAAGCAGAACTGTAACTCTTGTCTTTTGATGACTTGAGGCCAGGTGCCAGTTTTTCTGTTTTCTAAATGTATGTGCAGTTGGGCATTTTTTACCAAAATAATGCAGTCTCATCTGCATTGAAGACTTGTTCTGGAAGATAGTTGTTTTCTTTGATAATCTTCTTGAAGGTCTTCATGAAAACTTTTGCTGCTTTTTCATCAGCAGATGCAGCTTTATCCGTCATTTGTAATTTTTGAGGTTAAACCGTCTTTTGAAGCTGTTGAGCCAAACTCTGCTGGCTTTATACCTAGTTTCTTTAGGACCAGAAACTTCTCTCTCTTCAACAGGAGGCGCAAAATGAGCATGTAGGCCGAGAACTTTTTCTCTTAGCACATTTCCATCGATTGGCACGTGTTTCCAATTCATATCTTCGAGCCACAAGTTCAATGTCGATTCAGTCTTGACTGAAGTTTTATCTCACACATTATGGGAGCACATGATTCAATGGTTTTGTGAATAACTTTCTCTCGAAACTTAATGGCATGGACGCTTGACTCGTTGTGACCGTATCTGCGGGCCACATCTGCCAGAGACATATCTTTTCGCAACAAATTTAAAATGTCTACTTTTTCATGCAGTGTTAACACACGTCTCCGTTTCTTTTGCATAGCATCAGGTGAAGCAGCTGTCTTATGTTTCGGCGCCATGTTCTCTTTTCTTAAAGTCATTGGACGTCAGTTAGGTGCAGAGGTACAATGCTCATTGCCACAAAGAGATGGGTTTATGTGCGCATTCTGAAACTGGCTGCCACTGACTGGAAGGGGAGGGGAAGAAGTCTGGTCACCAACAGCTACAAGAGACGCCATCCATCCTGTAAACACAGGGGAAAGTTTGTTAGTACATACATACGTACTGTTGTTCTCCTAATTTATGTGTGAAAACCGAACTGTCTTCTCTATTATCAGCGCGCTAGATTTCTTCAGTGAAGCTTACATTTCTTATATATTTCTTACATTGTTTTTCAAGCTCCAATTTACTTTCGTAGCTCTATTTCGCAAGTGATATAAATCTCACAGTGGGGCTGACCGCATATAATTGAATCTGAGTAAAATGCGACACCACTGTAATTTCTCATTTTTGGTAAAGAATAGTTTGGCCACCAGGGGGTGTAAGTGTCAATTTCTGCTTCTGATGTATTTGCCACAAAATCTGAGCTCCTAAAATCTCAATGGAAACAATTCGTTCATCGACCAATGCCACTTCTATCGATAAACCTTTTCGGAATATTTTCTTCCTAAAATATTGTATGGTTCCACCACCAGGGCATAGATGTATATCCTTTTTGTCAATATCGCTGATCCTAATGGTCCGATTTAAAAATTCCTTCTTTATTGGATAGTTTCCAGTGCAACATGTTTTCTACATAATTTAAAAATTTTCAAGTAATTAATACTTTCCACTAGTGGGTACAAAGGTGAATTGTGTTTTCTCCGATATTTATGCTTCTAAAACTCTGATTTTAAACATTCTTCCAGTACTGCATACAGCTCCTGATGGGAAATGTTTTTCATATAATTTCTAATATTTGGTAAAGAATAGTTTGGCCACCAGGGCATAAGTGTTAATTTCTTCTTCTGATGTATATGCAGCAAAATCTGAGCACCTGAAAATTCGACTGAAAAAATTCGTTTGACCAATACCGCTCACATCGAAAAACCTTTTGAGATTACTTTCTTCTTAAAATAATACAAATTTTCCCTGCCAGGGACATAGCTGCATATCTTATATTTGTCGATATCTCTGCTTCTAAGAGTCCAATTCGAAGAAACTCTTTGTTGGAGAGTGTTTCTGCTGTAAACAGTTTCTCATATAATTTAAAATTTTTCTTAATGCACAAGTCTGCTACCAGAGGGAGTAAGCTCACGATTCCATTTACAGCAATGTCTGAAAGATTAAAAACCCGATCGAAAAACTTCTTTCTTTAGTCAAATACTACTGTTTTCTATACCGGTTCCAGTGACCTTGAATAGCATCAAATTGGATTCAAAAGACATGCTCATTACACCCGAAAATTCGGTGTCATCTTTCTTGTTAAATATGTTTTAAGTCCGTACCATGCTTTAAGTTATGTTTATATACTCAATTAACATTATTTCATGAACTATGAAAAAATTGTTATTATATTTCAGGGTTGCTGACATTTTACTGCTTCTCTTGTGACTATTAATTAGCATTTCTGTCATTCCCATGCATACATCCATATCACTAAGCTGTTCTCTGAGATTCAGAGGTTAGCTCCAAAAAGAAATAAAACTACCAGATAGTTTTTACTTACTGTTGCTGTATCAAACTTCTCCATTTACAGCAATCTTGACACACAACTCGGGCTTCACTGACATTCATTACACGCCATACACAAGATCTTCTATACTTCATACTCATAATTTGTTTTTCATGCAGACACTCCTGAATCTGATCATCCCATGACTTCATTGGCCTTCCTCTACCTTTCCTTCCAGCCACTTAGGCTAAAAAGATTTTCTTAGTAAGCATCTCATCACTCATTCTTTCAACATGGCCAAACCACTGAAGCATATTAGTTTCCACCTTGTTAACAACATTTTGCTTTACACCATACAACTGCAACACATCTTCATTCCTCACACAATCAGAACATGTCTTGCCACAACCCCTCCGTAAGTAACGCATTTCTTCAGCACACAAACGACTCCTATGTTTCTTCTATAGTACCCAGGTTTCACTGCCATACATCAGAGTAGGAACAATTACACTCTCATACACAGCCATGCAGGACTCTCTTGAGAACCCATCATTCCTGTGAAAACCTCCCAGAGCAGCCATGACTTTCAATGAAAAATTCACTCGCCTACTAATTTCACCATTTGATCTCTCTGTCAAACATGCTTCCTAAATACACAAACTCACTCACCTGGTCAATCACTGTGCCATTTACACTTACATTGCATTCAGTGCTACCAGTTTCTCTCTCAAAAACCATAACTTTGGTTTTTCCCTTATTTATACTCAGTTTGAATTTCATGCAAATTTCGTACATCCGGGACAACATACTCTGCAATTCACTTTTGCTCTCTGCCAACAGGACAGTGTCATCAGCATACAGCAATTTGCACACATGGATGTCACCTAGACATATAAACCAGTATTATCTATTTTGGCATCATGCATGCACACATCCATAAATATATTAAACAGCCAGGGTGACATTACACAAACTTGTCTAACTCCTGCACCAATGGAAAACCATTTTGATAAAACACCATTCACTCGTACACAAGCTCTACTACCAGCATACATGGCTTTTACACTATTAAGTAGATTCCCAGTAACACCATATTTATTCAATACCTTCCACAAAAAGTGTCCTATTTACTCGGTCGCAAGCTTTCTCGAAATCTATGAAGGCAGCAAAAACTTTCTTACCAATAGCCAGATACTTTTCAACCATCATGCGTAATGCAAAAATTTGGTTAGTGAAGCCTTTACGAGGCATTAAACTATTCTGAACATCCGTCTTTGGATTCGTTTGAAAGTGAAACTTCAGAGAATAGTAACTGTTGTAGTGTATGCTCCTTGTGACTCTGAACCCTTACTGTCATTCCAACAGTGAGATAAATGGGTAAACAAATATACTACCCAAGGTTTATTGAAAACTACATGACCTGCAATATTTTAAGTGTTAACGCATTAATATCAGGGATTTTCTTCTGAGTGCATTTGTTTCACCATAATGCGAATAGAATGCTGTTGTGTCCAAGAACTTTTGCTGTTGTTACTGAACGCTTACAAATATACACTTAGGAAGAATAAATAATATGTAATTACTGTTTGTTGTTTGGTTTGTTTTTAGCAACATATTCAAACATTTTCAAGATTAATGGCATTTAGATGAAAATACATTATATCTGAAACCAACCAACTGGTAAGCCACACGTATGTGATTTGCATGTGCACGCAAACTCCTAATGTTTACCGAAGAAAAGTATACCTCCAATATGATATGAAAACTAATGTAGCATTTAATCATCAAATTGTGAAATCAGGTTTCAGCAGTTGAGCCATGATACTCTTAGTACAATGTTTTTCATCCAGTGATTATATCAACCTCAAACTCTCATTATTGCTCTGAACAATTACAACTGGAGCCAAACAAGATAACAGTGAGATTTAGCAAAGTTGGTTAGATAAAAGCGGCTCCGCTCCCATTGCTTAAGGTTTGGGCAGTGACATTTTGGCATGGGGTTGCTTCTCCCTCCCCCTCTTCAGTAGTAGAATCCCTTCATGACTTTTTTTTTTTTTTTTGTCGTCTGAAAGAGCCACTGCTCTTTGCACGTGTGGGGTCCCACATGTATGGGCATGGACATTAAGCAGACGATTGAGAGTTAGTAAGTGGTTCCACGCACCTCTCGTCTGGTAAAAGAAAAGTGTGAGGGCAAAGATGTTCCACAAGGAAGGTCAAAATGAGAAAAAGACAACCTCTTGAAAATTCTGCTCCCTGAACATACGGGGCAAAATTCAGACTTCAAATAGGAACCAAAAGATCGGTATTCCTGATAATCGATGACAAGTTATGCAATATAAACACAATCCTTTTATTTATAGTCATGAGCGATTTTAATTAACATACATGAGACTGATGAAGAAAAAAAGCTGTACTTTTTGATTTGGTGAAAAATCAGAATGCAGCAAGGAAGTGTGAATATAACACAGCATGAACAACACTGAATTGTTCACTGTAATTTATTTACATAAATATTTAACTAGATCACACCACTGTGTTCACAATATAAAATTATCGAATTTCAAACAAGACAGAATGGTTTTAAAAGATATATAGCTTCAAACACATTATTTTCCTGGTTTTGTTCTTGTACTTCCTAGAACATCAGCTCCAGTTTCCTCTTGTAAGGAAGCCCTGCTTTCTTCTCGGCAAGCTTTACAGCCATATTTGTAATTTGTTAACTCTGCCGCTGCACAGCATCCATTGTTCATTTTTTCTTTTTCTGCAGATAGCTTTCCCTTACCATTTCTTTGCTATCCCCCCCTTTATGCCCTTGGATGAAAATTTTATTTATCAGGCTGAAAGAACTTTCAGCCTGAGAACCATGAATTCTGATATCAGAACTTTCACTATTTTAGATAAATATGGAAATTTCAAAGGATGAATACTCTTTTTATTTTTATTTTTGGAACACCATGCATCAATTCTTGCAAATTTTCAAACTTCGTCACTTTTGTTTTTGAAAATTTCCCCCACCCTTTTCAAGCTTAAATGCTCCCACATTTAGGGGGGGGGGGGCATTTAACAACAACACAAGAGTGTGAACATCGTGGGGGAAAACCAATAAGAAATCTTTGCTTTGCCCGACTTCCGTTTACAGAAATTTATTCAACATTTTCAAGCTGAAATGCAAATATTTATGGAATAAAATGATATCAAACAACAACACTGGGTAGAAGAAACATTGAGAGAAAAAAATTACAACTATGAGAGAAATCTTGCCTTCGTCTACTTTCCGTTTTTGAAGGTTTCAAAGAGTGAAATTCCAGCCTCCCATGAAAAAGGACCCCCCCCCCCCCCCCACCAATCCTCCCAAAATTTCAGTTCAATTGTGAATCAATCTTGTGAATGGTCCAAATGATAATAGAAAGGATGGAATTCCTCAAATGCGCGTAAGAATCCCATGCCTGAAGATTTCTTTTCAAGCTAAAATACAAAAATTTAAACAATAAAATATATTTAACAACAATACTGAGCAGAAGCAACATTGTGAGAGAAAAATTATGATTATGGGGAAAATCTTAACTCTGTTCAACTTGTACAGTATTCTAGAGGATAATGCTTACCTTGGCATTCCTTTCTAGCGATGGGAACATTTCTAGCACGTGTTTTCCGGTCTTTGTTGATGTTATTGTCCTAAAGTCTGTTGTATGAGATGACTAGCTTTACTTCTCACACTTTTTGCTGGGTATACTCATTGGATCTTTGCCTTAGGATTCAAACACATCAATTTTTACCGTTCTTTATACTCGAAATTTTCGCCCATACTCTGGGCATCCTCAGGAGCGTGGCGACTTTACCACCGATGTTCGTGGTTAACTTCGCGCTAATGGAGTCCGATACTCCATGTTGCCATACGTCGGATATATTTTCCTGGATATATTTCGTTATCAAGCCCGTGTGGCGCCATCTACGTTTCATTAAAACATTTTTTTATTTTTTTTTTTTTTTTTAGTTTCTTTTCCTATCCTGGTTTTCTTGTCTTTTTTACCAGTTTTTCTTTTGTTGTTGTTTTTCTTGTCTTATTAGTTCTTTCCACAGGCCAGATAATGTGCTAGGGTCATTCTGGTTACATACCCTTGCTTTATTTTTATATATTTATATTGTTTCTTCCCTCCTCATTTGCCTTTCCGATTTTTTATTCTTTTTTAGCATTTTAATTTCATCGAATTTTGGGAATGTCCAGTTCGATGAAATTAAAATGCTAAAAAAGAATAAAAAATCGGAAAGGCAAATGAGGAGGGAAGAAGCAATATTAATTTATAAAAATAAAGCAAGGGTATGTAACCAGAATGACCCTAGCACATTATCTGGCCTGTGGAAAGAACTAATAAGACAAGAAAAACAACAACAAAAGAAAAACCGGCAAAAAAGACAAGAAAACCAGGATAGGAAAAGAAACTAAAAAAAAAGTTGTTTTAATGAAACATAGATGGCGCCAGACGGGCTTGATAACGAAATATATCCAGGAAAGTATATCCGAAGAATGGCAACATGGAGTATCGGACTCTATTAGCGCGAAGTTAACCACAAACACCGGTGGTAAAGTCGCCACGCTCCTGAGGATGCCCAAAGTATGGGCGAAAATTTCGAATATGAAGAACAGTAAAAATTGATGTGTTTGAATCCTAAGGCAAAGATCCAATGAGTATACCCAGCGAAAAGTGTGAGAAGTAAAGCTAGTAGTCATCTCATACAACAGACTTTAGGACAATAACATCAACAAAGACCGGAAAACGTGTGTGAAATGTTCCCATCGCTAGAAAGGAATGCCAAGGTAAGCATTATCCTCTAGAATACTGTACAAGTTACTTTGAAATATCGCACGTAAAAGAGAATAGTAGAATGCTTAGAGCTATCTAATAGTTAGAATTAGAACTACTAATAGGAACTGATCCGTTTAACTCGTTCCCAAAAGTTAAAAAAAATAAATCACCCGTCTCCAAATGGCATATGACCACCACAATTAATACTCCAAAAATTTCTCTTCAGTTTTGCATTGATCTTGAAAATGACCCAAATATAGACACAAAATAAAAAGTGGAATTCTACGAATGCGTGGAAGAATCTCGTGAATGAATTAATTGCTGAATCAATTTCGAATGTTGAAAGATTACACTAAAATTTCAGTGACTGGTAAATTTTAACTTTCGGCCCAAAATTGGAGTAGATTTCATCAAAATCGCGATTTTGTAACAGGATGGCACAACAACAATGATTTGGAGCGGGCTGGCGCTATCGGGGCAGGTCTGGCAGCCCTGTATATACTGTTAATAAGTACATACTTATTTATACTGTTAATAGAATAGTAAGGTGATTTCTACTTACTAACTTTTATGCCAGTAAATGAATGGATTTATGCTATGCTATGGTGTTTTGGATCTTGCATAGTCTGGTGCACTCATAACCAATACTTAGGAAGACCTTCATCCAACTGTGGATTGAGAATGTTTGATATAATTTTTACTGTTCCAATTTTTCTTACTTCTGCTTCTCTCTACAATATTTCTTACTTTTGCTTCTCTCTAAGATAATCTAATCCTCCTTTGTTTAAATAGCCACCTTTGCAATGACAATCAAGACAGTTTTAGTGTTATTTCTACCTCGTGTGTAGTTCTGAAAGATGCTAAATATAATTCTACCACTCTTCACATGATAAAATGGCAGTGAAAAAGAAAAGTTACCTGGGTGCATTCTGGGCACTTGTGAAGATTATCATCATCCATTTTACAACTGTCATCACCCACACTTTCAAATCCATCTTTAGTGATCATATGGCCATCATTAAACTGGCATGACTCATTCAAACCAACATCTTCAGCTGCATGTGTAAGAATGTGGAGATTTAAAACACTGGGAACATGAAATGTAAGATCACAATGAGTACAGTCCCATTCAGCACCCTGTTTCTTTTTCACTGAAGGTTTGGCAGGTTTGGCATTTGGCACCTCATCATCCCTCTGCTTGTGACGCCGTACATGTCTGAAATTACATAAAAAACAGTGTTTTCATTAAATCAGAAACAACTATGCTTAATGATTAAACTATAAAGCAACAGTTGGCCAATAAAGATATACAACATGAAGGTATACTGATTTTGAGAACTGCATTAAAGAGATGCAAAGCAGGTCACTATTTAGTGTTTCACATACTACACTGAATTCACTGCATATGTGATATCTATGGCAGAAAAATGAAAATAATATTCATAAGATTAGTAGAGATCACAGATTTCAATGCATTTCACCCTATGATCTCTACCAATCTCATGAATAATAGTAATTTTTCTCAACAGTAAAACTTCTTTATTCAATAAATACATAATCAATAAGCTTCAATTTACTTCCGATATTGGAGGTTATTTTTTAACGTGCATTAATGCATTTGCATTTTTGAACTTCCCTTTTTGTTGGTAAAGTTCGATTAACACTTACCGCACGTGAGGCTTGGCTTTCAATTCTTATTTCCGTTATGTGGATGAGGCATGGGGTTTTTTCATTTAGATGCGGGTCCACTTCATTTTTTTCCCCTGTTGGTATTTAACTGGCCTCGTCACTAAATGAGTTTTTTTCCTTTGCCGCCTCCTCATTTACTTCAATAATTTTTCATAACACGAGTACTTTCAGTAATAATCCATTACCGTCATCTAGGGGACGTTTTGCTCCGACTAGCATAGACCGTGTCAGCTGGGCATTTCGGTGGTTCTTGAGGGCTGCTTCTGTTATCGGCTATTGCTTCTTCTTGGGCGTTGTGGCGCCATCTCTTGTTGGTCACTGATCTCATTTTTCGAACTTTTTCATTTTTTTGCTCAATATATTAGGGTCATTATGGTTGCAAACGTTTGCCCTATTTTTTTCAATCATTACCGATTCTGCTATTCTGAGGTGTTTTTCGGATTTACAACTTTTAATGATTTTTATATTTTCGAATTTAGGATATTTTTGGTTAGCCAGACAGTATTGAATAAGTGCTGTTTTTTCTTCTTTTTCTGCCAATTTTTTACGTGTTGTTTTAATCTGTGTTTAAGCTTATTTTTGGTACTTCCTATATAAGCCATTGGAGGATTTTCAGTAATAGGAATTGAGTAAATACCTGCTTTTTCTAACATTTTAATTTTTTCATTATTTTTGATTACCATATTTTTGATGGTATTTACTTTTCCTCCAATTTGAATGTTATTTTTTTTAATTGGAGGAAAAGTAAATACCATCAAAAATATGGTAATCAAAAATAATGAAAAAATAAAAATGTTAGAAAAAGCAGGTATTTACTCAATTCCTATTACTGAAAATCCTCCAATGGCATATATAGGAAGTACCAAAAATAAGCTTAAACACAGATTAAAACAACACGTAAAAAATTGGCAGAAAAAAGAAGAAAAAACAGCACTTATTCAATACTGTCTGGCTAACCAAAAATATCCTAAATTCGAAAATATAAAAATCATTAAAAGTTGTAAATCCGAAAAACACCTCAGAATAGCAGAATCGGTAATGATTGAATAAAATAGGGCAAACCTTGCAACCATAATGACCCTAATATATTGAGAAACAGCTAGAGAAATTTAATTAAAATTGAGCAAAAAAATGAAAAAGTTTGAAAAATGAGATCAGTGACCAACAAGAGATGGCACCACAACGCCCAAGAAGAAGCAATAGCCGATAACAGAAGCAGCCCGCAAGAACTACCGAAATGCCCAGCTGACACTGTCCGTGCTAGTCGGAGCAAAACGTCCCCTAGATGACGGTAATGGATTATTACCGAAAGTACTGGTTATGAAAAATTATTGAAGTAAATGAGGAGGCGGCAAAAGAAAAAAACTCATTTAGTGACGAGGCCAGTTAAATACCAACGGGGAAAAAAAAAAAAAAGAAGTGGACCCCATGCCGCATCCACATAACGGAAATAAGAATTGAAAGCCAAGCCCCCACGTGCGGTAAGTGCTAATCAAACTTTACCAACAAAAAGGGATGTTCAAAAATGCAAATCAATAAGCTGTTCTCAAAGATTTAGATGTTTGTTACTCAAAAAAATAAATACCATCAGCCAAATTGAAAATTTTGGTGATGTTAAATTGTACTTATTTTGATGTATCTAGCTAGCATTTCTATTTACAACAATGCAGGCACACACAACTTCAGTTTTACATACATCTCTTTCATGACCTTCTGCATTTCATACTAATTATTATTATTTTTTTCAGGCATTTCTGAATCTGATCTTCCCAAGATTTCCATGGCATCCTTTAACATGTTTCCTGCCACTTGGGTCAAATAAATTCTTTTATTTGATTCACCTTATCACTCATTCTTTCCACACATGGCCAAACCCTCTCAAAATAATTGATAAATAATGGAGATGAAAAATGAACTTTTCTTTTCAAAGACAATCTCAAACCACTTAAACCTGCATGGCTCATTCTTCTGAATCATGAAGCCGCCTACTTTTGTAAATGGGCATTAAAGTTGCATCACTATTTTTATATTACATAAAAATATAAATGCAATTTATATTAAGCAAAAATGAGGGAAAAGTGTTCTTAAATCTTGGTTTTTTTATCAGCAAATTTTCTTTAATCAATCAAAAGTTGCAACATAAGGAAAACAATGTGCAGGGAATATGTTAAAATGGAATTTCACAATGAAATAAATATAAGTACAGTTTAAAATGTGCAGTGCTATAAACAAATTTATTCATAAATAATTTAAGGTCATATATGATGTATAGCTGCAACAAACTACCATATTACACAAGGATATGAATTACAGGAAACTCAAAAGTAGGATCTACCAGTAAGACCTGCTGCCAACATGAAGGGCAGACCACTAGATGAATTACAATATCTATTTGACAAAATCCTACAAGACCCTAATCAGGACTCTTACAAAATAACAGGAAAAATCAAAAATACCATTCTAAATAAACACACATGAAAATATATATATATATATATATTTGATTTTATTATGTGTAACAAAAAATTCGTCATAGAAGACTGCAGTGCGCTAAACAAGTTCAACACAGGCAGTGACCATAGATTAGTGAGATGTAAGATGCACCTCAACACTAAACTCGAACGTAGCAAGCTCATAAGACAAACAAAATGTATTGACATAACCAACCTTAAAAAACACCATAATACCTTCAAATTGGAACTGAAGAACAGATTCTCTGCTTTAGAAGGCCTAACATCGGAAGAAGTGGATATTTCTGAAGTTAACAGAAAAGTAACCAAAGCTCTTATGGAAACAGCAACAAAATTAGCTGGGTCTAAGAACAAATTGCATGTGAACAAATTATCAGGAAAAACCAAAATGTTGATGCAAAAAAGAAGAGAGATGAGGACAACTAAAGAAGATGTGACTTCCAAAGTGGAATATATAGAGCTATGCAAGACAGTACGAAAAAGTATCACTGAAGACGTAAGGAAATTCAACTGTGAACTAGTAAGGAAAGCAATTGAAAACAACCAAAGCCTAAAGATAGCAAAGGGACATCTCAGTAAGGGGAAAAAACAGATTATGGCACTGAGAAAAGAAGATGGTTCTGTAACAAGAAATAGAGGCGAAATTTTGACAAGAGTGAAAGATTTCTACTCCAAATTATATGAAAGGGATGATACATGTACTCCAGACATCATGAAAGGTACCAGTACCAGAGTTCTTCCAGTCCTTCCAGCAGAAGTTGCACATGTAATCAAGAACATGAAGCGGGGAAAAGCTCCAGGAGAAGATGGAATTACTGTAGACATCATACAAGAAGCAAGTGGAGAAATCGAAACAGTACTCGCCCAAATTTTCACTCGATGCCTTAATGAAGGGAAAATTCCTGAGGATTGGAACAACGCTACAATGATCTTGCTACATAAAAAAGGTGACATTGAGGATCTCAGGAACTACAGACCTATCAGCCTCCTATCAGTGGTTTATAAAATCTTCACTAAAGTTCTTTCACACCGCTTGAAGGTGACACTGGACATGGCTCAACCGAGAGAACAAGCTGGATTCAGGAGTGGCTACAGCACAATAGATCATATCCACGTACTGAGAGAACTAATTGAAAGAGCGAGGGAATATGAACTTCCATTGTGCATGGCTTTTATCGATTATGAAAAAGCCTTTGATTCGGTGAAACCATCAGCAGTTGCAATGGCTCTGAAATCCTGCGGTATTGAAGATGCATACATTATTATTAATAACATCTATGAAAATGCAAGTGCAAAGATTCGGCTGTTTGAAAATACAACACACATAAAAATTGGAAAAGGAGTGAGACAAGGTGACACCATATCTCCGAAGCTCTTTAATGCCACATTGGAAAATGTCTTTCAATCACTGAACTGGGAAAACAAAGGGATAAAGATTAATGGAGATTATCTAACCCACCTTCGTTTTGCTGATGACATAGTCATTTTTGCAACTACCCCATCAGAGCTACAGAGTATGATCCAGGAACTTGCTGACAAGAGTAAAGAAGTGGGATTAAAAATGAACTTTCAGAAGACAAAAGTGATGTACAATGCTTTTACAAGAAATGAAGATTTATCGATTGATGCAGAAAAGCTGGAGATAACAGACACGTACGTTTATCTTGGACAGCAGATATCAAGTGAGGGTCACACTGGTGAAGAAATTAATCGGCGTACAAAACTTGCCGGGAGAGCTTTTGGAAGAAACAGCATAATTTTCAAGAGCAATATGCCATTATGTCTTAAAAGAAAAGTGTTTGATCAATGCATCCTTCCAGTGCTTACGTATGGTGCAGAGACGTGGACCTTAGCTAAAAGAGACATACAAAGGCTGCAGACAACTCAAAGCAGCATGGAGAGGTGCATGCTTGGTGTAACCAGGAGAGATAAGAAGAGGAACACGTGGATCCGAAAAATGACAAGAGTGGAAGACATCATGATCAGAGTTAAATCCCTGAAATGGCAATGGGCTGGACATACTGCCAGAAGAACAGACCATCGATGGACAGCCGAAATTTTAGATTGGATTCCAAGGGACAGGAAAAGACCCAGAAGAAGACCACATGGAAGATGGGTGGATGAAATTCGAAAGTATGCGGGAGTGACATGGAAGAGACTGGCACAAGACAGACCGTTGTGGAGGAAACTTGGGGAGACCTTCGTCCAGCAGTGGATTGATAATGGTTGACAATGATGATGATGATATATATATGGGATGTAAGGTCAGGTGATACGTAACATCACAGCCTCTCCTTGACAAATGTCAACCCCGACTGGACATACTGCCAGAAGGACAGACCATCGATGGACAGCCGAAATTTTAGACTGGATTCCAAGGGACAGGAAAAGACCCAGAAGACCACAGGGAAGATGGGTGGATGAAATTCGAAAGTATACGGGAGTGACATGGAGGAGACTGGCACAAGACAGACCGTTGTGGAGGAAACTTGGGGAGACCTTCGTCCAGCAGTGGATTGATAATGATTGACAATGATGAGGATGATGATGATATATATATATATCATAGGAAAGTTAAATTTTCTCTCATGTAATATAATATAAACCACAACAAAACTGCGCAATGCTGCAAATATTAGATGTAGTTAGTGTAAGTAAAAGAATATTAACATACAAGCAATCTACCCTCATAAACAAACAAATAGGGAAATTGATTTTATTATGTGTAACAAAAAATTCGTCGTAGAACACTGCAGTGTGCTAAACAAGTTCAACACAGGTAGTGACCATAGATTGGCGAGATGTAAGATGCACCTCAACACTAAACTCGAACGTGGCAAGCTCATAAGACAAACAAAATGTATTGACATAACCAACCTTAAAAAACACCATAATACCTTCAAGTTGGAACTGAAGAACAGATTCTCTGCTTTAGAAGGCCTAACATCGGAAGAAGTGGATAGGAAGAAGTGGATATTTCTGAAGTTAACAAAAAGTAACCAAAGCTCTTATGGAAACAGCAACAAAATTAGCTGGGTCTGAGAACAAGTTGTATGTGAACAATTTTTCAGGAAAAACCAAAATGTTGATGCCAAAAAGAAGAGAGATGAGGACAACTAAAGAAGATGTGACTTCCAAAGTGGAATATATAGAGCTATGCAAGACAGTACGAAAAAGTATCACTGAAGACGTAAGGAAATTCAACTGTGAACTAGTGAGAAAAGCAATTGAAAACAACCAAAGCCTAAAGATAGTAAAGGGGCATCTCAGTAATGGAAGAAAACAGATTATGGCACTGAGAAAAGAAGATGGTTCTGTAACAAGAAATAGAGGCGAAATTTTGACAAGAGTAAAAGATTTCTACTCCAAATTATATGAAAGGGATGATACATGTACTCCAGACATCATGAAAGGTACTAGTACTAGAGTTCTTCCAGTCCTCCCAGCAGAAGTTGCACATGCAATCAAGAACATGAAGCGGGGGAAAGCTCCAGGAGAAGATGGAATTACTGTAGACATCATACAAGAAGCAAGTGGAGAAATCGAAACAGTACTCGCCCAAATTTTCACTCTATGCCTTAATGAAGGGAAGATTCCTGAGGATTGGAACAACATTACAATGATCCTGCTACATAAAAAAGGTGACACTGAGGATCTCAGGAACTACAGACCTATCAGCCTCCTATCAGTGGTTTATAAAATCTTCACTAAAGTTCTCTGGACATGGCTCAACTGAGAGAACATACTGGATTCAGGAGTGGCTACAGCACAATAGATCATATCCACATACTGAGAGAACTAATTGAAAGAGCGAGGGAATATGAACTTCCATTGTGCATGGCTTTTATCGATTATGAAAAGCCTTTGATTCTGTGAAACCATCAGCAATTACAATGGCTCTGAAATCCTGCGGTATTGAAGATGCATACATTAATATTATAAATAACATCTATGAAACTGCAATGGCAAAGATTCGGCTGTTTGAAAATACAACACACATAAAAATTTGAAAGGGAGTGAGACAAGGTGACACCATATCTGCGAAGCTCTTTAATGCCACATTGGAAAATGTCTTTCAATCACTGAACTGGGAAAACAAAGGGATAAAGATTAATGGAGATTATCTAACCCACCTTCGTTTTGCTGATGACGTAGTCATTTTTGCAACTACCCCATCAGAGCTGCAGAGTATGATCCAGGAACTTGCTGACAAGAGTAAAGAAGTGGGATTAAAAATGAACTTTCAGAAGACAAAAGTGATGTTCAATGCTTTTACCAGGGTTCGTACTCTTTTTGGGCGAAAAAATTCAAGGACTTTCCAGGCCTTTTCCAGGCCATATACAAAAAATTCCAGGATGATTACTACGCTTTACAGTATCATGCTCAAATTAGTTTTTAAAAGCAATTTCAGTTTTAAGTAATAAAAATGATGAAAGATGCAAATGGATGAGTGTGCTTTTTTACCCATTACATTTCTTTTTAAAGTTTTTAATTGGCGAATTACCCAATAATGCTAAATTGAATCATGATGCAATTACCACAAGGCTATTCAGAAAATCCTTTCCCTCAATCAGAAAATGATTAATTTAATCAGTCATTTTAGCTGCATCACTATTCTGCACTATCTTCCATGTAATCAGACTATTATTGATAACAACTGAAATTATTATAAAATAAAGTGAGGGCAGATTCAGAATTTAAGAATGGGGAGGGCGCACGTCTAACAGAGGACTGGTAAAAAAATCTTTGAGATTTATTTCCTCCAAAAAACACGGTGGTAAAACATGGAGGACCCATAAGGGGGAGATGGGGTGCTTGCCTGTCAGAGTACATCACAAACAGCAGTTTTGAAGTACTGCTGTGTGGATCACTGAAAAGTTCGGGCCAATGTAAGACAAAACGTGGAGTTGCAAATCCATAAGCGAAAAAGTGTGATGTCTGAAAACAAGAAACGTGAGACAAAGCAAAGCACTTATCTACTTACTCAACCCCCCCCCTCTTTTTTTTTGAAATGGGGCATGTGCCTGTTATGCCCACAGGTGGATTCTAGCTCTGATAAAAAGTGTTTCCATACATGGGAATGATTTTTTTCTTTTTAACATTCCCAATAACTGCCACTGGTGGCTGCATATTGGGATGTGACTTTTGAAGGCAATGAAAATCTTATTACTAGACAGAATATGTTCCAGACTTGAGGAAAATTTCCCCCAATTGTAGTACAGTTATGTTAAATCAAAAAGCATAAGCCACGGAATCACTATGCACCTCAAGAAATGATTCGGGAGTGGACGATCATAGAAAGGTGAACCAATAGAGTTTAAAACAGAAAGTGTAATTTTAGGAACATGGCAACAAATTTCAAATAAGTTTCATCATAAAAGTCAGAAAGTCCTGGCCCACCACCCAACCCAAAAGAATCTAACCACCTTTATGTCTACCAGTACACTTGCCTCATATTACTTTCCAAAAATTATTTTTCATATCAAACAAGATTGCCTCAATTTACTTTTATTTTTTTAAATCAAAATCACTGCTAAACTAAATTTATGAAGTGCTACCCCAAAATGTGGAACTAGCTAAACTATTTATAAAAACCTTAAACATAAAACAATTTCAGTTTTTTATTGGTATAAATTAGGATATTCTTAAGTATTTTACATAAATGAAAAATGATGAGCATAAGGAATCTCTACCTCCAGTTAAGCTTCAATCATAACCAGAATCAGAATAACCACTTTTGGTTCAACTCCCAAAACATAAAACAATTATATGAATTAAGTTTTTAAAAGCTTTTTTTAAAAAAATTGGAAGTTTGTCAATTATATAAACCAAAATCTGATCAATGCATTAAGGACAATTGATTGAATTGTTTTGGCCACAAATTCATAGTAAAATGTACAGCAAAAATATGTTTTAGGAGCCCATGAGTATTTACTGTACAAGTATATATAAGGTTTTATATTACTTACCAAAGTTTTAGTCCAATAAGAAGCCTAATTGTGGAAGTTAGTTGCAGAAAGTTATAAGTTTTTGGAACAGAAGAGTTCATTAGTCTATTTACATGAACTTCATATGAAAAACACTAAATAATTATGAAGATAAAAGATCAAAACTGGTTTGAAGTTCAATATGCTTCAAAGAAAGAAAAAAAGTTAATTTCTATTGTAAATTGTACAAATATAAAATTTTTATGTTTTAGTATTAATTCTCTATATGCTTGGAAGATACCACAAATATGGAGTATCAATGGATGGTTATACAGATTTAAGATTGCTGACTTTGGTTTCAAGTTCCATATCCATTTTTTTAAGTACTGCTCTTTTCTCATGAGCAGTTTTTCTAAAGCTATTAGATTTTACAATGTATGTATTGTTATTTGTAATTTCAGCTTTTAAAGCTAAATCATCAGCAGAGTTAAGTAATTCTTTGACTTCTCCTTCAATGAGTTTCCTTTTCTTTTTTATGCTATCAATTTCATCTAAAATAGCTTTCCTTTTTCCACATATGGCTGCTTTTTCCTTTTCTTTGGACTTATCATCCAAATAATGTATGTATTTTTGCCTTGCAGCTCCAACTGATAACAGAAGGGATTTTGATATATTTACCTTATCAATACCACCTACATAGGATATATGATCATAAATAATTCTCTGTGCTACAATTGACTCCTCTCTCATGTTTTCTACAATGAGCTCCTTATTGACTGAAAAACCCCTCTCAACAGAAGCTTGCCCATGTGACAACAGTAAAAGAAGTTTCACAACTTTCCACAGTTCACTAAAAGCTTTAGTAGAAGACATGTACTCATACAATAATGTGTCTACTCTTTGTTGTTTATCTTCTGGATCAAAGTTTATGAATGAAGATTTTACTGCTGCAACACTGGTCACAAATTCCTTAAACTGCCATATTACACCATCACATAATTCTGGTTGTATTCTATGAGCATCAACAAGAAGTGTGAGAATGAATGTTAGATTCTTAATACAAGTCTCACTATTTTTTGATATCAACCGAGGATCTAAACACTTCATGTGGCGAACAAGGGAGTACTTAAGTGGATTTTTTTCCAATAGCTTCACAACTAGCTTTTGCAAAAATATTCGGCATTCCATTCTAAACTCCGTAAGTTTGCGTTCACTAATGTTCTTAGCACTTAATTCTTTCAATACCTTCTCTGTTTGAAACCCAACATCAATTTCTTTATAGTGACAACACTGAGATGCATCTGTAAGGTCTACTTGTAACAGCTTTAAGGCAGAGTTAGCTTCTGCCATTACGGTTCTTTTAACAAAGCGATTCATCATATTTCTTAGCATCTTTTCAAGATCTGTGGCCATAAAAGGCATCATTGGCTTATCTGACTGATATGCCTTGAGAAATGGTACCAGCTGTTTTGAAACTGAATTGAAGAAATGCAGTTTAGCCAAAACAAAAGGATCTTTAGTGAAAGTTTTGATAGCATCAAATGATACAGTGTGGGGATTCTTGATGCACTTCTTTTCAACTTGGTTAACATAATTTTCAATGTCTGCCCAAATTTCTAATGCTCGCTCGCAGGCAGGAGTATTTTCTAGCCACCTGTGTGGGCAGAATTTTAATGGCATCTTACTGGCTAAAATTATTTTAGAAAAATCTTCCCTCCTTGCAGGTGAATCTTTAAAAAGCCTAAATAATGATGAAAGCAACTTTTGAATTTCCCACCCTGTTGCTGAGGCTCCATGTCGAAAGGCATTGTTTACAATGTGAAGTCCACAGCTCCCTGTGTTTAGGAGTTGGACATTTGAGTCAGCACTAAGTGTTGATTGCAGCATATCAAAAAACTTCCAATTAACATTGGGTCCATCCATTGATAACTGCACAATGTTACACAGTGGGAGGCACGCCATGCATTCAAGAAATTTTTCCATCATTATGTCTGCACTAGCATGACCCAAAAAAACTGATGACAAATATCTGGTTGAAACTGTTCCTTTTTCCCATAAACGAACATGTATATCCATTTGTTTTGACTGACTAAACTTGTTTAAACTTTCGTCAAACAAAATCACAAAATTTTCATTTTCGACTTCCTGAACCAACACTGATTTAAAGTGAGGTGCCAAACCAAAGCAATAAATGTAGGAACATTTTTTTTCGCCACAGCTAAAGTTTCCAGCAATTCTGCTGTCAGAAAACATTAGGTTGAATAAAACATCATTACCTGCACAAGACCTGTAAGAGTAATGGGATTTAACCACTTTTAAACACCACAATGCTTCTGCTTTAATGGTTGCATTTTTTTCAAGAGGAATATGCAGAGGATTAGATGTGGATGCAATAGGCTGTACTTGCTTATCACTTGATACACATAGCAATTTATCAACAGTTAGTGGAACATTTTTACAGCTTTCTGTCAACATACTATGTTTTTTTCCTTTCATGTGGCTTCTTAAAGCGGATTCCCCCATATTCAAAACATCTATTATTTTAATGGATAAAAATGCATTTTGCAACATGGCAATTGCTTTCATCTTTTTTAATCCATCCAGCATATTTAGGATTTATTAGCCAAAGATCACTAAAAGTACACTTACCCATATTTAATGGGGAGGGGGGTGAAAAAAATGGGTAAATCAACTGAAACAGTAAATGAAAACCAAAAAAATATCTAAGATCAGGAACCACACAACTAAAAATTGAGAATTTCCCCTGAGTAAGGGGCTACACATGTGACCAATTACTATAGGCCAGATTTTAAGTAATTAAAGAAAAAGGGGTCTTACTGCTATGTTCTTTCCTGCTCCTCCAGCTTTGTCCTTTAGGCAGCCTGGGTTGCAAATGCTTTGGCATTGATTTAGTCTTCATTCAAAACAAGGAAACAACACTTAGTGAAGTTACTGTTTTATGACCTGTATGCCAATCAGTAGACAGAGTGTTGTGCTAAAAGACTGTTACAAAGCATCACCTCTTACAGCTGGGCTCCAAACCAGAGGAAAGGAAATGTTAACAAACACTTAGTGCTTGAGGGAAGCAAAACTTTGTACTGGGTCTCCTCCAAGTCTCAAATCTTTCATACTTACCCAGCTGGAGTGGACGTAGGGCTTCAAGCTTGGAGAATGAATACTGCTCTTATATCTATGCCTTTGAATTTAATTTCGACCATTTTCAACAGGGTAGGTTCCTAGGTTGTACCTAACAGCATACTAAAATTTCGCCAAAATCCAACCCCTTTTACGTGAATTATCGTACGGACAAATGGAAAAAAACAAAGCATAAACGTTTCTGCAACCTACAGTTCGAAAGGGTTAGTAATTTCTAAAATAAAAACATAACGAACAGCGTGAAAACTAGCTCATACACAGAATATTTGAAACTACAGTATGCGCTCTCAATTATTAGGGACGATATGGGGGAAGGGAATAGAACTGTCCATAATTAGCATGTTCTCGTTGCGCTAGGCGCTTAAGCACTGCTGAATTCCGTCAGACCCCCAATGGTCAAATGATTGAAATGTGCTGATGTTCATGGAATGAAATGGTTGATCAGCTATGATAACCGCATAAAAGTTCGAAGGGGGAGGAGGGGGGCGATTTTTTTTTTTTACTTTATGCAACATTCTACATTACTCCAGTATTTATCTTGTCATCATCAACAATAGCAATGTAACTACCACTTACGATCGCGGATATCGGCCAACTGAAAATCTGCCATACAACTAAGGGATACAACACACAGGTATCCTGTTACAATGTATTGTAATTGAAAAAAAAAAAAAAAGATTTCAGAAATTAAAATCGAAAAAAAAAAAAAAAAAACTTTCAGAAATTAATATCAAGTCATGGTGTTTCAAAAATCCGCTTTCCTTTATAATGTTTAAAAACATGTAATGTTTTTTCTTTTTTATTTGTCGTGTATAATAAAATGGGTTGATTTTTTTATGGAATCAGACGTCCATATGTCTGATTGTCTTCGTCTGAGTTCACACGTTAGCTACTGTGTACAAGTAGGCATATTTTTTCAGCTCAAAAATATGTAGTTTTGTATGTATTCACAGTATAACTCATTCCGTATTCCCACAGAACAAAATTCAGCAGATACAAATGAAGAACATCAAGACCCACCCAACACCATGTTTCCGATTGTCTGCTGTTTATATTCAAGAAATGCGAATATGGATCAATGGTGAATGCAGCAACTATGGTTTTTATCTATTACCAAGAAAAAAAAAGGAGCCTGAAAGCTGTAAAGCTGAAACGGATATTTCTCCCCTCCCGAAAACATTCCGATTAAGTTCAAACAGCAGGAGCACGCGTCCACGCACACTCAACCTCTGGAATGTCCTGATGGAACGGCTTCTTTTCATTTGGCACATCGCCATAAATCACCACCTGCAGCTCACTGAAGTGTCTTCCTCCTTCACCCTAACTATAGGAGAAAACGTAAAAAAAAAAAAAAAAAATGCTGCCCAATTTTCGACAAAATGACCAAATTTACGTCATAACGTTGCAATTTACTAAAATACGTTTATCTGCTGAATTTCGCCTAAATCCATTGAAAACTTTTTAATTATAGATTTTTTTATTAAAACAGTAACTCAGACATCTGAATAAAAATGTATGTTTGTAATTAAAATAGAGTCCATATCATCACAGAAACAAAATTTAAGGATCACTCTGTTTAAATAAACCATGGCATCTAAAAAAAATAATTTGCTTGCTTTTCCCGTAATATATAATTGCCGTTTCTTTTTTTTTTGAATCCGATTTTGCAACGGAAGATTTTTTTTTTTTTTTTTTTTTTTTTGCATCTGCTAAAGTTTCAAACGGAATTCGGCGAAATTTGCACTAGAACTTCATTGTGATGTATTTTAACCACTGTAAAAATTTTACTGTGTTATTTTCAAAATTCCGCAAAATGGATTTCTGAAAATATCTCTTAGTCCTTTTGAGCCGTGGAAGTGATAAACAGGTGTTTGCTTTCTTCCCAACCAAGGGCTTCAGATCAGCGCTCCCAGCTGTCAATCAACCGTTGCTTTGGTAACACACTTTCTGCTCAAGGCTCACTGTCTAAAGAGGCACACATAATAAAAATTTCCAATGCTAACTTTTTAAGTTTTAAACCGATTCAAATGGAATTTTGGGAGTGAGCTTCTGTAATCCAATTATAGTAAATGTAAAAATTTCAGTCACTTTTGTGAAAAATTCGCAAAGATAATTTTCTTATTTTTTATCATAAGTAGCCGAAGTCTCTTGAGGGGTGGGCCGGAAGCAAGCGTCTTAATGCAATAAACAAGGAGCAGATGAATGTGTTGTTCAGGCATACTCTTCACTGGTGGATGCCAGCTGACTTGGTAAACACGCGACCCTCCTTGCAAATGCTAAATGTCTCTTCTTTCCCCTTCTGTTGTTCTCAGTAGTTGTCGGACGGACATCAAGCTCAGGGCTAGAGAATGCATCAAGCTCCCCTTCCCTAACAGACCTGCTAGTAATCATCCAATTTTATTGCACTGGAAGTAGTGCTCCCCCCCCCAGCCAAATTAGGATTTGGGCACATCCGAAACACCACTGTAGCCGGCGGTTTCTTTGAGAACAGAGGAGAGGAACTTAAAAAAATTAAGGGGTAACAGTCAGTAACACGATTTCCTAAAAGGGCATTTTTTTTAAGCACTAATTTCAAATTTCAAGGCTTTTCAAGACAGCATTAAAAAAATACCGTTTTTCCAGGATATTCCAGGCCTTGAAAATGTAATCGTGATTTTCCAGGTTTTCAAGCACGCGTGCGCACCCTGTTTTACAAGAAATGAAGATTTAGTGATGGAGAAAAGCTGGAGATAACAGACACGTACGTTTATCTTGGACAGCAGATATCAAGTGTGGGTCACATTGATGAAGAAATTAATCGGCGTACAAAACTTGCCTGGAGAACTTTTGGAAGAAACAGCATAATTTTCAAGAGCAATATGCCATTATGTCTTAAAAGAAAAGTGTTTGATCAATGCATCCTTCCAGTGCTTACCTATGGTGCAGAGACATGGACCTTAACTAAAAGAGACATACAAAGGCTGCAGGCAACTCAAAGCAGCATGGAGAGGTGCATGCTTGGTGTAACCAGGAGAGATAAAAAGAGGGACTCGTGGATCCGAAAAAAATGACAAGAATGGAAGACATCATGATCAGAGTTAAATCCCTGAAATGGCAATGGGCTGGGCATACTGCCAGAAGGACAGACCATCGATGGACAGCCAAAATTTTAGATTGGATTCCAAGGGACAGGAAAAGACCCAGAAGAAGACCTCATGGGAGATGGGTGGATGAAATTTGAAAGTATGCAGGAGTGACATGGAGGAGACTGGCACAAGACAGACCGTTGTGGAGGAAACTTGGAGAGACCTTCGTCCAGCAGTGGATTGATAATGGTTGACAATGATGATGATGATATATATGACTAGACTTAAGACTTAAAAACAAGTTTCCTACAATACCCCAAAAGAAAACTATATTAAAGAATAAATAACTTCTTTAAAAATATTTGGCACAAAACATTGGTCTACAAAAAATGAACTACTTTTTTAATATTTAAAATATAGTCCTAAGGGCCCTTCTAAAATCAAAATCGCTGCTATCATATACAGACAAACAAAGGATCTTTAAACTGGTACAGCACTTTTTCCAAAACTTATAAAATTTCACATAAGTTGCCATTAAAAGCAGAACAACAACAAAAAATGATTACAAATTGTTTGCAAATTCCTTTCTTTGAAAAATTAGAATTAGGACAAAGAAAAAAACAATTATGGTATCAACTATACTATACAGCTTTTCATGATTATTGTGCTTGTTTAAATAATCTTGATCAGAGTATCCAGTTTACATAGCAACTTTCTACAGTTTCTTAGTGTTAAAATCATGAAAATGGTGTTTGTGTACAGCATCTTAGCTTCAATAAATATACATTTAAAAAATACACATCAGGGTTTAACAGGCAGTATGACATGCGAATGACTGTGCATACCTACCTGTTACGATTATAAACATGGCTGAATTTCATATCACATATTGGACATTTATATTTCTTTTCTCCAGAATGCATGATTAGGTGCCTCTGTAAACTATAATTTCTTGGAAATGTTTTGTAACAAATTTCACACTTGAAATCCTCCTGCTTTGGAATAATCTGACAAGATGAATAAACATTATAAGTAAACATAACTTTTACCATGGAATTCCACAATTAGCTTTGTACAAAAAAATTAACATATCAATAAATAAATAAAATAAATAAAATAAAATAGAGCAGAAATTTTGCAAAATACAAGTACACAAAGAAAAATTATCAAGTTACCAAGCAGGTGACAAGTGAAATTCAATAAAATAAATATACAAATACAATTTTTAAATAACAGTGAAATTCATTTTAACAAATCCCCATTTGAAAAAAACAAAACAAAAACCCTATGGTTTTAAAGCTGCTTAAGAACCTCACTTAATCATTCATATATCATCCATAGCTGGTGTGATTTCATATTTATATCAAGCATTTGTGCAGCAAGCCTGTAAACAATTAGCTAAGTATAATGCTTGAATATTAACTCATTCTTGATAAACCACTTACAATGGACAATGTTGAACTGATGATGAAATGAATATCATGACAGCTAATACTGACAGCTATCTCTCTGGTGCACATAATAATTAATAAAACAGCAGGAATGTATGATGATAGAAATGGAAAACAGCATTAATCTATTTCCCTGCTCCCATACTTTCAAATTAGTTTTTTCTTTATCTGCTTATGAATCAGATGATAGATATGTATGAATTCACTTACAATGTTTACATGAAAGGAAGAAACAAACCTCTCTCTACTTTTCCTTCTCTGCACACTAAGTACACCATTTCTATTTGTAAACAGTCCTGACATTCACTTGATCAGCATTTGCATGCATCATTAAATTTGTTGATGAACTTATTGAGCTAGTCAATAAAGCAACTGCCTTATCAAAGTATCATTACAGAGCCTAAAGGATGCCTTAGCAAAGAATCATTACAGAGCCTAAAGGATGTAAGAAAACCAATCTGAACAATCATTCTTGCTTAATTCTAACAGATTCTGCTGGGAACCACACCTGTGTTCTACAAAATGCTGTTCAAGGCTGTTACTGGCATAAGCAGATGGTATGACTTATGCAAAATTACAAATGAATTTAAATTGTTATCAGTTGTTTATTCGTAATTGCTACAAACATGATCCTACATTTTTTACCTTCACAAAAGACTTCTATTCGACACATTTTACAAGTTACTTCATTTGAGACATGCAGTTTATTTTAATGAAACTATAAAATTTTCTTTGACTTATATCATCACAAAGAAGATTGTGGCATAACAGCAGGACAGAATTTCTTTGCCATCAGACATGAGAAAAATATGAGTGATGGTGTGGGTGGGGCAAAACAAATGACCAACAAGAAATGTTTAGCTTTGAGATGCCCATTAATGGCATGCCACTAAGCTTTCAATACATACAAATTTACATAAAAAAATATAAAGCAAATTGATATTTTGTACACAATGTCAACAGACACTGTCAAATACCAAGGATTCTTAGATAAATGACATGCCAATGCCACTACTGTATAAGGAAAAATCAATATTTCATGCCAAAAGAATCATCGATCTTTCAGTGAATCATGCACCATTATCGTGGGAATTCTTTCAAAACATTTGTTGGGAGAAAGAACATGGAAGTCCTGCTTAAACTGGTACCAAGAAAGTTTTAAAAAGAAAAGTTGGGTGCAAATTCTTCAGAATGTGCAGATACTAAGGGATATGACAAGTTCATTCATCTGTGTGGTTCTTCATGAAGTATGCATTATAAATAATACATAAAATGAAAAAAATAATTTTAACGACAGTAAATTGATTTATGGTTGTTTCTTTTACTCTAATTAGGATAATGAGAACTTCATTTATTTCCTCATCCCTTTCGTAAAAGAACAAGGATGATACTGAAAAGACTTCTTAAATGAAATTAAAACATTTCATTTTACAACATTTGGGGTATGTTTATTTAATTAAACATAAATTATTCTTTTCTGTTCAAGAACTTCTAAAAACACTCTCCTGATTTTTTAATCCAAAGCAAAGTTATAATTACTTCGTTTTGTATCGCACTAAAAATATAAAAGTGTAACAACAAGTGGCCTAAAAGTTCTAATTATGACCACTAAAAATATTAAAAAGGGAAAAATGAAACACCAAATTCAATATGCATAATTAGTATTCCATCTAAGGCATTTTTGTATATGGTTCAATTACACTTAACAGTATGAAAATTTACTTTAAGTAACACTGGATTCAACAAAATTGGTTTGTGTGTGAGATGTGATTAATCAAAGTAACAATTATCAAAACAACTATAAAACATTTATCAAGAAATGCACTATTTCCAAAACTGCACCCAGAAGCCAATTATTATTCAGACAAAAAGTAAAATAAGAAATAAAGAAATCAAACTCATATAGACCAAAACAGTATTTAAAAAAATGAAGAAAAAGAGTGCACTGCATTTATGCTTAAAATCAATGTTATAAGGTGATTCTTCCACTAGAGGCTCCAGATTATGCTGCAGGTACTTATGAAATTTCCTTATGGAACCACCCACCACATTACTGACCATATTGAACTTACCACATCTGACCACAAAGCATTTCTTCATAGACCACGCATAGGACAGTTTGAGTTTCACTGTTGTGGTGAAAACATTCATTAAATGAAAGAGCATGCATTTCTCATTTGGCAAAAACTGGAAACATACTCAGAAAGCCACAGATGGAATTTCAGAACACCTTTGGTGGTAGAGGGCCACCATCGAAGTAAGTCTGGTGGTAGATCGCCACCATCGAAGTAAGTTTGGTGGTAGGGGGCCACCATCAAATAAAAGAGCATGTATTCCTGGCAAATACTGAAGCACATAATCAGAAAGTTGCAGAAGGAATTTCAGAACACCTTTGGTGATAGTAGGACACCATCAGAGTGCTATGCTTGGAAATCGTTAAATACGTTAGAGGCAAAAAGAAACTATCAACAGCTCTGGGGAAGCCCAGAAGCTGTCTCAACAGACAATGTAAGATGTAAAAGAGACTTCGTCTTTAACATGCTGACTGCTAAGGCTTATTTGGGTCAACGGGTCTTTGATGCCACTTTAAGTTACGCATATTAAATTATTCAAAACTCGTAAAAAAAACAAAAAACTTAATGTTGTACAACAAAAGCTTTGTGAATTATCTTGTATGTCGCGCCCTGGGCCAGATCGCCAATGCGAGTTAACTTGTATTTGCAGTCAACATGTTATACTGCATTTCACATACTAAAAAGTTGTCGAAAAAGTGAAACTGTGCCCTTAAAAAGGAAACTGCACACTTGCTATGTGCTGCTGCATCAGCAGTTGCTCATAACTGACCATGACAGATGTATCAAGTTTTTTGTGCATGGTTTCAACAATTACCGATTAAGAACCAATGATTTTGGTCCTCACGTGGAGATGAAATATGATCCAATTTAAGCAGTTATAGAAACACATGCATTCTTATGAGTACCAAAAGAAAAAAAAATCCACATGCAATGTATCAGAAACCATTACATTTTGAGAAAATTTATATATGTAGTATCAGAAACATTTGTAAAAGACAGGTGGAACTAGTGGTAAAACAGAATTAGCAATACAACATTAGAAACTAAACTGGGTACTTTAGTAGAAGAAAGAGTTAATAAAAGCATTTTGAGATTGCCTTGACAAAGCCTCTCGTTGGCAGGCAAAAACTCGGCATGATTAAAATACTTTTTGATATAAACCATTTCACAGATTTATATGGCTTTATTGTCTCCTTAGCATATTGAGATGTGTATTTAATAGGAGATGGAAGATTGCCAAAACAGGGGGTGATAAATTCTGTGGTCCGAAGGTGCGAAATCAGACCTTAATGAATGAGAAAGCAATATTAATGGCAAAAAATCTTACAATAGACAGGAAGAGATGAACAATGTTCACTGCTAAAAAGTTTTGTAGTTATTTTTTTTTTTTTAGTAACAAGATCAGTCCCATAAAATATGTCAAGACACCATACAGGTACACAGGCATGACATCATAATGTACATATTCACTTCAATTATTCTGAAGCAGATGTTGGGGGGGGTTCGGATCATGCACTTTAAGCATTCACTACCAAAGGATAAGAAAAATAGTTACTGAATCTTTGCATACAAAATTCTAATGTGTAGTGTTTTACAGAAATTATTAGCTAAAGGTTTTCACATACTACAGTATAATTGGAAAGATAGGTCAATAACTATTAAGTTTATATTCTCAAACACACACATGAACATTTAAAATATTACATAGATTAGGCATAACTTTTTTTGCAGTACCTTGTGTTTTTTTGGCGGCCGACCTCTGGGCCGCTTGGAAGGGGCAGAGCCTGAGTGGTTGCCTCCTCCAGAGTTTCCAATGCAGCCTAAGAAGTATGCAGTTAGTAATTTAGTTGCAACAGAACAGAATTTTTCAGTATGTTAGTGGAAATAATGGTACATGCATCAAATAAAAACTTAGCTTGAGAAACTAGATATGGTTAGTATGTTAACAGAGAGAAAAAGTGAAATCCTTTTTAATCAGAATTAAAAACAATAGCAAACAACACAAAATATGAGAATTTGCAAATTCTTGGATAACAATTCTTAAATTATGAGTATGAGTAACTGCTGCAAGTAAAGCTGCTTTTTTCTTTTTTGTCATTGTTTATAAGCTTATAACTGAGACATAATCAACTTTCAAATACATGTCCAATAAAATAAATTCTTCAAATTCAAATCCCTTATGCACATGACTGAAAAAACTACAATGCAAAATTGAAATTTTTTTCAGTTTTATAATGCTAATAAACTCAAATAAACCTGAAAGCACACACAACTATCTTACAAAAATCATTTTGTTGCATATAGTGTCAAATGAAGTTAAGGAGAGACAGCTAATGAGTAATTTTGATATCCGAGCTATCACACAGAGAAACTCATTCAGTACATAATCAATTTTGAATTATGTAAATATTGGGTTGTTGGAAAAGTCATGACATATTTCAGGACCCGATGGCGGTTGGGCGGTTTTGGAAGTACTAGAGGCATGCGCAGCTCTGTTATCGCTATGGCATTTGACAGGTGCCAGTTCTAGCTGCAGTCTAAAAGGAATGGTGAGCGATGTGGTTGATTTGCGGAGATTTGACATCAAGTTGAAGATGGAAGACCAAACTGTGCATTTTCGTCATATTTTACTGTTTTACTTCCATAAAAGGGAAGAACGCGCGTCAAGGTTGTAAAAAGTTGCGTAAAGTGTACGGTGGTAATGCTCTACAAGAACGTCAGTGCCAGCGGTGGTTCGCAAAATTCTGTGCTGGTGATTTTGACCTCAACGATGCTCCTCGGTCCGAGAGGCCAACCGAGGTTGATGACGACCAAATCAAGGCATTCATCGAGTCAAACCCACGCTACACGACACGAGAGATTGCAGACATATTGCATATCTATCATTCAAGTGTTCACGACCACCTGAAGAAGCTGGGATACGTAAGCAAGCTCGATGTGTGGTTTCCTCATAAACTCAAAGAAGCTCAATTGATGGCGCGTATAAACATCTGCGATATGCTCATTAAATGTGAGGAAAACGATCCTTTTTTGAAGCGATAGATAACTGGTTACGAAAAGTGGATTGCGTACAACAATGTGCTGCACAAACGGTCTTGGTCCCGACGTGCTGCTTCACCTCAAACGACATCCAAAGCAGACATTCATCAGCTGAAGGTTCTGGTCGCAGTGTGGTGGGATTTTAAAGGTGTCATGTTTTTCGAGCTCCTACCACGGAACCAAACAATCAATTCGAATATGTACTGTCAGCAATTGGACAGTTTGAATGAATCCATCATCCAGAAAAGTCCAGAGCTCGTTCATTGTAAAGGTGTTGTGTTCCATCACGACAACGCGAGACAACCCACAAATTTGATCACCCGCCAAAAATTATTGGAGCTTGGGTGGGATGTGTTGCCACACCGAGCACACTCGCCTGACCTTGCGCCATCAGACTTCCTCTTGTTTTGCTCTCTTCAACAGTCCTTGCGTGGTATAATGTTCAATTCAGATGAGGCTGTAAATCAGCACCTTGTACAGTTTTTCGCCACGGAAGACAGGTCCTTTTATGAACGAGGCATTCTGCAGCTCACTGAAAGATGGCAAAAGGTTATCGAACAAAACGGGCATTATATCATTGATTGATTTTTGTTCTTTCTACCAATAAATGACCTTTGCAAAACATGACTAAAATATGTCATGGCTTTTCCAACAACCCAATAGTTCCTACATAAACATATAAAATGAGCAAAACACGCAGACTCACGTACGGTAAAAGGTTCGTTTAGCGGTAGCTTTCAGTCATCCTACGACCTTGATCACCCGCGATCAACTGGATGGGCTGGTTGCCAGAACTACAATTTGAAGTTGGGGTGTTGGAAATGTTGCCAGATTTTAGAAGAGAGATCCAAATAAATGGGATTTGGTGAGGGGTCTCTGAATTGCCGTTTTTGGTGAACACCATTTCAATGCTCTCTTGGAAATGCAGAGATGCCTTGTTGATGAAAGGGGCAACTTTTTTGGTTTCTTTCCAAATGGGAACTGCAGAGCTGTCTTCAAGGGTTAGTGCAGATAAAGCTGTCTTTGGAAGACCATTGGAAACATCTTTTTGTGTTCACCAAGTCTTGTTTTCATGCTTCGGTATGTGCTTTCAATATACACTGAGAGACCAGAGGAAGTTGAAATAGGAATAGCATAAACTTCAAGGGTGTCCAAGGGTGAGACAGGATCCCTGTCTTTAAGCAGGCACATTATTGCAGAAGGGTTTGGTTTCACTGTGAGAGTGTAGCCCACAGTTTTGAAAAGTTTACACATCTTATAAGAGAAGGATCCATGGAAAGGGATGGAACCAATGAATGGTGGTTTTTCCATTATTATTGGTGAGAGAGCAGACAGATTTTTCAAGTGAGAATTTTGGAGGAATTTTTGAATTGTAGAAGGTGGGAACTGATGGGTTTCGGCAATTTTCTTTATGGTGTCAATTTCTTCATTGAAGGAAGATTCAGTGTTGCAGACAAACTTATGTCAATCGTGCCAGGATTGTCTGCAACACTGAATCTTCCTTCATTGAAAAAATTGACACCATAAAGAAAATTGCCGAAACCCATCAGTTCCCACCTTCTACAATTCAAAAATTCCTCCAAAATTCTCACTTGAAAAATCTGTCTGCTCTCTCACCAATAATAATGGAAAAACTACCATTCATTAGTTCCATCCCTTTGCATGGATCCTTCTCTTATAAGATGTGTAAACTTTTCAAAACTGCGGGCTACACTCTTACAGTGAAACCAAACCCTTCTGCAATAATGTGCCTGCTTATTAAAGACAGGGATCCTGTCTCACCCTTGGACACCCCTGGAATTTATGCTATTCCTATTTCAACTTCCTCTGGTCTCTCAGTGTATATTGGAAGCACATACCGAAGCATCAAAACAAGACTTAATGAACACAAAAAAGATGTTTCCAATGGTCTTCCAAAGACAGCTTTATCTGCACTAACCCTTGAAGACACCTCTGCAGTTCCCATTTGGAAAGAAACCAAAAGAGTTGCTCCTTTCATCAACAAGGCATCTCTGCTTTTCCAAGAGAGCATTGAAATGGTGTTCACCAAAAACGGCAATTCAGAGACCCCTCACCAAATCCCATTTATTTGGATCTCTCTTCTAAAATCTGGCAACATTTCCAACACCCCAACTTCAAATTGTAGTTCTGGCAACCAGCCCATCCAGTCGATCGCGGGTGATCAAGGTCGTAGGATGACCGAAAGCTACCGCTAAATTACCTTTTACCGTACGTGACTGTGTGTTTCGCTCGTTTTATATGTTTATGTGTTATTGTCATGTGAAGCCTGAATTTTAAACCAAGTTCCTACATGCAGGAATTCCAGCAGTTTAATGTGCCACTCCTTCAACCATCATCACATAACTATATACCAACAAGATGTGCCAAGCCTGCTTTGGCACTACTCAAAGACTTGCTCCATGTCATTTTGCCCACTGAAAGAATTTCTGCCTCTAACATGTTGCTTTCTCAATCATTTAATGAGCAATTTTGCACTTTCAATTTACCTTGTTCTGGGTCTATCTTTTGGTCTGTGGTCTGATGTCACGGAATATAACCTCTGTCGAGGTATAAATTTGAAGATAGAAAACCTATTCAAAATGAAGCTATTTGGGCAAAAATATTGTGTGTGTGTGTGTGGGCGGGGGGGGGGGGGGACTGTTCAGTTCCACTCCACCGATACATCATGAAACCACAACCACTGGGAATTGTACCGTAAATGCATTTTCTTACAATACTGACTATAGACCCCAACATATTCCATAATTTTGAACAAACCACATAGTGCTTTAATGCACAACTACCACTACAGGCTACTACTAATGGGTAGGCAAGAATCTACCTTTTTTATCAAAGCTACAAACTGTGGTGTGGACTCTTATTACACACAAATTAGGTATTCATGATGACAGCTGGATGATGCATGGCAACAGGCAATTATATCAACTTTTATATACATAAACAAGCTTCCCTTCTCCCCAGTGAAAGTTCAAAATGTAAATACCTCAACCTCTCATAACATAACATACTTCCAGTAAAAAGAAAACTGTGAAAACATTTTAAAAGCTTGTGATATTCATGATTTACAACATGTGTTTAACTATCAAAGTGGGAATAATTATTTGAAGGCTTGAAGATGCTCACAGCACTGTGTAAACAAATGTATCGCCACAGTAACTATTGTTAAGGAAACTTGATATAACATCACTTTAGTAAAATATTATCCACCCAACTGTTTTTATGATAGCAATTTCAGTGTTTAGCACCAGAGGACCAAAAGATTGCACCAAAAATGTCAGACAACTATGACTTCCAGACATATCCTTCAATAACAAAAAAAGCATTTTAAAATATTTTAGAATGTTCATAATAAAAAAAGTCATCCAAAGAATTTCTTTTTTTAAATAAGGCAAATTTTTAAAATTTAGCAATCACTAAGGATACGACAAAATAAAATAAAACATGCAGTACAGAGAAAAAGTAACAGAAAGCATAGATAGTGAACAGGATTTTTTTGATATTATGAAGGACACATGGAATTGCATAACTTAAAAGCTTATTTGCAGCTATAATGTGACTTGTATTTCTTAAAGAATTTGAACATTTTCCAGGAACTTTCAAGGAACTGAAAATAGTACATAAAATTTCCAAGCATTATTCAAAAGCACATAAATCTTGTATGACAGTTTTATCCTGATCTGCTGATTCGATATGGTTTGCCACTTCCATAAAACTTGTTCATCAATATTTAAATTACCTTTGTCAATGTCCATTGCAGATGTATAATTAATGTGACCTCACTGGAAAATCACCCTCGAACAATGAAACCACCTGACGAACTCTTAGGAGATAAATGCCTACCGGTTCACCTGCAAATGACCCACTAACAAAATTCATAGAATGGCAGGGCAAGACAACCAAGTGAATGCTGGACATGGCCTACTGATTGTGCCTCCAAGGAGGGGAGAGAGTCACTGTGGTAAAACAAAACACACCATTCATAATTATTGACCAAGTTAATAAATAAACTTGTAAGCTAATACGTAGCTATGAACATTCTAAATATTTGATGAATATCCAATATTCACATCTTATAATTTCTGTTATGTCACATTACTATCTACTATGTAATATTATAAAACAGAAATGAGCACTTATGCCCCTAGTGACAAGGCATTGTCACAAAATACTGTAGAATGCATGCAAATATTCTTCATGACCCATTTTAAAAATTATTTCTATCTAATGCAGAAATAATTTTTAAATTTCAATTTTAAGAACCAGAAACCAGAGGGAAAATACAACTTACTTTTGTGCTTCGTAGAGGTAACATCATGCATTATTTCAAATAGAAACTGTATGTAAATTGGCTTCATGGAAAAACGTATTGGAAGGTAAAAAAAGTTCTTTTGAATTGCTTTCATTTTAAACAATTGCACAGAGTAAAATATGTTTTGAATTTAACAGCATGTGCATTTTTTCCCCCTAAAGATGAGGCTGTGCCTCAGAAAAGATCAAAAGTATGGAAAGAATTTTTCAAATCAGACTAATAGTTGCTGATGTGGTTGAGAGAGACAGAGATACCCATTAACGGACATAAGTAATAATATAAGAACGCACTTTAACAAAAATGCTAAAACTTGATTTCACAGATGCATCCAACAGTAGCAGAAAATGCGAAAAATATTTGAATGGAAGGAGAACATTTCAGTTCACACACACAAACTAAGCTGTTCTCTGAGATTCAGAGGTTAGTTCCACAAAGAAATACAAACTACCATAAAAATTTTTAACTGATTATTTACTTACACATGCATGAAATATGGGATTACACCATATAATACAAATTTTGAAGATAATCCATTTTTGTGTAATTGTGACACAGATGGTAAGTCAAAAAATATGGATTGTAATCTTCAAAATTTGTATTTACTTACTGTTGCTGTATCAAACTTCTCCATTTACACCGATATTGACACACAACACTGGCTTCACTGACATCCATCACACGCAGTACAAGACCTTCTATACTTCATACTCATAATCTTTTTCTTATGCAGACACTCCTGAAACTGATCCTCCCATAACTTCATTTGGAATTCCTCTGCCTTTCCTTCCTGCCACTTAGGCTAAAAATATTTTCTTAGTAAGCATCTCATCCCGCATTCTTCCAACATGGCCAAACCACCGAAGCATATTAGTCTCCACCTTGCTAACAACATTTTGCTTCACATTACACAACTGCAACACATCTTCATTCCTCACATAATCAGCCCCCCCCCCCCCCCCCCCACAAGTAATGCATTTCTTCAGCACACAAACGACTCCAATGTTTCTTCTGCAATAATCAGGTTTCACTGCCATACATCAGAGTAGGAACAATTACACTTTCATGCACAACCATGTGAGACTATCTTGAGAACCCATCATTCCTGTGAAAACCTCCCAGAGCAGCCATGACTTTCAATGAAGAATTCACTCGCCTACTAATTTCACCATCCAATTTGTTCTCTCTGTCAAACATGCTTCCTAAATACACAAACTCACTCACCGGTCAATCACTGTGCCATTTAGACTTATATTACAGTCAGTGCTAATAGTCCCTCGCTCCAAAACCATAACTTTGGTTTTTCCCTTATTTAAACTCAGTTTGAATTTCACGCAAACTTCGTACATACGGAACAACATACTCTGCGACTCACCTTTGCTCTCTGACAACAGGACTGTGTCATCAGCATACAACAATCTGCACACACAGATATTACTAAGACATAAACCAGTATTATCCATCTTGGTATTTTGCATGCATAAGCCAATAAATATATTAAACAGCCATGGTGACATTAGACAACCGTGTCTGACTCCTTTATCAATAGTAAACCATTTTGATAAAACACCATTCACTTGTACACAAGCTCTACTGCCAGCATACATGGCTTTTACAGTATTAAGTAGATTCCCAGGAACACCATATTTATTCAATACTATCCAGAAAAGTATACTACTTACTTGGTTGTAAGCTTTCCCTACATTTATGAAGGCAGCAAAAACTTTCTTACCAACAGCCAGATACTTTTCAGTCATCACGCGTAATGCAAAAACTTGGTTAGTGCAGCCTTTACCTGGCATAAAAAACCACTCTGAACATCCCACACTTTCTCTGATGTTAAGACTTCTTACTTTTTCAGTAATGACCTTACCAAACACTTTCCCTGGCACACTCAGTAGGCTAATACTACAATAGTTCTTGCAGTCGGTCTGATTACCTTTCTACTTATACAAGAGAACAATGATAGCATCCTTCCAATCCTGAGGGACCATTCTTAACTCCCAGCAAAACTGGCAAATTTCAGTTAACCAGCCAATTACAGAGTCACAACCATATTTCAACATCTCAGCAGTTATGTCATCAACTACCGGAACCTTACCATTTTGAAGAGATTTTAGAGCTTTACACACTTCTTCTCTTGAGATCCCTCCTGTGCTTTCATCCCTCATTGTGACATTATCTGCCTCAGAATCATTTTTGCTCTCCTGATCTAATAACTCACAGAAGTATTCGCCCCATCTGTCACTTAACTCATTGGGCTCCCATATCATTTCCCCGATTCTATTCTTCATACAGCTGACAACTTTGTTTTTTCTATTTTTCTTGAGTCTCATATACTTCCAGAAAGTTTTTCTATCTTTCCAAAAAGCCAATTCATGCCTTTCCACCTTCTCCTTTCTATGTTTTATCTTACTCTGGAGAACCAGCTTATCTGCTTCATGCTTCTTACAGTGATATTCATCCACAGAAACTCTACCTTGCAACATCCTTTTAACAGGCTTCCTCTTATCTCTTTACCGCCTCTTCAAATTCACTATTCTACCAAGCAACACCTCCATTGTTACCCACTATTGTGGTGCCACAGACCTCTTCAACGGCACTGACAACACAGTTCTCACAACATTCCCATTTCTTTTCTACATCCCTCTCTCATGACTTCAGCTCCTTCATTCGTTCTGAGTAAGTTAGGGTAACAGTGCTGATCTTAGGGAGCTTCTCAACTTTTATTCTTTCTACCCTAGGCTTCTTCCTATTCCTTTTCCTCCAACCACCATTCAGTTCCACTCGTGACACTACCAAGTAATGATAAAAGCCAACATCTGCACTTCTCATTACACGAGTGTCAACAACTAAGTGTTTCAGACGCTGGTCGTAAACAACAAAAGCTATAACACTCTTTTGACCAAGAGTACGATTTTCCCAAGTATATGTGTGGATATACTTGTGGTTGAAAAACATATTAGATACACACAAACTGTTCTCAATGTAGAGTTCAATTAATCTTTTACTATTATCATTCACACAAGGATCATTATACTTACCCAGAACATTATCAGAAATTGCATTCTGCACACCTACTCTTGCATTGAAATCTCCTGCTATTTTAATTTTCTCTTTGGCACCCAACTGGCTCAAAACAGCTTTTAGCCCATTCCAGAAATCTTCCTATCAGAAGGATCCGAGTCACAAGGAGCAAACCCTACAACAATTACTTTTCTCTGAAGTTTCACTTTCAATGAATCCAGAGAATTCTCTAAATTATGCAGCTGTAGTGAATCAAGTTGTTCTTCATCTTTTCACTTAAAATCACACCTACACCAGCCTGTCCTCTCACATTATCCAATACTCCAGACCACACACTCACCGTTCCATTCACTTCTTCTAACCCAATTTCCTTCTTTTTGGTTTCACTTACACACAGTACATCCAATCTATACTTATTCATTACTTCAATCACCTCATTCGTCTTGCTATTTATATCTCTGGTATTCCATACACGAACCTTACACTCATTCAGCCGAGATCTCTTTCTTATATGTCGTTTGGAAATTCCAGTTCGATTCTATGGTGGACCATCCTTGTCGAGTGTGGTAGGTCCACCATATCCCACACTAGAGTCTGGAGCATTGTTTCTTTGTATCTTTTTAATCAGGTAAGTACACCAGTGTAGGGGATTATCCAACAGCTGACAGTTCCAGGTGGTCATTCAACCTAAGGATTCTGGAACAAAACCCAGTTAGTTGGGGACTTTTCACCAATATCAGACAGAACTAGCTGGTACCTCTCCAAGAATCACAGAAGACCTTGTTGCTGTTCTGTTTTCACATTCACCATTATACTGATACACTATCTACCAACAAGTAATTGGACACCCCTGCAATCTACGATATCTGCAGTCTTGATACACGTCACGGCCGCCGCCGTTAAATATCGTGTCGAAAACAACAATGCAACCAGTCACATGCAAGATGCTACACAGTTCGGAGCTCTCTGATTTCGAGAAAGTTGTAATCGTCGGGTATCACAGAAATGGCCGATCCATACGTGACATATCCAGCAAGTTGAAGTACCCAAAATCGACAGTGGCCTACGTGATTGGCAAGTGGAAGATGAGAGGTGACTGTAGGAATGTGCCCCGACCCGGAAGAATCACAAAACTGGGAGTTAGAGACCAACGGGTGCTGGCCAGAGAAATTCGGAAGAACCACACCAAATCGATGGGCCACATCCGCGAGAAATTTCAACAGGCAGCCGGGAGTGTTCTTTCGATGAATACCATCCATAAGGAAGCCCATCTGCTCGGTTATCATGGACATGCTGCCGCCCACAAGCCTTTGATCACCAAGTCCAATAGCGCTGCTCGGCTAACGTGGTTCAAAGAACGTCGACAGTGGACCGTTGAACAGTGGAAACAGGTTCTCTGAAGCGACGAATCAAGGTTCACCCTCTACCGTTCGGAATGCAGGGTCTGGGTTTGGCGTCTGCCTGGAGAACGACTCCTGCCGGAATGTATTGTGCCAACTGTGAAGTTCGGTGGCGGTGGAATTATGCTATGGGGTTGTTTTTCCTGGTAGACTCAACGCCGAGACCTACTGCACCATTTTAGATGACTATGCGCTTCCTACGTTGTGGCAGTTTTACGGGGTGGATCCATGTTACTTTCACGATGACAATGCCACCTGTCATGTTGTGAGGTCCACCATAGTTTTAGTATGGTGACAATGGAGTTAATCGAATGAACTGGCCTGCGCAGAGCCCGGACCTTAACCCTATCAAGCACCTCTGGGACAAGTTGGAGCGTCGACTTAAAGGGTGCCCCCACCGTCTGAAATCGGTGAAGGAACTGACCTGTCTTCTCCAAGCCAAGTGGAAGAAAATACTGCTAGCTGTTGTACAACGCCTGGTTGAGAGTATGCCCCGGAGGGTCGCAGCTGTAATCGCTGCTCGCGGAGGCCCCACCAACTATTGAAGGTGAATAAACTTTGTTTTCCTTTGCTATCACAGGTGTCCATTTACTTGTTGGTAGATAGTGTACTTTCTAATCAAGTTTTATTAATACAGATTTCAGCAACCTGTTTGTGTATTTAGGAAGCATGTTTGACAGAGAGAACAAATTGGATGGTGAAATTAGTAGGCGAATGAATTCTTCATTGAAAGTCATAGCTGCCTTGGGAGGTTTTCACGGGAATGATGGGTTCTCAAGGGAGTCCTGCATGGCTGTGTATGAAAGTGTAATTGTTCCTACTTTGATGTATGGTAGTGAAACTTGGGTACTACAGAAAAAACATAGGAGTCGTTTGTGCGCTGGAGAAAAGCGTTACTTACAGGGGTCTGTGACAAGACACGTTCTGATCGTGTGAGGAATGAAGATGTGTTGGAGTTGTGTAATGTAAGGCAAAATGTTGTTAGCAAGATGGAGACTAATATGTTTTGGTGGTTTGGGCATGTTTAAAGAATTAGTGATGAGATGTGTTTACTAAGAAAAAAATTCAGCCCAAGTGGCAAGAAAGAAAGGCAGAGGAAGGCCAAAGAAGTCATGGGAGGATCAGATTTAGGAGTGTCTGCATGAGAAAAAGATTATGAGTATGAAGTATAAAAAATCTTGTGTACGGCGTGTGACGGATGTCAGTGAAGCCGGAGTTGTATGATAAGATCGCTGTAAATGGAGGAGTTTGATATGGCAACAGTAAGTAAATAAGCAGTTAAAAATTATCTGGTAGTTTGTTTTTTCTTTGTGGAGCTAACCTCTGAATCCCAGAGAACAGCTTAGTGATATGTATGTATGCAGATTTCAGCCACCAAATAGAAGCTATTCTAACAAATTAGTAAAATAAAGTTCGTTCCTGCAAAGCTTGACATTTTCACTGCACTCAGAATTCATAAACTTATTAGTTGGTTTCCCTGCAACCAAACACTATCATTGCCATAAAGATCACAAAATGTAAGGAAATACAAAATTTTGGAATTTTGGAAACCTTATTATATTTTAAATACATTCACTGGGTACAATACAAAAAAAACTTTTAGCATATTGCAAAGGTACACAATACTTTAAAGATTGTTCATCAAGGTGTCATCAATGTAATTTAAAACAACAAATGAGAAGCTGCATTAATGTATGTCCTCCTGCTGTGTGACACCATGAACATGAAAGGGTGAGCTGTTTAAGGATGTTGTTTTTTCTAGTTTCCTTCATAATTATTGTAACTGACAAACATGGGAGTAAATCAGGTGACCTCCAGACATACAAATCAAAGATTACAACACTGACAAAACTTGTGTACAAATTGAGGACCTACATAAATTTTCATTTTATTTAAAATAAAAGTAGCAATCTTTACAGTGAAGCATTGAAGAAAATATAACCATAATTTTTGCTGGTGATTTTAACAGTGAGCACCACTACTGGTATTGCAGGAGAGCAAATGAAAGTGGAACCAATATTTTCAAATACATGCCTGAAAAAAATGTTGATATTGAGGCACCTGCAGAGCTCAACTACATGGTCCAGGAAGGTATCAGCAATGTCCTAGATTTTGCTTTGGTCAAAGAAAATAGGCACTATTTTGAAATTTACAAGAAATTGCCTTATGCTCTGACCACAACACAGTACTTCTCAATCTCCTTAATGGCAAAATTACTGTCTCTCTTACAATGGTTACGCACTGGAAGAATTTTGAAGAAAAAAATATAGGGTGCACGAGGCAAAAACCACTAATAAGAAATAGTCATAAATCAGTGCAAAACATAGAAACAAAAATGCTGTTTGTGGAAGCAGAAAGAGGAACTTACCAAGTTTTGTTGGAAATCAATAAATCTTTACATTTGCACTCTTTGTGGTGCGACAGATATTCAGATGGCATTCGATTTCCCGCCATGTGTTTTCCAGCACCTGCGAAATGACACTTTCACAAGCAGCGATGATCCTCCAACACAAATTGACAAGATTGTTTAGTGCAGTTTGGTAGACAATGTCTTTGATACCCCCCCCCCCCAAGAAATCAAGAGGGGTAAGATCCAGGAAACTGGGGGACCATAGAACAGGTCCACCATATCCAATCCAGCATAGAAAAACATTCGTCCAAAGGAGCCCTGACATGTGTTGCGTAATAGGGGGGGGCTCCATCTTGTTGGAAAAAGAATATGTCTGGTATCTGCAGTATGCATAAATTTTCAGCACATCCAACTAAATATCTGCACTGACTGTCCTGTCAATCAAAAAGAATGAGCAGATAATTTCATGCATACTGAGACCCCGCCAAACGTTCACTTTAGGGTTATCTCGCTGCAGCTCTCTCACTGCGTGTGGATTCTCAGATCCTCCATATCCTGCAGCTGTGTCTGACCCTCCCTGAGACATGAAATGTGTACTCATCACTGAAAATAACCTGAAAAAAGCCATTTTCATTATCAATCTTGGACAGCATGTCAGAAGCAAACTGGTATCTCAAGGGCATGTCATGTGGCCAACTTCTGCAGTAACTGAATTTTGTATGCACAAAAATGTAACTCCATATGAAGGATGTCATGGATTGTCATCACTGGAATCCCCAGTTCGTGTTTGTCACAACAAATAGACTTAGTTGGGCTGCAGTGGAACACTTTACAAATGACCTCCAATTGTTCTTCAGACATGTGTTTTCTGCTTTTCAAGTGAGCTGGTTTCTAGGAACCATTTGTGCCATGCTATTATTGTGTGTCTCTGGGGTGGTTCCATTTGATTTTCATACATTTGCCAGAATTTTCTCTGCAGTCAATGGAAGCTTAAATTCTGCAAGCCATTAACAACACTGCACTTTCTGCTGCATCATGAATGCCATTTCAATAAATACTGACTGACAACATATGTACCAGCTGTGCAGAGGAACAGCAGCACCATCTATCACCAACAAGCCTTGCCATGTACCACCAATGAAATTTGGTAATATATATATAGCAAAAGCATATAAAGTGAATAAACAAAAAACCTTGAACAAATTTAAAATTCTGAAGCGCCAGAGGCTGCATAGAAGAAAGATCAAATAACATAATAATGCGAAACATAAAAGCAAATTTTGAACTTAGAAAAAAAAAAAAAGGAAAATGAGAAAAACAACAACAATCACCATTATCCACCCACCCGAAACATGCTAGCTTCAAGCGATGAAAATATAACGAACAGAAGAATGTAGGAAAGCATATTAATGACTGACTCCTTGTCGGCTTCGTCAAGGGCAAGCAACAAGAAAATCACTCATTTAATCTACTGAGACCAGACAATTGTGGGCTTCTGCTATTTTAGTTTGCTATAGGGACTGACTAAATTTAGGGGGAAAAATGTCCTTTTCCTAAATTTGTTGATTGCTTCCTTATCAATTTTGTTTTGTTGCCTTTTCTGGTTTTAATTAATTTTTTTTTGTTTATTACTCTTTAAAATGTTTTTGTTGTTTTCTGCTTATTTTCTGGCTGGCAGAATTTAGGTTTAACTTTATTTGTGCAAAGGTTAAAGTATCCCTTTTGTACCATTTATTGGTTGGGTTTTTTATTACCTGGATTTGTGTTATTGGGGAGCTTGGCTCTCTTTCTTCATTTTTATTTTATTTGTATGATTATATTTGCTGTTGTGCGGTCGGGCAATGTGTTTTAGTTTGCTGGGTTTGGGTTTTTATTAGAAATACCTTTTAATTGACATTCCCCCCCCCCTAAATTTAAACGGTCCCTATAGCAAACTAAAATAGCAGAAACCCACAATTCTCTGGTCTCAGTAGATTAATAAGTGATTTTCTTGTTGCTTGCCCTTGACGAAGCTGACAAGGAGTCAGTCATTAATATGCTTTCCTGCATTCTTCTGTTCGTCATATTTTCATCGCTTAAAGCTAGCATGTTTCGGGTGGGTGGATAATGATGATTGTTGTTCTTTTTCTCGTTTTCCTTTTTTTGCTTTTTCTAAGTTCAAAATTTGCTTTTATGTTTTGCATTATATATATATATATATATGTGTGTGTGTGTTACTTTAATCAAGCAACACAAAACACTGTAGCCAACTGTCAGGTTCTTGCTAAGGAAAAAAGAAATTTATACTATCTTCCCAAAGAAATCGTAGCTCTCATTAAAGAAACAAAAAGAGAGCAAGGAGCAAATGGCAGAAACCTTCAACAAAAAGAAAGGCACTATGTTCTTAAAAAAATCACATATACTTCCTTGGGTAGTGCACTGGAAGCAGCACAAAATGATTACTCAAAAAATCCAGATCAAAAATACAAGATGACTTTCTGGAATATCACAAAATTATAACAGAATAAAAATGTTTAGATGAAAATTTAGTTCAGTCCATGAGAAAAAAATGTGTTTTTCCAGATTCATCAAAAAATCAGTTCAAGCTTAATGATAGGTCTGACACTCAAAAAGGTACTGAAATCAGGGATATGCTTAACAATTATTTTAAGCATATATGTGTGATGCTAGGTTTTCTCTGCAACCCTTAAAATCCACATTGAAATAAAGAACAATATGCTGGATCTCATTTGTGTGAAGAATTTACAGGAAGGGAAAAACCAACAAAAAGAAAAGCTGCAAATAGCAAATATATACATTAAAAGAATTCTTGAAATCGTCATCACACGTGTAAGTTACATTGAAAATTATAAGTGGGACGTTTCGGTAGCGACTTCTACCTTCATCAGCCATGGAATGAGACACGTGGTAAAAGCATCAGTTGTTGCCAGATTTCAAAATCGCTTCCCAAATAATAGGGATGTTTAAAGGTGCATCAGTATTGCAGGTGCTAGGGGTAAGGTAGATTGTAAGGTAGCCTAAACCTTCCACCACCCATCAGTTTGTTGGCACTTTGCCCTTTAGCCTGTCCTTCACTCATAAAGTTTGCTCTATTTTCAAGTCTTTTGGCTACAGGATTGCAGTCCAACCTCCACATCTTCTCAACCTCATCCTTAATGACAAAGATTTCAATAAACCCCTAGAGTTACAAGGTGTCTATTCTATCCCTATCAACACTTCCACAGGCATTACACCTATATTGGAAGTACTTACCGCAGCATAAACCGACGATTGATGGAACATATCGCTGATGTTGTGAAAGGTAGCCCTTCCACCTCCCTTTCAGTTTTAACCATCAGCATACGTCCGCGGTTCCCGATTGGCACAATATTAAGCAGATCGCCCCATTCAGCAATCGGCATGCCCTCAGGTACCGCGAAAGCAATGAAATCTACCATACCCCTAACACCTGCAATACTGATGCACTTTTTAACATCCCTATCATTTAGAAAGCGATTTTGAAATCTGGCAACAACTGACGCTTTTACCACGTGTCTCATTCCATGGCTGATGGAGGTAGAAGTCGCTACCGAAATGTCCCGCTTGTAATTTTCAACGTAACTTACGCGTGTGATGACGATTTCAAGAATTCTTTTAATGTTTTGTGTGTTACGGGTTTTCCTGATAATTCTTCTCACTAGGAGCATATCATCATCATCATCATTGTCAACCATTATCAATCCACTGCTGGACGAAGGTCTCCCCAAGTTTCCTCCACAACGGTCTGTCTTGTGCCAGTCTCCTCCATGTCACCCCTGCATACTTTTGAATTTCATCCACCCATCTCCCATGTGGTCTTCTTCTGGGTCTTTTCCTGTCCCTTGGAATCCAATCTAAAATTTCGGCTGTCCATCGATGATCTGTCCTTCTGGCAGTATGTCCAGCCCATTGCCATTTCAGGGATTTAACTCTGATCATGATGTCTTCCACTCTTGTCATTTTTCGGATCCACGAGTTCCTCTTCTTATCTCTCCTGGTTACACCAAGTATGCACCTCTCCATGCTTCTTTGAGTTGTCTGCAGCCTTTGTATGTCTCTTTTAGTTAAGGTCCACGTCTCTGCACCATACGTAAGCACTGGAAGGATGCATTGATCAAACACTTTTCTTTTAAGACATAATGGCATATTGCTCTTGAAAATTATGCTGTTTCTTCCAAAAGCTCTCCAGGCAAGTTTTGTACGCCGATTAATTTCTTCATCAATGTGACCCTCACTTGATATCTGCTGTCCAAGATAAACATACGTGTCTGTTATCTCCAGCTTTTCTCCATCAATCGATAAATCTTCATTTCTTGTAAAAGCATTGAACATCACTTTTGTCTTCTGAAAGTTCATTTTTAATCCCACTTCTTTACTCTTGTCAGCAAGTTCCTGGATCATACTCTGCAGCTCTGGTGGGGTAGTTGCAAAAATGACTACGTCATCAGCAAAACGAAGGTGGGTTAGATAATCTCCATTAATCTTTATCCCCTTGTTTTCCCAGCTCAGCGACTGAAAAACACCCTCCAATGTGGCATTAAAGAGCTTCGGAGATATGGTGTCACCTTGTCTCACTCCCTTTCCAATTTTTACGTGTGTTGTATTTTCAAACAGCCTAATCTCTGCACTTGCATTTTCATAGATGTTATTAATAATATTAATGCATGCATCTTCAATACTGCAGGTTTTCAGAGCCATTGTAACTGCTGATGGTTTCACCGAATCAAAGGCTTTTTCATATTCGATAAAAGCCATGCACAATGGAAGCTCATATTCCCTTGCTCTTTCAATTAGTTCTCTCAGCACGTGGATATGATCTATTGTGCTGTAGCCACTCCTGAATCCAGCTTGTTCTCGCGGTTGAGCCATGTCCAGTGTTACCTTCAAGCGGTGTGAAAGAACTTTAGTGAAGATTTTATAAACTACTGATAGGAGGCTGATAGGTCTGTAGTTTCCGAGATCCTCAATGTCACCTTTCTTATGTAGCAGGATCATTGTAGCGGTGTTCCAATCCTCAGGAATCTTTCCTTCATTAAGGCATCGAGTGAAAATTTGGGCGAGTACTGTTTCGATTTCTCCACTTGCTTCTTGTATGATGTCTACAGTAATTCCATCTTCTCCTGGAGCTTTTCCTCGCTTCATGTTCTTGATTGCATGTGCAACTTCTGCTGGAAGGACTGGAGGAACTCTGGTACTGGTATCTTTCATGATGTCTGGAGTGCATATATCATCCCTTTCATATAATTTGGAGTAGAAATCTTTCACTCTTGTCAAAATTTCGCCTCTATTTCTTGTTACAGAACCATCTTCTTTTCTCAGTGCCATAATCTGTTTTCTTCCCTTACTGAGATGTCCCTTTGCTATCTTTAGGCTTTGGTTGTTTTCAATTGCTTTCCTCACTAGTTCACAGTTGAATTTTCTTACGTCTTCAGTGATACTTTTTCTTACTGTCTTGCATAGCTCTATATATTCCACTTTGGAAGTCACATCTTCTTTAGTTGTCCTCATCTCTCTTCTTTTTTGCATCAACATTTTGGTTTTTCCTGATAATTTGTTCACATGCAACTTGTTCTTAGACCCAGCTAATTTTGTTGCTGTTTCCATAAGAGCTTTGGTTACTTTTCTGTTAATTTCAGAGATGTCCACTTCTTCCGATGTTAGGCCTTCTAAAGCAGAGAACCTGTTCTTCAGTTCTAACTTGAAGGTATTATGGTGTTTTTTAAGGTTGGTTATGTCAATAGATTTTGTTTGTCTTATGAGCTTGCCACGTTCAAGTTTAGTGTTGAGGTGCATCTTACATCTCACCAATCTATGGTCACTACCTGTGTTGAACTTGTTCAGCACACTGCAGTCTTCTATGACGAATTTTTTGTTACACATAATAAAATCAATTTCACTTGTCGTCCCATTTGGATGTCTCCATGTCCATTTCCTGTGTGGCTTTTTCTTGAAGAAGGTGTTCAAGATGAAAAACCCTTCTGCCTCTGCAAACTCAACGAGAGTATTTCCACGCTGGTTTCTGTTGCCGTGACCGAATTTACCTACTGAAGTTTCATTCTGTTGCCGTTGCCCTATTTTTGCATTGAAATCTCCCATAATTATTTTCAAGTGCTGCTTACCTTTATTATTTAGATGACAAATTTCCTCATAAAATTCTTCAATTTCTTCTTCAGGATGACTTGTGGTGGGTGCATAAGTTTGAATAATCTGAGCCTGGTATCTTTTCGAGAGTTGGATAACAAGTCGTGCAGCTCTGTCAGAGGAACTTTCAACTTCTACAACTTTATCCTTCAGTTTCTTGTTTATTATAAATCCAACACCACTAGTTCTGCCAGTATCTGTCCCACGATAGTAGAAGAGATGTCCACTTTTCAGTTCGATGAGATCTTCTCCTTTTCTCCTTACCTCACTTAGCCCCACGATGTCCCACTTGATCCTTTGTAGTTCCTCTTCCAATTCAAGAAGCCTTGAATCAGAAGATAGGGAGCGTCCATTGTAAGTAGCCAAGGTCAGCATCAGATGGCAGCCTAGTCCGGTCCTCCGGGGATTCTTAGCACCCTCTGCCTTCATGTCGCACTGGCCGCTGCCTTGGCCAGGTACATTCCAGCTGCCGGAGACTGAGGGCCAAGATTTAAGTTGTGGAATCATTTTGGAGGGGTTTGGCCATAACTCACCACGCTGGCCAAGCGGGTTGGTGAGTGTGGGATAGAATTTCCTATAATCTCGATGGTATAGTTATACCGCTATTGGCGGTCGTCAGAGCCCCTTTAGTGGGAACAGGATGCACCACGAGAAGGCGGGGTTGACATTTGTCAAGGAGAGGCTGTGATGTTACGCATCACCTGACCTTACATCCCACTAGGAGCATATACATATATATATATCAATGCTATACATATATATATATCTGCCAGAAGGACAGACCATAGATGGACAGCCGAAATTTTAGATTGGATTCCAAGGGACAGGAAAAGACCCAGAAAAAGACCACATGGGAGATGGGTGGATGAAATTCGTAAATATGCGGGAGTGACATGGAGGAGACTGGCACAAGACAGACCGTTGTGGAGGAAACTTGGGGAGACCTTCGTCCAGCAGTGGATTGATAATGGTTGACAATGATGATGATGATGATATCAATGCTTGAAAAATACCATACCCGAGATGCCTGGGGTATGTAAATTGTTGGCCTGGGCAGATAATAAAAAATCTAGTTGCCCAGTCTGGAAAACTAAATTTAAAAACAAAAAGTATGGAATAGAATTTCCAACTACAAGAAAACAGACAGTTATCACATGTTGTGTTAGTTTTCACTGCTAATCACCAGAAGTTATATTATTGTTTTGGAGTGCCAAGGACAGAAGGAAATCACATCTTTAATTATATTATTCTCTAGGTCCAGATATTGGAACCATATGTAGTTTTGCTCCAAATGTTGTTTATAGTTAGTAATGGGATGCATGCCTCTGAGGGAACTACGCTCCACTGTTTAATAACAAAGGTTGAAAACTTCAACATAAGGAACGTGGCAGAATCACTAAATTTCTTAAATACCAATTGCATCATCAAAAATTTCAATGGAAAAAGCACATTACTGAAACAATAGGAAAAGTCAGAAGGTTATGTGTCTGTCTAGCTCCTATAATTAAAATTAAAAAATTACCTTTAAAAATAAAGCCTTATTGTGAAAAGCCTGTTTTAGACCCATTTTAACTTATGGTAGCATTATTTGTGAATCCTGTGCAAAAACTCACAGGAAAAAAATCTCACTTCAAAAGACGATAAAACCCTCCATATAATAGTGAGAAAGCAGAGATCATCTGAACTTCAAGTTAGAGAAGCATTAAGTTATGACAGTGTTCCGCAACCTTTTCCTAATCGTGGCACACCATATATTATCCATGACTCAACACGGCACACCAAAATGTTAATCCCCTCAAAAACGTATGATATGGCACTATTAATAAAAATACGTAATGTAATCAACCTATTACTATAATTCTATTATATTATTATTAAACAGAAATCGACTTGTGCATTGATTAACAATTTATGCACTTTAATTCACGGTAGAAAATACACTTTTCTACTACTATTAAAGTAAATAATTTTACTCATACCTACAATGTGATACTTGTGCCTGCTTAGTTGCACACAGGCGGCTGATCCGTGGTGGAATCGTTGACAATGCAAGTCTCATTTCTTCATCGACGGATTTGAGTCTCTCCCTCTTTGATGTTTTAATTTCAGTCAACGTCGAGAAGCCCAGTTCACACATGTAGTTGAAAATGATAATGACACATTAACTGCCATCCCGGAGATAGTCGGGTATTCACTCCTTATTTTCAACCAAAATGTGTCTAAAGGCACTTCGAGAAGTTTTAATTTCAATGTTCTGTCTGCTTTTAAATCTGCGAGTTCCTCTCGTATAGTAATCGGAAGAGATTTTGAATTTGCAACGAATGGGTCACAAACTCAGTCGAAATCTTGAACACTCTCTCCAAAATACTTCTTGAACTTCTGCTGCAAAATTTCTAAATGTTCTTTAATGAAGTCCATCACCACTTTATTACAGTCAGCAAGTAGCCATACAGTTGGGAACATCTCAAACGACCCATTAGTTTAATAGTAATAGAAAATCGCAAGACTGACTAGCAATCACAATTTTTGGACTACTTCAGACCACAGCTATGATAGAACTGAAATAATTGTAAGATGCGGAAACTATACTCTTCAAAGGGAAGAAGGGACATGTATACAGACTTATTTAAAGTAAAGTCTAACAATGGGTGGGTGCATCGGTACAGGAAAAAAGTTGAAGAAACACTAACAAACAGGGACAAATATCAGAACAACGTAATAAAATAATAAAAGACAGGGAAAGTTTTGCCAATTCCCGCACTTTATGGGAAAAGCGTACACAGAACATGCAGCAAGTGTAACAAAGAAGCTGCAGAGGCCAAAAAAAGAAATATATCAATAAGCAAAACTACAATATAAGAACTGTGAGTAAATAATTTACATTTAATTTCTTAGAATACATAAAAATTTGTGGCATGTAATAAAGAATAAACAAGCATCATCTTATTTAATAAGTGCAGTGGCAGATAATGAAATACAAGCATATGAAACTAGGATAAAATTAAAAAATAAAACTCTACAATTAATTTCTTACAATAGCATAATAGGTAAAAGTTTGTGCCACACCTTTCACCTTGTGGGGGCACACTGGTTGTGGAACACTGAGTTATGACACTAATGCTCTACAAAAATTTGAAACAGAAGGGAACTGCATGTTGATCCTAAATCATAGTACAAATTTTGTTCAACTTTTAAGATATTTAAAACACTCTTGTCCTCTCCTTGCTTTTTGTGTCCACTGCTCAATGATGCCCTTGAAGGTGCCATAATTGCAAATATTTTGTAGAACCAAGCTGAGTTAGTAGAGGCCTAACATTTTTATGAGTAACAATGAGGTTGTTGCTGTCATTGAAAGAGAAGACCTAACTGGGGTGATTATCAAATTCATCAACATACAAAGGAAATTTTACAGTATCACGAGTTGAAAAATTGGCTAATCTGATGCCTGGGACTATTCGTTTTCATGTTTGGGCTAGAGCAAAATGTATTTTATTAGCCCAAGACTACTGTATAAAAGATTGGTTTTGCAAAGCTGTAGTACTTAAGCAGATGTATTTTCTCATGTATTTTATATACTCCCCCCCCCTTTTTTATAAGGTATAAGGTATATATACAGGTGTTTAAGTTTACACATTTCGATACACAACATTTCTATATTTCTATTTTGGGAACAGCATCTGTTGTGGTGTGCAATCTGAGAGTTGTGGGGAAATGGAGTTAGGAGAAAAAGAAATATTGATTACAAGGTTGCCTGCTTTCTGGTGTTGGTGAACTGAGGTAGTGAATAAAAACAACTGCCCGAGGTTGAAAATGCATGTGGGCTCTATCAGGAGGGTAGATACAATAGATTATGTCTGCATGTCATAGTTTGTAAAATCAACAATTCCAAAACTTGAAGTTTATCTTAAATTTCTTGGGACCAGATCAGAGTAATTTGAGACTAGTGAATTTTTATTCTGGTTAGTCTGGACTGAATGGGCAAAAAATAATTTTTGATCCCCACACATGGTGCATTTTTTCTTGGTATATAATGCATTGCTGTACAAAGGTTGTACAATGATACATTATGTACAGGAAAGAGATGTTTCCATGCACACAACTTGGAAAGAAATCGAACAGAATGGTTAACTTCTGCCATCTCTCTTCTTTACCAGTTATGGTTATTACATTTTTAAATTAAATAATTATGTTGTTACATATATATTATTGTTATTATAGTGTTTCAATTAAATAATTTTCCCAAAACTCAGAACCTAACATTTTTGTGTTAAAAATGTTTCATCAGAAAAAAAAAAAAAAAAGCCCTGCTCATGTAATAGGTAATCCATCAGATGATCTCTTGTTAAACCTACTGCTTAGTTCTGTAAGGTTCAATAATTCTAAATGAGCATGTTGTGTACATTTGTGTTTTGTACATGAAAACAGCCTAGTGATCAATTTCTTATCTTACCCTCAATCTTGAGGCAGCATGTCCTTTCTTAAATACTCTACTTCGAGCCTTTGTTCGATTCCTTGTACGAGGACCTATATTTTCTGGGGTTCCTTCAGTCTCTTCATCATGTTGATTTAAATGCTTTTGCAGTTCATCAGATGTTGCAAAACGCTGGTTACATTCAAAACAAGGCCATTCATTTTCCTGTTCCTTTAGGGCTACAGTTTAAGAGAGAGAAAAAATAAGTATTTTTAATATTCTAAAATTCTAATTTGTCAGAAATTACTGAGAATTATTTTATAAGGATCACATCAATGAAAAAATTAGTTCAAGCATACAAAATAATAAAACTAATTTGTTCCAAAGTCTTTTACATGTTTAAACATTTGCCCCACTGAGATAAAAACACTGTGTAGTCTTCTCATAAAATTCCAGGCATTATGGAATCAAGACCACATTACTTTCTACATATCATCACTTGAACTGACTCAACATCCATATTCAACACACTTTATTGTGAAAAATAAAATAAATAAACCATAATTTTTGGATTAAGTGCTGACATGTTAAACAAAAATGTACATGCTCCAACAGATAAAATTATGAAAACAAGTTTGTATAACCAAACTTTCTACTATTTCACCACATAATTTAAGTTTCAATCTGAAATTTAGTTAATCAAAATTAAAATTATTATGGCATTGAAAATACTGCAGTTATTCTGTATGGGTCATTTTGTGAGTGTAACAGTTCTTATCAGTTTCAATTTTATTTGAACTTAAATTTTGCATAAAAAAATTGTTTTTAAAAAAACAAAAACAAAAATCATGCCAGAAAGAGGCCAGAAACATCTGTAAAAATCAAAAAGAACTCAGAGGGAAGATTAAACAAGATTTCTTCAAGTGTAACTTGTACCAAAGGAATATATCTGGGTAAAGCCTTAAGTGATTTAAAAAAAATCATGCTATCGAAACATACCAACTAAAGATAATGTGAGTAATGTTCAACCAATTCACTTTATCTCTTCCTTTTTCATCATACCACTTTTTATCAGCAAGAACAAACTTTTCTGCAAAAAATAAAGCTTTTTTTTTTTTTGACGAAAAATACGAGTCCTTTGCGAAAAGGTTCTCTGTTTGTGATAAAACTTTCTGCATGTTGTCTCCATGTCCTATGTATGGCATAAGGAGGAAACTCATTGATAACTTTAAAATCTCAATATATAAAAACTTTTCTCTAAAACCCTTAAAAATACTGTAGTTCCTACAAAAATGAAATATGATACAGCAAAAACGAATTAGAAATATTAAGAATGACTCACGTGTGGGATATGGTGGACCTACCACTCTTGAGAAGGACGGTCCACCACGGAATCGACCTGGACTTTCTAAACGGCGTATGAGAAAGCGATCTCGGCTGAGTTAATGTAAGATTGGTGTATGGAATACTAGAGGTATAAATGGCAAGATGAGTGAAGTGATTGAGGAGATGAATAAGTATAGACTGGATGTGCTGTGTGTAAGTGAAACCAAAAAGAAGGAAATTGGGGTAGAAGAAGTGAATGGCACGGTGAGTGTGTGGTCTGGAGTATTGGATAATATGAGAGGACAGGCTGGTGTAGGTGTGATTTTAAGTGAAAAGATGAAGAACAACTTGATTCACTATAGTTGCATAAGTGAGAGAATTCTCTGGATTCGTTTGAAAGTGAAACTTCAGAGAATTGTAATTGATGTAGTGTATGATGCTCCTTGTGACTCCGAACCTTCTGATAAGAAAGAAGATTTCTGGAAGGAGCTAAAAGCTGTTTTTGAGCCCATTTGGTGCTAAAGAAAAAGTTATAATAGCAGGGGATTTCAATGCTAGAGTAGGTGTGCAGAATGTAATTTCTGACAATGTTCTGGATAAGTTTAATAATCCTTGGGTGAATAATAATGGTGAAAGATTAATTGAACTCTGCATTGAGAATGGTTTGTGTGTATCTAATACATTTTTCAACCACAAGTATATCCACACATATACTTGGGAAAATCGTACTCTTGGTCAAAAGAGTGTGATAGATTTTGTTGTCTACGATCAGCGTTTGAAACACTTAGTTGTTGACACCCGTGTGATGAGAGGTGCGGATGTTGGTTCTGATCATTACTTGGTAGTGTCACGAGTGAAACTTAATGTTGGTTGGAGGGAAAGGAATAGGAAGAGACTCAGGATAGAAAGAATAAAGGTTGATAGGCTCTTTGAAGATCATCAGCGATATTCTGACTTACTCAGAGAACGACCGAAGGATCTGAAATCTTGTGAGAGGGATATAGAAAAGAAGTGGGAATGTTTTAAGAACTGTGTTGTTACTGCTGCTAAAGAGGTCTGTGGCACCACAATAGTGGGTAACAATAGAGGCGATGCTTGGTGGAATAGTGAGATTGATGAGGCAGTAAAGAAAAAGAAGGAAGCCTATTTGGGGATGTTGCAAGGTAGAGTCTCTGTGGATGAATATCGCTGTAAGAAGCGTGAAGCTGCTAAGCTGGTTCGCCACAGTAAGGCAAAAGATAGGAAAGAGAAAGTGGAAAGGCATGAACTGGATTTTTGGAAAGATAGAAAGTCCTTCTGGAAGTACACGAGACATAGGAAAAATAGGGGAAACAAAGTTGTAAGAAGAATGAGATTGGGGAAATGATATGGGAGCCCAATGAGTTAAGTGACAGATGGGGCAAATATTTCTGTGAGTTATTAGATCAGGAGAGCAAAAATGATTCTGAGACAGATGCAGATGATGTCACAATGAGGGATGAAAGCACAGGAGGGATCTAAGAGAAGTGTGTAAAGCTCTAAAATCTCTTCAGAATGGCAAGGCTCCAGAAGTTGATGGCATAACTGCAGAGATGTTGAAGTATGGTGGTGACTCTATAATTGACTGGTTAACTGAAATTTGCCAGTTGTGCTGGGAGTTAGGAATGGTCCCTCGGGATTGGAAGGATCCTATCATTGTTCCCTTGTATAAGGGAAAAGGTGATCACACTGAACGCAAGAACTATCGTGGTATTAGCCCCTACTGAGTGTGCCAGGGAAAGTGTTTGGTAAGGTTGTTATTGAAAAAGTATAGGGTCTTACATCAGAGAAAGTGTGGAATGTTCAGAGTGGTTTTATGCCTGGTAAAGGCTGCACTAACCAGATTTTTGCATTACGCATGATGATTGAAAAGTATCTGGCTGTTGGGAAGAAAGTTTTTACTGCCTTCATAGATTTAGAGAAAGGTTACGACCGAGTCAATAGGACACTTTTGTGGAAGGTATTGAATGAATATGGTGTTACTGGGAATCTACTTAATAGTGTAAAAGCCATATATGCTGGTAGTAGAGGTTTTGTACGAGTGAATGGTGTTTCATCAAAATGGTTTTCCATTGGTGCAGGAGTTAGACAAGGTTGTGTAATGTCACCATGGCTGTTTAATATATTTATGGATGCATGCATGCGTGAGGCCAAAATAGATAATAGTGGTTTATGTCTAGGTGATATCCATGTGTGCAGATTGCTGTATGCTGATGACACTGTTCTGTTGGCAGAGAGCAAAAGTGAGTTGCAGAGTATGTTGACTCGGATGCACGAAGTTTGCATGAAATTCGTACTGAGTATAAATAAGGAAAAAACCAAAGTTCTGGTGTTTCAGAGAGGAATGGGTAGCACTGAATGTAATGTAAGTATAAATGACACTGTGATTGACCAGGTGAGTGATTTTGTGTATTTAGGAAGCATGTTTGACAGAGAGAACAAGTTGGATGGTGAAATCAGTAGGCGAGTGAATTCTTCTTTGAAAGTCATAGCTGTTCTGGGAGGTTTTCACAGGAATGATGGGTTCTCTAGAGAGTCCCGCATGGCTGTGTTTGAAAGTGTAATTGTTCCTACTCTGATGTATGGTAGTGAAACCTGGGTACTGCAGAAAAAACATAGGAGTCGTTTGTGTGCTGGAGAAATGCGTTACTTACGTGGGGTTTGTGGCAAGACACGATATGATTGTGTGAGAAATGATGTATTGCAGTTGTGTGATGTGAAGCAAAATGTTGTTAGCAAGTTGGAGACAAATATGCTTCGGTGGTTTGGCCATGTTGAAAGAATGAGTGATGAAATGCTTACTAAGAAAATCTTTTCAGCCCAAGTGGCAGGAAGGAAAGGCAGAGGAAGGCCAAGGAAGACATGGGTGGATCAGATTCAGGAGTGTCTGCATGAGAAAAAGATTATGAGTATGAAGTATAAAAGATCTTGTGTACGGCGTGTAATGGATATCAGTGAAGCTTGAGTTGTTTGTCAAGATCGCTGTAAATGGCGAAGTTTGATACGACAACAATAAGTAAAAATATCTGGAAGTTTGTATTTCTTTTTGGAGCTAACCTCTGAATCTCAGAGAACAGCTTAGTGATATGTATGTATGTAAAAACGAATTAGGTAAACATACAACCGAATAGATACGAATCGAAAAAAAAAAAAAGAAAAAACAAGAAGACGAATTGGAACGAATTGGGATAAAATAAAAAATAATACATCAAAAAACGAATTGGTAGAACATACCTTTATTGTAGCGCCATTTGTTGAGTGATTACGTTGTTTCAGCCACGTCTTCGATATGACGGGATTCCCTCAAGGCATACACCACACTGAAATTCTATTCTCAACCTAGAATGTCACCAAACTTCACAAAAAGAATATGAAATAACCCACACAAGCACCAACTTAAAACACTAAAAATTCTCGAGTACGAAAACGGTCGAACTCTTGCTGTGTACGACGTTTACACAGCTGAAACATTACAATACTGAGAACCATTTCACAAAGGACTCGTGTTTTTCGTCAAAAATGACATTTCAGCATGTTATTGGAAACTTAGAATATCATATAGGTGAAGCTCACATACTTGGGTTATCACTAAGAATATCTAAAAAGTTTTTCTGTGGTTTTTATTTTATTGAGAAAATCACACTTAGAGGTTACAACTGACTTTAACAAGATGCAGATCATATTGATGAGATTAGCATGTCATGATAATGTTTCATGGAGGGAAGTTAGTACAGTTTATTCTAGGCAAAGAGAGATAGCGTAAAGAAGGCTCAACCATGAGCTAATGTGGACTGCTGACACAGCTCAGCATTCATTTGTCACCGTCCATAGTATAAAATACTAAGTTACATGGTTTGACCACATACATTCTCAGTCCTATCAGATCCTTGCAGCAATAATAATAATAATAATAATAATAATAATAATAATAATTAGGTTTTTCCCATATTTATATTCAGTTTTGAATTTCATACAAACTTTACACATACAGGAAAACACTCTGCAACTCACTTCTGTTCTCCATCAACAGGATTGGGCCATCAGCATACAGTTGCACAGCAGCCTGCACACACGGGAATTTCCAAACATAAACCAATACTGTCTATTTTGGCATTGGGCATTCATGTATTCAAAAATACCAGGTCGTTCGGAAAATAATGGAAGATTTGGAGAGTAAAAATGGAAAAGACATACCTCATAACACACAACCTTGGTTTATTCAAAATCGGTGCTTTCAGTAGCTACACACCTCGGCTAGCGAGTGACAAGGGCTTCAATGCCAGTCCAGAAAAAATCTGGCGCCCTGGCTCCCTGGATGCAAGAAAGTCCAGAATGCAATTTTGGTTTCTTCTCTGTTTCTGAAGGTCATGTCCTTGAGGTAATTGTTAAAATGCATGAACGGGTGGAAAGTGGTATGTGCCAAATCAGGCAAGAGGGCTGGATGTGGGAGGATTTGAACCTCAATCTGTGTAGTTTTTGTTTTGTCATTTGTGATATGTGTGATCTTGTGTTATCATGGAAGAGGACAGGAGCCTTCCTGTTCATCAAAGATGGATGTTGGAACACAACTTCTGGTGTATTCGGTCAATTTCTTCACAGCATGCGACTGAAGTAAAATTTTACCAGCATTCAAGAACCTGTATGACACCATGAACAGTCCACCACACTGCCAATGAAACCTTCTTTGGCACCTTGGTACGATCTTTGGCACCTACCTTGGTTTAGGATGTTGTTTCGGTGGTTCACCATGGTTCAGCCATTGTCCAGATCACTTACGGTTGTTGTATAGCACCCACTTTTCATCAGAGATTACGATGCGATCAAGCAGGGGCTCCTTTTGAAGCAGAAGGTTACTGCACATCTCAAATCGTTGTGTTTCTGATGTTCCATCAGTTCGTGTACGCTCCATGTATCGAGCTTCTTCAATTTACCGATTTGGTGGATATGTTCAGAAATGGCTGGCACAGACACATTGTACTATTTGGCAAACTTTCTGGCTGTGATGTGAGAATTTGCTTCTACATTTGCCTTCTGAGAATTGTTATCAATGACTGAATGTTGTCCTTGGCCCTCCACATCTTGTAGGCTCTTGTCACTGGAACAAAACATTTCAAACCACCAACAAACAGTACGTAGATGTTGCCTCCTCACCTTACACCTTGACCACATTACAGTACGTTTGTGCCTTATTATAATCCAATTTGAACTCATTAAGCAGAATCATCCACAACTCAACCCTCCTAACACGTTGTACAGGACACTCTCACACAAGTAGCAACGACTGCAGCTCAACCGATAATGGCGCGTATGTGGCGTCTGGGTCGCCCTTCAACTTGCACGAATGGTGTTGCAAGCAGGTTGGTCTGCAAGTATTGTGGGCGAGTTGAATGTGGCACCTCAGAAAATTGGCCATTATTTCCCAAAGGACCTGATATATTGAACAACCACAATGACATTACACAACCCTGTCTAACTCCTGCGGCAACAGAAAACCATGTCAATAAAACACCACATATGTGCAGACACTCTATTGTTAGCATACACAGCTTTCATACATTCAATTAGATTTCTAGTTATAGAATAAGAACTCAAGACCTTCCACAAAAGCACATAAGCTTTCTCCAATCCTACAAAGGCAGCAAAACTTTCTTACCAATAGAAAGATATTTTTCAATCACCATATGTAAAGCAAAAATTTTGTTAGCAGGCTTAAAACACTGTGTGTTTCACTGGAATGCTCTGTAGGCTGTTACCATGTTAGTGTTCTTACTTTCAGTCTGATCACCTATTTCCCTTATACAAAAGGGACTATGAGAGCATTTCTCCAATCCTGAGGGACAATTTCTAATTCCAAACACAAATGACAAATTTCAGTTAAACAGTCAATGACAGTCACAATCCTATTTTAAAATCTCAGCTATTATGCCATCTACTCCTGAGGTGCTAACATTTCGAAATTTTTTTTACAGCTATACAAGCCTCTTCTTTTGATATTCTTACTGTGCTTGCTTCTTTCTGAGTGTCATCATTTGTTTCTGCCCCCAAATCAACTTTGCTTTAATGTTCTAATAACTCACAGAAGTATTCACCAAATCTTTCATTTAACTCATTAGGCTTCTTTTCATTTTCTCCAACACTATTCTTCACACATCTGGAAACTTTTATTTCCTCTGGCTTTTTTTTACAACTTGTATACTTCCAAAATGATTTCATATCTTTCCAAAAGGCTGATTCATGCCTTTCTATTTCATTTTCTTACTTTTTGCCTTACTGACAAACCAACTTTATTGCTTCATACTTTTTACATCAATATTTATCCCCAGTAGCTCTACTTTACAACCTCCCCAAATCTGCTTTCTCATACTGTTCCACCAAGTATTACAATCAATACTACCAACTGTTGCAGTACCATAAGCAGCAACAGCACAGTTTTTAAAATATGCCCACTTCTTTTTTACATTCCTCTCACATACCTTCAACTGATTCTGTTGCACACTGAGCATTTCAGAGAAACACTGATGTTCCATAGGAAGCCTTTCAACCTTTATTCTTTTCCTCAAGAACATTTATATAACACTTGTGGTTGAAAAAACCCTATTAGATACACACAACCTAGTCTTAATGCATACTTCATTTAATTTGTCACCATTACCATTTACATTGGGATTATTAAATTTACTGAGAACATTGTTTGAAATCTCATTCTGAACACTCTAGCATTGAAATCCTGTTTCTATAGCTTTACTCTTTAGCACTAAACTGGATAAAACAGCTTTCAGTCCATTCCAGATACCATCCTTCTTAAAAGCTTCAGAATCACAAAAAGTACACAATACAATGATTACTATCCTCTGAAGTTTCACTTTCAAATATATCCACATAATTCTGTAACTTGTGCAGCTACAGTGGAATCAAGTTGTTCAACTTTCCACTGAAAATCACAACACATCAGATTGTCCTCTTACAGCATCCTACACACCAGACCATATACTCACCATTCCATTTGCTTCTTCTACCGCAATTGTTTTCTTTTTACTATCACTTACACACGGCACATTTAAATCCACACTTATTCCTTTCTTTAATCAGCTCATTCATCTTTCCATTCATTCCATATTATACACCGATGGGCCATTACATTATGACCACCTACCCAATAAACCATACGACCTCCTTTAGCCCGCAAAAAAAAAAAAAAAAAAAAGATCGGCCACTTGACGAAGCATCGATTTGATGAGGTGCAGGGGTAGGAATGAGAAAAAAAAATATATATATTTCAAGACGCAGTTTTTCTTAAATTTCAGGACATATTTTGTTGGAGCTGAGAGGTAAATTAAATAAAATATTGGTAATAATGCAGAAATTGTTCTTCTTTCACCAAAAAACTACCTAAATTATGGCCCGATTGTTAGCAGGAAATTGTTTTCACGACAGCTTTCTTTTTTTCAGCATGGGAAACTGCTCCCGCTGTCATTGAAACTTCATCCTAACAATCAGCCTTATTTCTATAAAATCATAGTAAGAGTGCTTCACTAAAATAAAATTTGTTGATACTTACAACTTAGAAAACTTTATTAACATCTGGAAATTTTGCCTTCAAGTTCTACTATTGATTTAATGTATTTCTTTCAGTTTGTTGGTTGTTTTTTTCTAGTTCTATATTTCCTGTTGATAACATTATTTGGGCAACTTTTATGTTGCTCATACTGTTTTCTTTTATTGCACTGTCCAATTTTTTTGAAGCTTCAGCCAAGAGCTTATGAGCAGTTTTCTGGTCGTTTATTAAGGAATTTTCTTCTGTCTTAAGTTTGGACAGCTGATCAAGCCTCACACGCTTATTTTGCTTTTCCAAAGTCTGCATAGTTTATTCTTCAGCCTTTCTTTTAGAATTTCTTTGCATCCTTTCCTCTTCTTTCTGCTGCTCTAAAGTAGGAGGCATGTTGTGCATAAGCCTGCTTTACACTATTTACGGATCCTTTAGTTATGGGTATTGAAAGTATGGAGTTATTGTGCAATGAAATTGCTTCTTTGCAGATACGTAATTATCTGATAGATAACTCTGAAAGTGACACTCTTTCTTTTGTGACAATGCTGTTGTTCTGTGAAAAGCCCCTTTTGGGAGGTGCATTTCCATGTGACAATGTCAAAAATGTCTTCACCAGGGCTGATAATGAACTGTATTTTAGTAAACCTGCAGAATCTGTAATGCTAGCCACTGCTGACCAATCTTACAAATATCATTATCTTTCTTGCAACTTTTACGATTAGCTGCCATGTCCTCATACATGTACAGTGACCACTCTGTGTTTATCTTATCACACACACTGTCAGTTTTGGTGACTTTAAACATATGATGACTCAGGCATTTCACAGCATCTTTTGCACTTTCCTTCTTCTGAAACAAAGGATGAATAGATTGGATGTCTTGTAGAAGAAAGTTATTCAGTGGTAGTTTTTTTAACAAATATTCTGTTGTAGCAATGAAACAGCTTCTTATCCCCAGTAACACTTTCTTCTCATTTATGTTTTTGTTCTGTGCCAGATAAATGAGAAGAAAGTGAGAAGAAAGAATATTAGTTGCCTTTAGATAATGTCAATTTTATCCAAAGGCAACCAATAGTCACTTTTCTGAAAGTTAACTTTTAAAAGTTTAGATCCTTCTTTTGTGCCAACTGCATCCGGTTTTAAAAATTTTAACATTATACTGCGCACCAGTTCATTTAGTTTGCTGTATAACACGTGAATCATGGGTTCTTCATTCTGTAAAACCTTGAGCTATGGCATAAATATTTCTGTAAAAAAAAGCACAAAATGCAAGTAAATAAAAGTATGGGGATGTTTCAATTGGAAAAGTATCTGATCGTACCTAGGACCAAGTTTCACATTTTTTTTGCTTTGGAAGGTGTGTACAAAAATACTCAATTAATGCAGAATACTGTTCAATAATTCTTTCACAAACAGGACCTAGGGTTAACCACCTGCTTTCAACATGACGAAGGAAAACATTTTTAGCTGCACAACCCATTAGGTTTTCCAATTGCATATTGTGATAATCTTCCCTTTGACAAGCAGACATTTTGAACCACTGATAAATATCAGTAGAAGAGTATCAATATCAATGTGAAGTTTATCTAGTCCTTTCTTCAGAGCACCATGCATCACATGCAAAAAGCAGGTCCCAAAATCAATCAAGTCAGGAACTGACTGCAAGTTCAATTCAACATTCAATTTCTTGAGAACATACAGGCTTACATTCGGACCATCCATAGAGTATTGCAACATCTTTTCTAAACTTAGCCCACGTGAAGATATGAAATCTAGAATTAATTTTACAATTTTATCTGCTTCTGCATGTCCCAAGAATTTAGAGTCACAGTATGAAGTTACAATTTTGTACGACTTTCTGACCAATATGATATATGAATGTCAAATTGCTTCTTTACCTGTATTGTAGTTGTTTCATCAAAATAAATGGTATAATAGGAAATCCCAATATCACGAAAAAGATCAGCTTTGAAGTATGGAGCTAAGCCAAAGTTCACCACATAACGAATTTTTTTATAGGACAACTTCAGACATTTTGCAATGGCGGAATCATCAAAAATAAAAGAATATACTTCGGCTAAGTCACCAAATGACTGAAATGAATAATTGCTTTTAACAACTAGTAGCATTAGAAGAGCTTCTGCTTTCAAAACTTTATCACTTATTGCAGTTGGTTGCAAGTGTTAGACACTTTTACTGATTACCTGTAAAACATTATCTGATGATTGGACACTTTTACTGGTTAACTGCGAAACATTATTTGATGTTTGGAAAACGAGCTGTCTAGACATACACTGAAGTGCCAGAAAAACTGGTACAGACGAGCTTATGCAAAATACATAGCAACGCCACCTATGTGCGTACTTGGTTGCATCCGCCAGTGCATATATAAAGTGATAGACATCCTTGCCAGCTGTCAGAGCTGTTTTCGGCATGAGAATGACAAATAAAAACGATTTAAGCGATTTTCAACGCGGTGTCATAGTTGGTGCTCGTGAGATAGGCCATAGTATTTCGGAGGTAGAAACAAAGTTTCGATTTTCAAGGACGACCATTGGAAGGGTGTACCGTGACTACAAGAATTCCGGCAAAAACCTCCAACCTACGATATTAGTGTGGCCGTAAAAAGACATTGGGTGAACGTGACCACCGTCGGCTGTCAAGAATCGTTTCACACGATAGGCGTGCAACACTCTCGCAGGTATCATTGGAATTCAATGCTGGAGCCTCAACAAGCATCAGCATCTGAACTGTGCAACCTACCCTGCACGATATGGGCTTTGGGAGCTGACGCGCCAAACTCGAGTCCCTTTGATGGGTGCACGACATAGAGCTATGCGCCTCGCTTGAACACTGCAACACCACCACTGGACACTTGATGACTGGAAGCAAGTAGCCTGGTCTGACGAGTCGCTTTTCTAACTGTATTGGGCAGATGGAAGGATTCGTGTGTGGTGCAAACCCCATGAAGCCATGGATCACGCCTATCAACAGGGAACTGTACCGGCTGGTGGGGGTTTCTTAATGGTATGGGGTGTGTTTAGCTGGACTTCACTGGGACCCCTGGTATGTCTACAAATGTCTGTGACCGGCCAACGCTATGTGCACATCCTTTCTGATGAAGCACACCCGTTCATGTCCTGCATTCATGCCGATAGGTTGGGCCTGTTCCAACAGGACAATGCACCTCCACACAAGTGCCGGGATGCCACATTATGGTTAGAGGAGCATTCATCTGAGTTTGAGGTGTTGCCATTCCCACCCAAGTCCCCCGATCTGAACGTGATAGAACACATTTGGGATGCCATGTAACGCCCTATCGAACACCGGAATCCGAGACCTCAGAATACACCTGAATTGTGGAATGCTCTGCAGGAAGTATGGTGTGCATTGCCTACAGAATATTTCCAGAAGCTAGTGGAGTCCATGCCCCATCGTATTTCTGTAGTCCTGCGCTCCCGTGGGGGACCTACCAAGTATTAGATTGGTGTACCAGTTTTTCTGGCACTTCAGTGTACTTCTGGCAGCTGCTTTATGTTTCTTCCCATCTGCATATGAAAGCACTTGCAAAAACCCCATATTGGCAATGCTAAAGTCCTTGTTGCACAGAATGCAGGTGGCCGAAAAGATATCGTCACTAGCACAGCACCAATTTTTCACTAAGTCCCTATTTCGGCCTTTCTTGTTATTTTCAAACCATGCTGATGTAAACTTCGTTTTCTGCAGCATTTCAATAAGAACTTAAACAAGATGGATAATGGAATATGCTGTTTGTTATCAAATTTGACACAGTACCACAAAAACAGCAGAAAAATTTGGTACAAAAAAGACAACACTCGTATACATCGACCAAGAAAAACATCCTTGTGGCACGTCCTCTGTTTAGAACTCTGTCGTTTCAGTTATGGTTTCGGTTTCAGGGCACAGGAACAAGCAAAAGCCACAGCTACACATAAATCAAAGTCATCAGCGCTTTAAACCCCGCCTCTTCCTATGGAGGGTGATGGTCAAACAAGTGTCTCGGCACAACAAATTAGGGCGAAAATCCAAGCAAAATTACAGATTTTTTTCCCGACAAAATGCCGAGAACATTCAAATTTTTCTAATGCAGAGATGCTAACATCTGAAGGAAGTTATCAGTAGTCCATACGCGTGGCACGCATGGTTTTTCCATAGTGAAATCAAGTTTTTACATTAAAATTTGCAGGGTAGCATGCATATTTCCCAGAGTACGTTGCTACATTTTAATCTGGATGGAGGACAATACTTGGATAAATTTTGCAACATACCTAAGAACCATTAAAATGAAAAAAAAAAACTTAGTAAATACACAAAAAATACAAACCATTTTAACTCTGCCTTTTAATATGTTATATTAATAAATATGCTACGCCATAAGTGCGTGATGCTGCACACTTGTGGTTTTATTCCTCCCATTTTTAGAGTGAAAATGATGATCACAATAGTCTTTTCGTCCGTGTGCGATTGAAAAATCAAATGCACACAGCGAACAAAACCCATGGTTTTCGGATACCCGAGACGATTTTAGACACAGAAATTCTTGTGAATTACTCTCCTTGAATTTTTGACAACTTTTTTTGCTTTTTAGATCCGAGAATATTAGTAATGGCAAGTGGTCGTTTACCCGACGCTATCACAAGTAAATTCGCACATGACAAACACGATAGGAGCAAAGACCAACGACGCACAGAACAATTAACTTTGAAAGGTTTCATAGCTTTATTATACGGATAAATAGAAAATTAGCATTAAATGCTTATGATATGAAAAAACTAATCAAAAAGGTATATTAAATTGCATAAATAAATCAATTCTGAAAAAAAGGATAAAATAAAATGACAATGCAAATAAATAAATTACAATAAAAATCCATTCAATGTTTGATTAACACAATAGAAGTTTTCTGCTATGATGCGGGGAAATAAAATATCACAACTTAATATGCAAGTGAGTAATGAAAATAAAATCATCAAATAAAAAACAAAAGGATTAAAACTGAAATTAAAAGATTACCAACAAAGAATGATATGGGGAAAACAATCTTTAAAACAAACTATTAAGGAAGAAAGTTCTTGTGAATCTGACAAGATAAAATAAAACACCCCTCAGTTTAGCAGAAAATTTTTGAGAGAAAAAAAAAGTGCACTTTGCAAATCTCTCGGAGTAACATAAACAAAACCTTGCTGCTGACAGCAAAGGAGGAGCGTGAGAAAATATGTCACATCTGGCACGCACACGCAGTAGTAAAAGTCAGGAGGAAGAAAGGAAAAAACAAGCAGGTGTTTTGCACCAAGCATCGCTTCGAAATGTCAGAAAAACCATTACATTAAACATTTGACAAATAGAAATATATACATCGAAAGCAAGATAAGGCTGTTTATAACAATTGTATGATTAAGGAGTAAACATAACACATTTTTTAAAGGTTCATGACATAAAAGTTGAGGGAATACACAACACTTTTACAATGTTAAATAAAATATAATCTGGAAAGGATCAATATTAATTAATTACAATATTTAATTTTGAAGACGAATATGATGCGGATAAAGAAGCAAATGCCTGCAGCTGCTGCTGTTGTGGTGAGACGTTTTCTTTGGCTGTTTGTGAAAGACAGAGGGAGAGATTTTCTTTCGCACTGGGCGAAAAACAGCTGCGCTCGAAGAACATCAACTCCCAATGAGCAAACATGCTTGCTGTGTGACGGCTTCGTGATGTTACCACAAAAATCACTACACTTGACTATGCTCGACTTGTTTTGTTTTTTTAATTAAATTTTCTGGAAATATATTTGGCATCTCTACTAATGGTGTTACTATTTCGAAGAATCAGAAAGTGAGGTTGCTGGCGGGATAAGCCATCGGAAACCCAGGTTGCCGGCGGGATAAGCCATCGGAAACTGAGGTTGCCGGCAGGATAAGCCATCGGAAACCGAGGCTACCGGCGGGATAAGCCATCAGATAATCGGTGCCGTATTGCTTGAGCTACCGCGGCGCAAAGACAACACCAAAGCGAGGTTTCAATGCCGGGATTAGAATCATGTGATTTCCGCTTGGTCCTCGTGAACCTTGGGCCGAGACCAGTTCACGGCAGATCCTTGGACAATTTCACAAAAGCAGAAATGCTTTCACATGGAGCGCCACAGCTGACAGTTCTTGGAGATGACGTCACTCAAGAGCTCCCTGGCTTATTATTATTATTATTTTTTAATTTTAGGTTTAACGACCATCGTGAGCAACTCTACGCACTCTCATTTCAGTTTATTTTATTTATGTGGTACTTGTAAATGGTGGATGATGAATCACTATACAAAGGTTTAGTTTTTTCTTAAAATTTCAGAATTACATTCAAATTTTCAGGATATAGAACAAAAATAAGGACATTTTAGGACAAAAATAAAAATAAAAATCAGGAACTTCAGGAATTACAGGACAACTCCAACCCCTGGAGGTGGCATAGGTATCCTGGGGTATCTGGTACTATAATGTCAACAGTAGGTCCTCCAGTTTCTGTACATCTCACAGCAGGTCCTCCAGTTCCTGTACATTTGTGGTTTGACTTAGAAAAGCGCAAACCCGTTTTCCAAGTTGAACCACAAATTTTCGATTGGGTTCATGTCATGTCAGATGAATTTGGAAGCCAGGGCATTAACAGAAAGTCACCAGAATGTTCCTCGAACAACTCCTTGACTATTCTGGCAGTGTGGCATGGCGCATTATCTTTTTGGTATTGGCTATCACCAGTAGGGAACACAGTTGCCATGAATGGGTGAACTTGGTCCACAACGATGTTCAGATACCAGACAGCTGTCAAGGATTGTGCTATTGGGATAACGGGGCCTAAAGCGTCCCAAGAAAATAACGCACACAGCATAACACCACCACTGGCCTATTTCTGCCCTACAGTACCAGTACATCCAGGTGCCACAGGCTCCGTTGGTAACCAACTTATCCACGCTTGCCCGTCTACATTGATGCACCAGTAATCTTGATTCCTCAGACCAGGCCACTTTCTTCCAATCCTCCATGGTCAAATTTCTATGATCTTGGGCCCATGTCATGCATTGTTGGTGATGACGTGTAGTGAGCATGGGGACCCGGCTGGGTCTTTGGCTACGTAGGCCCATGCGCAGAAGGCTGAGATGAACTGTGTGCTGTGATACATTGCCCTGATCACCACTGTTGTAGCTGCAGGTGATTTGTCGCACTGGGGCCCTGCAGTCACTGTGAACAATGCGCAACAGTCTCCGCTTTCCTCTGGCATCAATGAGCTGCCGAGGACACATAGCTGGATGGCGGTTCGTCGTTTGGCCATCTGTGCACCACTTTTGATACGTACTCACTACAGCAGCACACGAACAACCCACAAGCTGCACCGTTTCCTAGATCGTAGTTCCGAGGTGCAATGCCATCACAATTTGTCCTTCACCAAACTCCAATAAATCGGCAGCTTTTCCCATTCTGACTCTGAACACACTACTAACCGAAAGCCTGTCCTTGGGTTGTATATATACTGCTATGTGAACTTCACCTGTGCCACCATTCCGTCTCCATGCACGCTCATTTCTTTACGATGGGGGGTGGTCATAATGGAATGGCTCGTCGGTGTATATATTAGTTCTTCACTCATTATACGAAGATCTTTTTATCAAATACCGTTTATTAGTTCCAGGCCACTTCCATGGTGGGCTAATCTTTCTAAGCATGATAAGCCTATCATATCCCATGCTTGAGTCCTTCAATATCTTTCTTTGAGTCTTGAAAACCATAAAAGGTACATCAGCATGGGGGATCAACCCCCAGCCCATAGTTCTACTTGGTCATTCCACTTAAGGGTTCTAGAACAAAGCACCACTGAGTTAGAATCCTTCGGACAATGTCACACAGAAATAGTGGGTACTTCAATTATACTGAAGCTTAATTTTGTGTCAGCTTCTATATTCACAGAAATACCAGTTACTGATATGTGTGCTGTTGTTGTCCAGAAGAGTGTTCCTTGAAGACAAACATATCTCCCACTAAGATTGCCAGCTATTGCCTTTTATGTAAAGATATGTATACTAGAGATGAGTAAGGGCTCAATTTTAGGAGCCTGACCCAGCCCGCTTTCTTTAATTACATGTGTTTGCTAAGCATGGGCCCGGGTTCTCAGAAAATTTTTCTTAGCAAGGCTTGCATTATGCACAAGCCAAAGCTATGGCCCAATCAAGGATTAGTTTAAAAAGTTTACTTCAGTCAATCCACTTCATAATATTAATATCTTCTTCGAAACACTGCATAAAAGCAAATATTCTAAAATGTGGACTAGAAAATAAATAAATAATCGATGCACATGCCATTTTTACTATACCATAGTCCAGTTCCTGGCCATAAGACCCGTCGGAATTTTGAAGTGGACGAGTTTTCTCTTCAGATCCTGCTAGGGCATGCCCAAAAGAAGGATAAAATCTTGGGTAGACATCTGGCAACCCGGGCATAAATTTTATAGAACGCCATTTTGTTTTGGGCATATACGCACACTAGTTAGTACTGAATTTCATTATTCTCTGTTCTTTCCAATATACCTATACAAAATATGACAAGTTTTTTGGATTCCTCATAAAATTTCTTATAAGATAGGACTATTTAACCAGTAATAAAACAAGTTTATGAAAATCTTCCTATTGTTTGTATTTTATTGATTTCTTGAAAGGATACTCATATTTATCTAAACAAAAAATTTAACTAATGTGAATTCTGCTTGTTTACGACTGAATAAATGAAATGAAGGATAACAAGCAACTGCCGAGCGAGTGGAACTTCAATAAATGCGGAGATTTCAAAATGTATTTTATGCCGAAAACACAACAAAAAGAAGACAACAACTACAACAGAAGGAAGTCAAAAAATCTTGGCTGCTGCTGAAATACGAGAAAGTTATGTTTTTAAACATATCAGACTCCTTGGGCGTGATTCTGAGTTCGTGTACCATTGTATAACGTACAAGTTTGTCCGCGTCGAGCATCAAGTCCTGGTCCCCTCACTCCGGAGTAAGTCGCTCTCCCAACTAAGCTGCACGGATATGTGATTTCACTGCTATCTGCCTTTATCTCGTGTGCGTCCTGCGTTGCAGGCACGTCACATCTCTTAATAAAACGGAAGCAAATTTCAAAATAATTGAAGAGGTTAGCATTTAAACCATGTGTGACAAGATCAACAAAAAAAAAAAAAAAAAGAAAAGAAAAAAAAAGAGGCATTGATAAGTATGTTGCAAAGTGTTGGAGGATTAACAAACCAAAGTACATTGGTATAGTCTGGCATTTACACTATCATCTCAAAGGCAAATGTTCCATTACAAAATAGCAGTTTTCTCCCAATACTGCCTTACCCAATGACAGCATATGATAGTGTGTATTCATGTATGAAGATTTTCCAAAGCTTGCTTTTAGATCTCTGTCAACAAGTACTGCCACTTTCACGTGATGACTGCCGAAGAAATTCAGTTGATTACAAGTGAATTCCCATACCTTGTGCTACTCCTGGGATCTTTCCATATGACTAAAATTCTACATGCATGTATTGGAAAATACATAAATGGCAGCGGGTTAGAAAACCTTTTCATTGAAAACCATGTGTTTGGTCCAAAAGTAGTAGAGTGTCCTCAAAGGTAGCAATTACGTAAGGTCAGTAAAGGAATGTTTATGAAGTGGTAGAGAGGCTTAAATGGAAACCATTTTTGAATACAATCGAGGATGATGACGAATTAGCTACACATGTTGGTGATGTGCTCAACTCTATGCAATGCTGAACAATGGAAGAAGCACAACTCAAGTTCCAAGAGCTGATCGCAACATCAGAAGAAACACTGAAATCGTCGAATGTTTTCATACAGGAGCAAGTTAAGAATTCTGAACAGTGCAAATACTGGAGGGATTCTTGCATCTGATAAGTCTTTTGAAGAACCTCATAAGAGCTGACAGGGAGGGGAACTGGAACCTCTACATGCAAACAGTGTAGGAAGTCCTTCTAATTTTTCATGTTTTTGATGGAGTCAACTATTTGAGATGGGTTCACTGTTCGAGCAAATGCTTAACCTTGAGACTCGTTATGCTGATGTATTTGACTGGTCGACATGGGTCTCGAACAAATAATAAACCGCTCTCAGAAGTCAGCTGGAGAGATCATTGGCCAAACAAAAGGGAAGGAATACATTGCTGAATGGGAGCTTGCTTACCATGAAGTCCTTCTCATAAGAAAAACATTACAAAGGCTGCTGAACATTACACCAGTTGACTATGAGCTGATAATGAATGAGTTAACTGAAACCCTCGGAAATAGAATGGAAGCCATCATCAAAGAGATGCTCCAGTATGTTAAAATCAGAGAAAACCCATAACTTGTAAAAGGTGAAGTTAGGCTTCACAACATTCTAACGATTGAATGTGTTCCAGCATTGAATGCTAAGCGGATGCTCCAATGTTTGATGACAGCACAAGAAGTGTTCTGCATGTTTCAAGAGGAAAGGTTTATAACACGCTCAAAACCACTATCAGCGCCTATTCGTCAGCAAATGCTACCCTCTTTTTTAAGTGTAGCACAACCAGATATGCAGACAACAAAGCAAACTGAAAAATGCTATCAAAGACCATTTGCAGATTCACAGAAAAATTTATATCGCCAAGGAGAAGAATGACAATGACAGAAATTCTAACCTATGATTTTTCATGTTCTGCCTTATTAGATGATAATGATGATAATGTCAAACTGATGAAGTCTCAACTGATGTCTGAGTTGACCCAAAAGTTAGATACTCCTGACTTGAATTTCCAAAAATAGCATACTCTGAAAACCAGTGTGGTTGTTGATGTCATGAATTAATTTCGAAGGTTGCCATTTAAGGGAAATATGACACATTTGAAAATATGTTTACAACCTTTGACAACAATGTTTAGAATGTTTGTAAATTCAATCGTGTGGACTATGTTTTTGTCAGTTACCTTCAATCGTCAATCAAAAATGCTGAGATAGAAAGAAGGTCTTCTGTGCAACCACTACCACTGACATCCATTGCCACCACTACGAAGCTTCCTGTACAGGTGGAAAGATTTTGGGCATCAGATGACAACAAAATTATGACTCAAGATGCCCTGAGTGAGTTTCTGAAGAAGGTATCAGTTAATTGACAATGGGAAAGTATCCTCAGCGGCATGTTGCGTGAAAGTGGACCTACTCCCGCCTTAGCAATAAAAGATGGAAGCTTCACCCAAATCAAGGATACCCTTCTAGTAACTGTTGAGGACGCAGACTTACGTATTACTTATGTTTCCCCACTGTTAAAGAAGGTTTACAGCTTATCGTTGTGATTTCAAGTCACACAGATTTTTTTTTATACTCACTCATTTCTACAAGTTTGTTAACGAAAATGGACTCTCTGAACTATGGATGAGAAAGTCGGCATCAGATATCATACCAATTCATACTCTGATGGACAAGATAGGTACTACCACAGACGTCTTTCTTGCTAACCATTTTCTTACAGGCTCTGATGTGAGCAGTAAGATAGGCACCAAATTTTCATCACTCAAGGTAAAACCAGAAAAATATCTCCACAACTTTGCTAGGTGTTATCCTCCAAGTATTCAATCCTTTAAGCTAAGGAGTACTTGGTGAAGGTTTTAAAACCAGGCTTGGTGTGCAAGAAGACATTTGATGCACTTCGATTTGGAATAATGATCAAAGCTGGCATTCCAATCTTACAAGGCTTCCTTTGCACAAGCTCTTCATTACAAAGTCACCTGAAAAGATGATTTTACATGGTATATACCCAGGCTCTACCGTGCTAATGATGGACGACCCATTAGGCCCAACTGATTTTGGATGGACAATCAATGCTGATGATTCATCATTCTCCCCAGACCCTTGCATTATTACTTGCAAAAGCTATCATACAAAACGATGCAGGTGCCGCAGAAAAAATGTTTCCTTTTGCAAATGCAACATGTCTTGTGACATTCAGAAACATGTGTAAATACTTAAAATGACCATCTAACACTGCGTGTAGTTTGTGATTCTTTATTTATCGTAATTTAATAGTGATACTTCAATACATTGTTATCTATTCCTATTTCGTACGGGGTTTTTTTTTTGGTTTTTTTTTTAATCCTTCAATATTCACAGCTAAGGGTCGCAGAGGAGTAAAAATTATCTTATCATATAGGAAATTTTATGAGGAATCCAAACATGCTGTATTTTGTGTAGGTATACTGAAAAGAACAGAAAATAACAAAATTCAATACTAACTAGTGCGCGTATGTGCCCAAAACAAAATGCCATCCTATAAACTTTATGCCCGGGTTGCCAGATGTCTATCCGAGATTTTATCCTTCCTTTGGACAGGCCCTAACAGGATCTGAAAAGAAAACTTGTCCACCTCAAAATTCCGACGGGTCTTATGGCCAGGGACTGTATTATCAGGGGAATCAGTGATGATGCCAAAAGCTGAAGATAAGAAAACCTTTTAGGAACACAAAATATTCCATTCGTTATTTCTTTTGGATTTCTAAATTTACTTTTATTTTGAATAAATTGCATTATTTTACAGACAGTCGCATGTGTTTTAAAATTTGACTCTAGAATGCTAAACATTGAAAAAAAAAAAAAAAAAAACCACCTTTAAGCATTCCAGACCAGATTATTCTGCATTTTGTAACATTAACAAAGCTTTGCACTTAATAGTGTAATAACCACGATATTATTCTATGTGTGTGCAGTTTCAGCAAGTTCATCATGAAAATTGCTTATCGTTTAAGCCTCTCGAAACTCCTCAAAAAAAAAAAAAAAAAAAAAAGAATCGCATCTAACGCTTCAGCGCTTAACCTTGATCCTTTTCCCTCTAAAACTTGACCTGCACTGCACTAAACACTGTCCCACTTGCAAAACTACTGGCTGGTATACATAGTACACGTCTCGCAATGGCAACTAGCTTAGGGAATTGAGAATTCTTCCACCATAGTAACAAATCCAGAGGCTCAAATTTGTTTCTCCCATGCACAATTCTACATACTTACAAATTTCATCTGGATCAGGATTATGAATTTCAAACTCATCTTCCAAATCTTTAATTAAGCCTGCTGATTTTTTTACCAGAAAAAAAAAAATCATTGCTGAAGAAATCAAGCAACAGATCTAGAAGTGGCACAACCTGTGTATTTAACACTAGAAATTCTTTAATTTTTGGTAACCAGTTATAACAATAATATCCAGGGAATTATTTTTTAATTAAAGTTTTTTGTGAAGGTAATTTATAAACAATGAAATTGGATATATATAAAGAATTCAGTCATGAAATTCAACACGTGTAATGCCAAGACCGGGCCCTGGTTTTTCGGCTCTTAATTAACCCTGAGCCTGCTCAAGCCTGGTCCCCGAGCTCATCTCTAATGTATACAGCGCGATTTTATCATACATGAGACCGGCCGATGACAAAAAAAGCTGAACTTTTTAACTGGGTGGAAAATTGGGACAAGCAAACGCACGGTGAGCAAATTCAAATACAGCATATGTACAATATTTAAGAGTACGCTAGCCATATGGAATTATTTTCTGTAAATTATGTAAGTAAATATTAAAGTGAAGCACATTATTATATTCACAATAGAAAAGTAGGGATTTAAGAACAAAATAAAATGAAATATTTTAAAAAATCAGATTTAAAACTTACATGTGAATCTTTACTAAGTAAATCCTGAGGTGAAAAGTATTTGTTTAGGAAAGTTTGTGAATTTAGTCAAGCAATTAGAAACTTGCAAGAATTAGAAACATATATCCACAGATTAGTTTTTAGTTATTGAAGAAGTCAATAAAGTATTTCTCAATGTAACCTTATAAAATAGCTTAAAACATATTTTGAACATGACAATCCGATTTTTGGCGTAAATGTGACAAGGATGGTAAGTCAGATAATATCCGAAAACTTGAAAATTTTCATCGTCCTGGAGCGGGACTCGAACCCGCGTCTCCCAGAAAACGCCTAGGTATGCTAACCACTACACCACCCAGAACGACCAAGTTTCAAGTTTCCGATCAATTTGAAATTAACCATCACAGGATTCGCTAGTCGAAGCAACCGGCATTCATGTTTAGCGAATCTGGAGGTTAAGAATCTTATCCCGTGTTTGCCCGGAGAAGCAGATAAATCATGAAAGAAATACGGGATTACGCCATATAATACAAATTTTGAACATGACAATCCGATTTTTGGCGTAAATGTGACAAGGATGGTAAGTCAGATAATATCCGAAAACTTGAAAATTTTCATCGTCCTGGAGCGGGACTCAAGTTTTCGGATATTATCTGACTTACCATCCTTGTCACATTTACGCCAAAAATCGGATTGTCATGTTCAAAATTTGTATTATATGGCGTAATCCCGTATTTCTTTCATGATTTATCTGCTTCTCCGGGCAAACACGGGATAAGATTCTTAACCTCCAGATTCGCTAAACATGAATGCCGGTTGCTTCGACTAGCGAATCCTGTGATGGTTAATTTCAAATTGATCGGAAACTTGAAACTTGGTCGTTCTGGGTGGTGTAGTGGTTAGCATACCTAGGCGTTTTCTGGGAGGACGCGGGTTCGAGTCCCGCTCCAGGACGATGAAAATTTTCAAGTTTTCGGATATTATCTGACTTACCATCCTTGTCACATTTACGCCAAAAATCGGATTGTCATGTTCAAAATTTGTATTATATGGCGTAATCCCGTATTTCTTTCATAGCTTAAAACATTTTTTGCTTGCATTGTGAATATGGTGACATGAATCTCCATCAATGTCAAGCAAGTGGGAATGTTTTCTCTGCCGAATTCTTGTTTTTAACCGTTTTTGAACCTCTCATGACACATTCTTTCCACTTAGCTTTCAAACAAGCAAAAAGCAAAACAAATTTCTTCTTAGAAAGAATGAAGGGGGAAAAAAACCGGAAAGCTGCATCACGAACTTTTTGGAGGCTTCAGCCCGACGTAATACTGGTCCGAAGCCGTGCCCCCTTCCCCCAGTTTTCAAACATGCAAAACACATTCTTCCTTAGAAAAAAAGAAAGGAAAGAAACAGAGTTGCGTCACGAACTTTGTTCAGCGGCTTCGGGCCAACCTTATCCTAGCTGGGCGTCGTGCTTTCTTTCCACTAAGTTTTCATACAAGCAGAACACATTCCTCCTCAGAAAAAAAAAACCAAAAAAGGTTCGTCGTGAACATGGTTCAGAGGCATCGGGCAGACGCAATTCCGGGCAACAGCGAAAGCACGTCCGAACCAACGTAATTCCGGATCACGGCAAAAGAAGCCCGCCAGGCCTACATAACCCGGCACGGCACCATACTTCCTTTCCACTTAAGCTTTCAAACAAGCAAAACAAATTCTTTCTCTTCGGGGAGAAGGGGGGGGGGTAGAACGAATTTAAGAAAAGAAAGCTGCGTCACGAACTTTATTTAGATGTTTCAGGTCGACGTAATCCTGGGCCACGGCGGAAGAAGCACGACGGGCATTTTTTTTTTTTTTTGTTCACACTTTGAAACAAGCAAAACAAATTCCACCACCTGAGAAAAAAAAAAAAAAGACAAAGGGCTGTGTTACAAACTTTGTTCAGAGCCTTTTACGTCGATTATTTACAAAATCAGTAAAACTTTCTTAATAACAGCGAAAATCTGAATATCCATGATTTTTTTGTTAGTCACCCGTAATCGCGGGGAAATCCGTAATAATTACGGAGGTTTCGTATTTTTTGGCATCCTCGAACGATCTCAGAAAAGCGGGAACGCAATCGGGTACATTTGCAAATTACAAGAGAGAGTTTCTGGCGATGACATCACGGATAGAATCAAGCGGATAGTTTGGTCCTGATAGAATGCAGAGTGGCGATTTCCCGCAAGACACGGAAAGGGCTGCGGGAGTTTCCCTAACGCACGAAGTAGGTGGAGCTTCCACCCTTTGCGCTGCGATACTCAAGTGACTGACATCTTATCCATTATCCATTGTTGACCTTTTTTTTTTTTTTTTTTTTAGAAAGAGAAAGAGAATGGTATTGACCATAGATGAAGTGTCAAAGCAGACAATGTTCCCACCACTTTTGGTCCTTTGGTTAAGATTATGGGTCACCTTTTTCTTTCACATCTGATACTCTTTTACCTCTTAAGCATTGCTTTCTTGATACATTTACCTATACATTAACTTTAGATGTTTTCTCTCTACCTGAACCATGAGTCCATGTTGCATACTGGCAATACCCGCAATTCGTTTTCTCTTTCTCTCTCTCTCTCTTTTTTTGCAACATGGGGATGCTTTTCTTTTCTGTAAATTTTCATTTGTATTGTTCTACTGATATAAAGTTACAGATGCTCATGTAGAGATTTTGAAGTACATATGAAAAATTATATTTCTAATATTTTACTTCGTTTTCAGTGTACTGTAAATATGAAACTACATAAATGTTACTTACACACATCAAACATTTGTTAATTTTAGGCACTGATTCTCAAAACATCAATTCAGTTCTAAAACATTAACAGCCATTGCACTGAACATTTTTCAAACCCTTTTAGAGTATGCACATGTATGTGTAAATGCAGGTACATTCTGCTATTAAGATATACTGGTGTGCAAAAATTAAGGATGAAGAGGAGAAATTAGCATAACAGCGGAATGAGCAAGCAGAACGGACCGAAAGACCACTCAGGAGATAGACTAGGGTCCGGTACGGTAGTGCATGCACATATATGCAGCATGACGTGGGGGGAGGGGGGCACATGGGCGGTGTACGCTCATCAATTCGGTGAAAGCTACTGCACGGTGTACATTGGTTTGAACGACGTAGAGTTGCTGCCACCGTGTGATATGGCCAACAGGCAATCCAGTAGACGACATCTGGATGAGTTTATCCGAGGTCGCGTCATTGGGAAGTTGGAAGAAGGTCGAAGTGTGACTAGTGTGGCCGAGGGGTTCGGTATTGCACACAGCATCATTTCACGAGCTTGGAGAGCATTTCAAACAACAGGAACAGCTGTCCAAGAGTTTAGCAGTGGTCGTTCACGGGCAACCACGGCGGCGTATGACCGGTATATTGTCCTACAGGCGAGAAGAGACAGACGACAGACAGCGGGAGAAATCGCAAGGCACGTGCAACATACAATTGGACGTCCATTATCACGTTTTACTGTGGCCAGGAGGCTGCACAAAGGTGGTCTATTTGTATGACGAACAGTACGGTGTGTGCCATTAACGCCTGCTCATCGGAGACGGTGGTTTCTGTGGTGCCAGGAACACAAGAACTGGACACATCAGCGATGGGGTCGAGTTCTCTTCACGGATGAGAGCCGATTTATTCTGACGAACGATTCTGGACGTATACCCATCTGGAGAGAGCAGGGAACACGCAATCACACCTCCGACATCATCGAAAGGGGCTGGTTTGGAGGTGGTGGAGTTCTCGTTTGGGGCAGTATCATGCTTGGTAGCCATACTGACCTCCACATCTTCCAAGGAGGTTAAGTCACTAGTGTCCGCTTATTGTACAGAGGTTCTCCTGCCTCACATGCGTCTGTTTAGAGGTGCTGTAGGTTCTGAGTTCCTCTTCATGGACGACAACGCTACACCTCATCGCACAGTGGCTGTCGCAGAGCTGTTGGAGAGTGAAGATATTCAACACATGGATTGGCCCGCAAGGTCCCCGGACCTAAATCCAATCGAACACGTGTGGGACCTTCTCAGGAGATGCTTGGCAGCACGCCACCAGCCGCCAGCAACAATTCCGCAGCTGCGATTGGCGCTACAAGAGGAATGGGCCGCGATGCCTTAACAGCTCCTTGACAACCTCGTCCTCAGCCTGGGCAGATGTTGTAAATCCTGCAACGCAGTCAGGGGAGATCATATCCCCTACCAAAGACTAGATTTTTCTTGGCAGCAGCCTGCCACATGGACGTTTCTGTCTTCTGTCCAGTTGTGCTCAAAGCTACCTTTTCAATAAAGTGCCTTTGTATCCTTTGGATTCCTTGTTTGGACGGGTTTGCTCACTTGTCCCATATTCTTACATCTTGGGGATCTTATGGTATGATTTGAGTCGATGTGGAGCACTTCTGCACGAAGTTACATTCGAAAAACCATCTCGTCCTAAATTTTTGCATGCCAGTGTATGTACAAGAAACACTTAAGGATGTAATTAAATGATTAAACACAGTTCACAACTACATATGAATTTTGACAACATTTATATGACATTAAATTTTACCTTTTCTTTCTTCTTCATTTGTCTCTAGGAATGGGAGACCCCATTTTTGAGCATAGGCTGAAGAATACCATACTCGAAGTTCAGATTTTGGATTAATAGAACGAGTAGTGTTAAAATATAGTGAGTTCCCCTGCTGAACTAAAACTAAATTTTGTTCCTTTATGGTATCTGCTGGCCTTACAAATCTCATCCAATTACTCATGGATTCATCTGAAGTATCCAAGTACAAGGGAATTCCATCGTCATGCTCAATCTAAAACAAAACAAGCAAACAAATTTTAAATGATAAAATATGCACTCAGATCAGATTGTTCCATGTAAAAAAAAAACTGCCAAGTATATGAAATCATGAGTTCCAGAAACATCCTATATCTTTCTTTTTGTTTGTTTGTTTGTTTGTGGTTCATTGTGTGCAACTCAATGGGCTATAAGCAGTCACCCCATCCCTAATTTAGAGCTGCTGGTTCCAGGGAAGGGAGAGAGCCAGCCAGCACTGTAACACAAGTTCAACATCCATGCCTCACCGGGATTCAAACCTAAACCCATCTTGGACAAACGGTCAGAAGCCAGCGATTAGACCACGGATATGTGACATCAAAGATATTCAAACACCCATTAAATTTTCAAGATAGATATGAATAAGTGAAAACGCAAACAAGTCCTAAAACTGAACAAAACCAAAATGTACAGAAAATACAAATCTCACAAGATACGGATTTTGCAATGAACAAAAACTAACTATGTCATTAATTTCATTAAGAAAAAATATTCAGTTACATACTTATAATAAATTTATTTTATCTCATAAAAACTGCATTTTAATAATGAACTGCATAATCCCACATTTTTCTCTCTCTCTCATAAAAACTTCATTTTTTCAGTGAACTACAGAATCCCATCTAGTTTAAATTTTTTAGAATTACTGATCAAATACAGGAAAAAAAAATGGGTAATAACTATGAGAACAAAATAAAATATGGAAATTAACAATCTTGGATATTATAAATATTTAACGGGAATTATCGAGGATAAATTTATTAGGTACATTACCTCTCAAATTTTCGATCTAAACACTAGATCTTCGTCAGGAGTTCTTGCTTCCTTCTACTTCCATAGGTCTGGTGACCAAGCCTGATGGATTTTTTTCTTTTTTCAAGACTGCAGTATATGGGAACTGGTCACTAGACCTGTGGAAGTAGAAGGAAGCAAGAACTCCTGACGAAGATCTAGTGTTTAGATCAAAAATTTGAGAGGTAATGCACCTAATAAATTTATCCTCGATAATTCCCGTTAAATATTTATAGTACTGAAAGTAATAAGAGGAAGCCATGAAGTCATTAATTACTAGAATCTTGGATAGTAATTAAAACTTCAATTGCATGGTGCAAACTAAAAAAATGATTTAATGGGTCAAACAGTTTGGGTTTTATTTTATTTGAGAGAGGGGAAGTACAATGCCCTAATTGCAACTGAAAATGAATAAAATGGTACCCAACAGAACTTGAAATGGAAGCTTGGTAGCAAATCTTGATGTAATATAACAGTTCCCATATACTGCAGTCTTGAAAAAAAGAAAATTTAAAGGAAATATGCATCACACCTTGTACATAAATATTCATTTACAAAACTACCTACTCGATATTTAACCAAAAAAAGAAAAAAAAATCAGTTTTCCATTCATTACCATAACACACCTATATACCCAAAATTTAGTATTTAGATTGATGAGGCGCTTTACATACATGCAGAATTTTTTTTTTTTTTTTTTTTTTTGGTGGGCTTTGAACAGCACATCTTTTGCCTAGCACATTGGTTTCTCAGTGGAAGAAGGGAAACTTGTTGACATTTCCATCTTCCCAGCCAGTACAAGTTCCTATTTGGTGATGCAGAGATTACACTACGGTTGTTGTTTTCACAAAATGCAATGAGTTAATCCAAAATGCGAGAGAAAAATGAGTGTATCTCGCAAAATGGTGCCAGCCGTTTAAATATCAAACCATCAGCAGATTCTGCTCCAACTGTTCCATTTCTGTGAAAACTAAAGTTTCTGAAATCCTGGCAGCAATTTGCACTCTGCTAATGTTTTTTTGTTTGTTTCCCTTAATCCTTAAGGTATGTTTCTACAGCACCTGTTAGCTCAATCACACCCCAATCCATACAATGTAGAGCACTCCATAAAGTGTGGAGCAAGGTAAGATTATAGAGGCTAGAGAGATTAGACTCCTTCCCCCATTTAAAGCTCAAGTTTAAACCAGAATAAGCTGTGCTGTCTACGGACCTCCAAGGCCATAAACAACAACTCATCGTTGGTGCATTTGTGACCAGAGTGACCTTTCGGAGTCTTACAGATCGCAGATCACACCTAGACGGAACACAGATTACAAAAGAAAAGTGCACTTTAGAGGCCATGCCTGGTGCCGCCTATCATAGAGGTGCAGCCATTGCTGTGGATACATTTATTGTTAAGAAATGCTGAGGTTGAAAGACAGTGCCAATAAATAAACTGAAAAAAAATTGAGTTAAAAAATGTAAAACTGCTACTGAATCAATAGCTTCCGAGCACCTTGAATGAAAACTTTGGTCCTTCTTCAAGTGGGTGCAAATTAACTAAACAGATAAAACACCATATTTGAACTGCAAATCGTGTGTTGCAGCAAGAAAAGGCAATGTCCTGGCAAGTGATAAAGATTTGTATTTTATGCTTATTGAAAGTATGATTTTAGAAATAAATCCTTACCTTTTACTTACCTGTATATCAACCTATACAGTTTACTTTTAAATGTGTTAGTATCTTCTAAAATACTTAGTTTTCCATTGATGTCCAACGTGTTGTTGGTGGAATGATTAAACTGATGTTACGATTTTCTGATAGACAAACACAGCTAACTTTCTTTAGCAGTTTGCTATAATTTTTTCACCGCATTTTTTGAACCAGCTTAAACTGTGTGGTGATGTGCCATTTCCTAAACCAGTTGACCATGCTGGTTTGACAGGAAATACGCTAGGTACCCAATGGGATTACCCATGTCAGCCTGAATTATTAGAATAGTAATGCAACACATAGAATATAAGATCTTGCACAACACTGGAACAAAGACATTAATGTGTGTTCATTAAGCTAAATATATAGGCTACTAATGATTTTGAACCACTGGGAGGGCCCTCACTCCATGCCATCAGTATATTCATGCACTACACTTATTTAACTTTTTGCAGACACATGCTACTGCACACTTATTTTACTTTTTGTAGACACATGCTACTGCACACTTATTTTACTTTTTGTAGACACATGCTACTGCACACTTATTTTACTTTTTGTAGACACATGCTACTGTCTCTAAGTACCATATATACTCGCGTATAAGTCGAGAAATTTGGGGTAAAAAATGAGAGCTTCAAAGTAATGGGGTCGACTTATACGCGGGGTCTAAAAAAATCGTAAGTCCAAAAGTTCTTCCCGTGAGGTAAAAGGCAATCCATCCCAAAAGAAATAAAAATGCCGATGCGGTATTAATTACGAAATCGCAACCCTCCGAAAGAAAGAAAGAAAGAACACCGATGTGGTAGAATTACGAACTCGCGACCCACCGAATTTCTCCGCGCTTTGAAAAGTCTCCTCTCTCCTGGCTTTGCATATCCACAGCGCAGTCACAGCCGCGCATAGAAAGCTCTGCCCTTCCGACTACCAGTTGATTGCGCTGACCTTCGACGTAACGGAGCCATGTGACAGCCAGTGTTAGGCGTTGCTTGTTCTTAATCGCACGTGTCTTGCTTCTCCAATTATGGGTGACACGGATTGTGTAAAGAAACGGATGTCCTATAACACAGGATTCAAGTTGAAAGTGGTTTCTTTTGCAGAAAATACTAACAACTGTGCTGCTTCACGTCAATTTGGCATTAACGAGAAACTGATTCAAGATTGGCGTAAAAAAAAAAAAAACGGACTTGGTGAAAATCCCAAAATCGCAAAAGGCGCTGCACCATGGAACGACATCTTTCCCAGAGCTGGAAAGTGTCTTGAATGATTGGATTGTGGGCTGCAGACAAAATGGTTACATTGTAACGCGAACTGGTATACGTTTGCGAGCAATGAAGCTCGCAAAAGATGAAAAGTTTGAAGCCGCAAATAACACTATTCGTGCCTCACCAGGTTGGTGCACAAGGTTCATGAACCGCTATGGGTTGTGTCTACGCCAGCGCACCAAAATTGCACAAAAGTTGCCTTGTGACCTTGAAGCAAAGATAATGGAATTTCAAAAGTATGTACAGTAATTTTTGGGCTAAGAGCCGCGGCTCTTACGTTACTAAAAGTGAAATTTTTCGGGTGTGCGGCCCTTATGCCGAATTTGTTTTTGATAAGACTTTCTTCCCTCCCCCCCCCTTTTTTTCATGCAGACGCTTAGTAAATTTTTTCAAACCACGTCTTTTTTTTGTTCACGAACTCGACTGTGATCATGCTCCCCCCCTTCTACTCATACATTAGACAATAACTCCGCTGTCCTGATGTTGGTTTAGGAGGGAAACTGGGGGAGAACAGGAATGCCTGACTCAAATGCCCTTTGCATGGGGGATGGAATGGGGACATAAGCACACAGACGAGTAGCGTGACGTCCGAGGCTTCTGTAGATAGCGCACCCAGCGGTAACGGCTCAGTGCGCAGTAAATGAAAGTAGGTTAAACCACTTGAAAGAGAGAAAGCGCACCGCCGTTTCGAAGTGTTGGCGGCAGATCAGCGAACACGTGCGAAGCAGCTGGTAAAAGGAAACGTCTCTACATGAGAAAAAAAGCATAACATAGAAGGAACATATTATTAAAGAAAATATTAATCGAAAGCATAATAAGCGATAATTTATAAGTTAATTACTTCTAAGACGGATTCTATTGTGGTGAACAGAGAACCATCCTGTAGCAGACATCCACATTGAATGGAATTTAGAAAATTGTGCGGTTTTACGAGCAATGCGATATTCTAACGGGAGTCTTAAGATTAACTGTGATTTATATTGATTATATAAATGGTTCTGAGCATTTAATAAAGGCAAACAAATAACATCATTACCATGATTAATAAAAAATGTATAAATAAAAATGTTTGCCAGTATGAAAAAATAAGTGTATAAAGCAGATTGACACCGAGTTGCAGAATTAGCCTTTGAAGTATACATATAATCACGTTGGGCGTGAGTTAATTCATGAAAATAAGGAAGATAATTTAGCTTTCTGAGCAGCACCACGACTTCACAGGTGTGGCCCTTACGGCAACTTTTGCTTCCAAGATTGCAAAAATTCTCACCTGCGGCCCTTACGCCGATGCGGCTCTTAGTCCGAAAATTACGGTAATTCAAAAGAGAAAAAAGACTGCTTTTGAACTTTCTTAAATAGGGAACATGGATGAAACCGCCATGTGTTTCGACCTTCCTGGAAATAAGACGGTGAACCAAAAGGGCGAAAAAATATTTTGATCAAAACGACTGGCCACAAAAAATCCAGTTTCACGGTTGTTCTTTCCTGTTTGGCCAACGGCAGTAAGCTACCTCCGGTAATTATTTTCAAATGCAAAACTCTGCCGAAAAGCGTCTTTCCGTCTGGTGTGCTTGTTCGTGCCCATGAAAAAGGATGGATGAACGAATCCGGAACAATTGACTGGTTAAAGAATGTGTGGAACAAAAGGCCAGGTGCACAGTTGAGGAAACCTTCTCTTTTGGTGTGGGATATGTTTGTTGCACACCGTTGTGCAGAAGTGAAAAAAACTGCAGAAAATTCAAAAACAACTCTTGCTGTCATCCCAGGTGGGTTGATATCTGTTCTTCAACCACTAGATGTCTGCCTTAATAAGCCCTTCAAGAACAATGTGCGGAGGTATTGGGCAGATTGGATAAGTTCCGATTTGCCGACTGAAACCAAGGGTGGAAAACTAAAGAAGCCGGATATCGTTTTGATTGTGCGATGGGTCAAGGATGCTTGGAATGCGATACCTACGGAAATGGTCGTGAAATCATTCAAGAAATGCTGCATTAGTAACAAACTTCATGGCACAGAGGATGATGAGATTTTTATGAGTGATGATGACAGTGATTCTGATGTTTATGATGATGTGCCGATGACGGAGAAAGACTTTTTTGAACTGTTTGGAGAGTCTGACTCGGAATTGGATTTTGAAGGGTTACGATGAAGTTTTTGGGTATGCAAATTAAATTTAGTATTATATATATAATTTTGGACAGTGATTCTGATGTTTATGATGACGTGCCGATGACGGAGAAAGACTTTTTTGAACTGTTTGGCGAGTCTGACTCGGAATCGGATTTTGAAGAGTTCCGATGAAGTTTTTGGGTATGCAAATTAAATTTAGTATTATACAGGGATCATAGCATACTTCTGGAAAATTTTAGGTAAGAATTTTAGGAATTTTAGGAATTTTTAGAAAAATTTTAGGAAAATTTTAGGAGTGTATTTCAATAAAAACTATATGTATATTTGTATACATCTAGTAAAACAACTTTGTATACATTGTAAAGAGTTTGCTTCACACCCTTCAACCATATATACTGATAGACTGCGCATGACATCAAAATTTCTGGCTCCAACATAAAATCACATGACAACAGTCAAAAAGATGGGTTACACCTGCTGTGCTTATGGTTGTTCTGACCGATATAGTAAAGAAAGTTCTATGATTTTTCATGGGTAAGAAACGAATTAAATACCTAAGTCAATAAAGTTCAATTACTTAACCAGAAACTTGCAGCTATTGATATAAAAATATAGTAACTTAAGAAAAAAAAAATGGAATGCATGTTCCAAATTCTTCGCAAATGTTCATCACATTATAAATCACAAAATGTAAACAACACGATCATGCATGTATATAGCTCATAAGTAAACTTACCTGAAGAGTTTTCATTATATATGAGGTGCATTCACATAATACACCGAAAACACTGAAGTTCTGCAGCGTAAATTAGTAATCATAACAGCATTTGTACACGAAATTTGGAGTCTGATGATGACGTGCCCAATGTTTGAGCCATGGCGGTTTTGATGCAACTATTGCCAATGCGCAGTCCATTAGTATATATGGTCGAAGTTCACACCCAAATTTTTTGCATAACGTCTAATGTCTAAAGTTTAAGTATGATTTACTTCTAATGTTCAGTTCTTATCTTTTCACGTGTTATTATCATATTCAAGTATATTTACCACATTCAAGTTTCACTTTGAACATTAATATGCTGTTGAACCAGAAGCAATTCACGATTTTCCAGTAAAGTTTTCAGGTTTCACATTAAACTATAATATCCTAAAAAGGTAATTGAAAACCAAGAACTATGTACAATTGTTCACTGAATTACTTTTTTCATATTATTGTTTTAACCTTTTCCTGATTAGCCTATCTTTTTCTGCTTCCACCACAACTAATTTACTTTCAGTTTTTCTTTATTTCAGCTGAACCTTGTTTGATCAAGTTAGAGGCAACTGCTATTTCAACAGTATTTTGTTTTTCTACAGCTTTTCTCATTCTTTCTGTTCCCTCTTGAATTACTGCTAGGAGGCTTCTTTATCTTTTTTAAGCCTATTTATTTCTGCATCATTTTCTTTTATTTTGTCATCAAACTCAGCTTTTCTTTTTTCTCTAGCTGCTTTTCCTTATTTTCCCTCTCTTTCTTCGAAAATAAAAGCATAACAAACAGCGCGAAAACTAGCTCATAAATAGAATATTTGAAACACTCTCAATTATTAGGGATGGTAGAGGGAAAGGGAATAGAACTGTCCAAAATTAGCATGTTTTCGTTGCGCTAGGCGCTTAAGCACGGCTGAATTCCTTCAGATACCCCCAATGTTCAAATGATTGAAATGTGCTGATGTTCATGGAATGAAATGGTTGATCAGCTACGATGACCGCATAAAAGTTCGGGGTGGGGGGGGGGGTTATTTTTTTTATTTTTTTAGTTTATGCAACATTTTACATCACTCCAGTATTTATCTTGTCATCATCAACAATCGCAATGCAACTACCGCTTACGATCGCGGATATCAGCAACCGAAAATCTGCCATATCTCTAAGTGATATAACACACAGCATCCTGTTACAGTGTATTGTAATTGAAAAAAAAAGGATGTGGAAAGAAAGCTTTCAGAAATTAAGATCATCAAGTCATGCATTTCAAAAATCCGTTTTCCTTTATAACGTTTAAAAACATGTTTTTGCTTTTTTACCTGTAGTGTAAATAAAAAAACTATGTTGATTTTTTTTTATGGAATCAGACGTCCGGATGTCTGATTGTCTTCATCTGAGTTCACACTTTAGCTACTGTGTACAAGTAGACCTATTTTTTCAGCTCAAAAATATGTAGTTTTGTATATATTCACAGTATAAGTCATTCCTTATTCCCACAGAACTGAATTCAGCATATGCAAAATGAAGATCATCAAGACCCGCCCAACACTATGTTTCTGGATTGTCTGCTGTTTATATTCAAGAAATGCAAACATGGATCAATGGTGAATGCAGCAACTATGATTTTTATTTATTACCAAGAAAAAAAAAAAAAGAGCCGTGAAAGCTGTAAAGCTGAAACGGATATTTCTCTCGAACCCCCCCCCCCCCCCATGCACAAAAACATTCCAATTAAGATCAAACAGCAGGAGGACGCGTCCACACAACACAACCTTTGGAATTACCTGATGGAATGGCTTCTTTTCATTTGGCACATCGCCATAAATCACCACCTGCAGCTCACTGAACTGTCAAGTTGCACATTTCCTCCTTCACTTTAACTATAATAGAAACTGTAAAAAAAAATGCTCCCCAATTTTCGACAAAATTAAATTACCAAATTTACGTCATGATGTTGCAATTTACTAAAATACGTTTGTTTATCTGCTGAATATTGCTTAAATCCATTGAAAACTTTTAAATTATAGATGATTTTTTTATTAAAACAGTAACTCAGACGTCTGAATAAAAACGTGTTTGTAATTCAAATAGAGTCCATATCATCACAGAAAAAAAATTTAAGGATCACTGTTTAAATAAACCATGGCATCTAAAAAAAATAATTCACTTGCTTTTCCCGTAATTTATAATTAGTTTCTTTTTTTTCAATCCGATTATGCAACGTTGTTTTTTTTTTTTTTTTTTGCATCTGCTAAAGTTCCTAACGGAATTTGGCGAAATTTGCACTAGAACTTTATTGTGATGTATCTTAACTACTGTAAAAATTTTACTGTGTTATTTTCAAAATTCAGAAAAATGGATTTCTGAAAATATTCTCCTAGTCCTTTTGTGCTGTGGAAGTGATAAACAGGTGTTTGCTTTCTTCCCAACCAAGGGCTTCAGATCAGCGCTCCCAGCTGTCAATCAACCGTTGCTATGGTAACACCCTTTCTGCTGGAGGCTCACTCTGTCCAAAGAGGCACACATACTTGTCCATAATAAAAATTACCAATGCTAACTTTTAAAGTTTTAAACCGATTCAACTGGAATTTTGGAAGTGAGCTTCTGTAATCCAATTACAGTGAATGTAAAAATTTCAGCCACTTTCGTGAAAAATTCGCAAAGATAGTTTTCTTATTTTTTATCATAAGTAGTGGAAGTCTCTTGAGGGGAGGGAGGGTGGTGGCATGCACATAAACAAGAAGCAGATGAATGTGTTGTTCAGGCATACTCCTCACTGGTGGATGCCAGCTGACTTGGTACATACGCGACCCCCTGCAAATGCTAAATGCCTCTTCTTTCCCCTTCTGTTCTCAATTGTGGGACGGACATCAAGCTCCCCTTCGACCTACTAGTAATCATCCAATTTTATTGCACTGGAAGTAGTGCCTTTTTTTTTTTCTTTTTTCCCCCAGCCAAATTAGGATTTGGTGCACATCCCGAAACCGCTGCCGGTGGTTTCTTTGAGAACAGAGAAAAGGAACTTTAAAAAATGAAGGGGTAACAGTAACACGATTTCCTAAAAGGGCATTTTTTAAGCACTAATTTCAAATTTCAAGGCTTTTCAAGACGGCATTAAAAAAACACCGTTTTTCCAGGATATTCAGGCCTTGAAAACGTAATCATGATTTTCCAGGACTTTCCAGGTTTTCAAGCACGCGTGCGCACCCTGCGTAATGGTAAATTTATTGGCGTTAATAACGGTTGTGTTTTTAATAAATAAGCTTACGAAAATTTTAGGATGAATAGAAAATTTTAGGTATAATTTTAGGAATTTAAGGAGGGTCACAAAATATTAGGAATTTTAGGAGGAATGCGATCCCTGATTATATATATAATTTTTTTCGTTTTTAAATGTTTTTGAATAAATTCATTGAATTTTTTTTTTCTCATTACGGGATTGGCTTATAAGCGAGTTTCCGATTTCTTATTATATTTTCCTCTGAAAGTGGGGGGGTCGACTTATACACGAGTATATACGGTAAGGTCAGGTGATGCGTAACATCACAGCCTCTCCTTGACAAATGTCAACCCCGCCTTCTCGTGGTGCATCCTGTTCCCACTAAAGGGGCTCTGACGACCGCCCATAGCGGTATAACTATACCATCGGGATTAGAGGAAATTCTATCCCACACTCACCAACCCGCTTGGCCAGCGTGGTGAGTTATGGCCAAACCCCTCCAAAATGATTCCACAACTTAAATCTTGGCCCTCAGTCTCCGGCAGCTGGAATGTACCTGGCCAAGGCAGCGGCCAGTGCGACATGAAGGCAGAGGGTGCTAAGAATCCCCGGAGGACCGGACTAGGCTGCCATCTGATGCTGACCTTGGCTACTTACAATGGACGCTCCCTATCTTCTGATTCAAGGCTTCTTGAATTGGAAGAGGAACTACAAAGGATCAAGTGGGACATCGTGGGGCTAAGTGAGGTAAGGAGAAAAGGAGAAGATCTCATCGAACTGAAAAGTGGACATCTCTTCTACTATCGTGGGACAGATACTGGCAGAACTAGTGGTGTTGGATTTATAATTAACAAGAAACTGAAGGATAAAGTTGTAGAAGTTGAAAGTTCCTCTGACAGAGCTGCACGACTTGTTATCCAACTCTCGAAAAGATACCAGGCTCAGATTATTCAAACTTATGCACCCACCACAAGTCATCCTGAAGAAGAAATTGAATAATTTTATGAGGAAATTTGTCATCTAAATAATAAAGGTAAGCAGCACTTGAAAATAATTATGGGAGATTTCAATGCAAAAATAGGGCAACGGCAACAGAATGAAACTTCAGTAGGTAAATTCGGTCATGGCAACAGAAACCAGCGTGGAAATACTCTCGTTGAGTTTGCAGAGGCAGAAGGGTTTTTCATCTTGAACTCCTTCTTCAAGAAAAAGCCACACAGGAAATGGACATGGAGACATCCAAATGGGACGACAAGTGAAATTGATTTTATTATGTGTAACAAAAAATTCGTCATAGAAGACTGCAGTGTGCTAAACAAGTTCAACACAGGTAGTGACCATAGATTGGTGAGATGTAAGATGCACCTCAACACTAAACTTGAACGTGGCAAGCTCATAAGACAAACAAAATCTATTGACATAACCAACCTTAAAAAACACCATAATACCTTCAAGTTAGAACTGAAGAACAGGTTCTCTGCTTTAGAAGGCCTAACATCGGAAGAAGTGGACATCTCTGAAGTTAACAGAAAAGTAACCAAAGCTCTTATGGAAACAGCAACAAAATTAGCTGGGTCTAAGAACAAGTTGCATGTGAACAAATTATCAGGAAAAACCAAAATGTTGATGCAAAAAAGAAGAGAGATGAGGACAACTAAAGAAGATGTGACTTCCAAAGTGGAATATATAGAGCTATGCAAGACAGTAAGAAAAAGTATCACTGAAGACGTAAGGAAATTCAACTGTGAACTAGTGAGGAAAGCAATTGAAAACAACCAAAGCCTAAAGATAGCAAAGGGACATCTCAGTAAGGGAAGAAAACAGATTATGACACTGAGAAAAGAAGATGGTTCTGTAACAAGAAATAGAGGCGAAATTTTGACAAGAGTGAAAGATTTCTACTCCAAATTATATGAAAGGGATGATATATGCACTCCAGACATCATGAAATATACCAGTAGCAGAGTTCCTCCAGTCCTTCCAGCAGATGTTGCACATGCAATCAAGAACATGAAGCGAGGAAAAGCTCCAGGAGAAGATGGAATTACTGTAGACATCATACAAGAAGCAAGTGGAGAAATCGAAACAGTACTCGCCCAAATTTTCACTCGATGCCTTAATGAAGGAAAGATTCCTGAGGATTGGAACACCGCTACAATGATCCTGCTACATAAGAAAGGTGACATTGAGGATCTCGGAAACTACAGACCTATCAGCCTCCTATCAGTAGTTTATAAAATCTTCACTAAAGTTCTTTCACACCGCTTGAAGGTAACACTGCACATGGCTCAACCGAGAGAACAAGCTGGATTCAGGAGTGGCTACAGCAGAATAGATCATATCCACGTGCTGAGAGAACTAATTGAAAGAGCGAGGGAATATGAACTTCCATTGTGCATGGCTTTTATCGATTATGAAAAAGCCTTTGATTCGGTGAAACCATCAGCAGTTACAATGGCTCTGAAAACCTGCGGTATTGAAGATGCATACATTAATATTATTAATAACATCTATGAAAATGCAAAGATTCGGCTGTTTGAAAATGCAACACACGTAAAAATTGGAAAGGGAGTGAGACAAGGTGACACCATATCTCCGAAGCTCTTTAATGCCACATTGGAGGGTGTTTTTCAGTCGCTGAGCTGGGAAAACAAGGGGATAAGGATTAATGGAGATTATCTAACCCACCTTCGTTTTGCTGATGACGTAGTCATTTTTGCAACTACCCCATCAGAGCTGCAGAGTATGATCCAGGAACTTGCTGACAAGAGTAAAGAAGTGGGATTAAAAATGAACTTTCAGAAAACAAAAGTGATGTTCAATGCTTTTACAAGAAATGAAGATTTATCGATTGATGGAGAAAAGCTGGAGATAACAGACACGTACATTTATCTTGGACAGCAGATATCAAGTGAGGGTCACATTGATGAAGAAATTAATCGGCGTACAAAACTTGCCTGGAGAGCTTTTGGAAGAAACAGCATAATTTTCAAGAGCAATATGCCATTATGTCTTAAAAGAAAAGTGTTTGATCAATGCATCCTTCCAGTGCTTACGTATGGTGCAGAGACGTGGACCTTAACTAAAAGAGACATACAAAGGCTGCAGACAACTCAAAAAAGCATGGAGAGGTGCATGCTTGGTGTAACCAGGAGAGATAAGAAGAGGAACTCGTGGATCCGAAAAATGACAAGAGTGGAAGACATCATGATCAGAGTTAAATCCCTGAAATGGCAATGGGCTGGACATACTGCCAGAAGGACAGATCATCGATGGACAGCCAAAATTTTAGATTGGATTCCAAGGGACAGGAAAAGACCCAGAAGAAGACCACATGGGAGATGGGTGGATGAAATTCGAAAGTATGCAGGGGTGACATGGAGGAGACTGGCACAAGACAGACCGTTGTGGAGGAAACTTGGGGAGACCTTCGTCCAGCAGTGGATTCATAATGGTTGACAATGATGATGATGATATACGGTAAGTGATAAAGCTGTGCATTGCAATGAAATTAATCCACAACTGGTTAGGCACAGTAGAATGCTACAGTGCTTTAGTTAAAAAAAATTACTGATCTAGCATGGGGAAACTGCTTATTCCTGTATAATTGTTGAAATATTGTCTCTGTTATAGGACAGGCTGGCAGTATTTGCCACTACAGTGCCTTATATAGTGTCCGTGGCAAAGTTCACTCAAGCATACTGAGCAAGAAGGAACATAGTGGAAAATCAGTCAAGGGAAGGACGGAGTGAATTCAAAAGTCAGAGTACACAGGGATAACATATTGAGCTCTGGAAATACCTGTAAAATGTTTCCCAGTTAAAGCTGGATATGTAGGGTAGTCAAAAAGTTAGCTGCACTTGCATGTAAAAAAAAAAAAAAAAAAAAAAAACTTTTTAAGCAATGTTTATACTTACGTAGGAAATACAATAGAATAGCTATTTTTCAATGTAATAGCCTAGTTTATTCAAATATTTATCATATAGTGGCACAAGTTTGTCTATCCCTTATTGAAAAAATTGCCATCCAACTTATGATAACCATTCTCACATCGCATTTTTGACGTCTTCATTGGAGTGATATTGCCGCTTTGCAAGGTAATTTTTCATGGGGTTAAACCCCCATGGAAATCACAAGGTGAAAAGTCTGGACTGTAGGGAAGAGGTGTTCCCATACCTCCCATTTGAATTTGTCAAGGAGAGCCTTCATGACAAGTGCTGAATGTGGGGTCGCGTTGTCATGCAGATGGACAATACCTCTCGACAGTTTTCCTGGCTGTCGATTTTTAATCGCCTTTCGCGGCCTTTAAAGGGTTTCACAATATGATGCCGCATTAATTGTGGTGCCCTTCGGCATGAATTTATAATACACAATACTTTGATTGTTGAAGAAAATGGTGAGCGTAACCTTTCTAGCGGAAGGAAAAATTTGGCACTTTTTCGGAGGCAGAGAGAATGTGAATGTTTCCACTCACTTGAAGTCTGCTTTGTTTTTGGTGAGAAGTGATGGACCCAAGTCCCGTCTCCAGTCACGATATCATACTTGCCAACTTTGGAAAATGTGCATCAGTAAAACTTTTGTGTGAATGCCATTTACCACAAAACAAAACATAATTATGTTAATAAATATGCAGTAAAAATCTCTGCATATGCCACAATAACTAAACTACTATTATCTGTGTTTAAAATAATAATTTAGAAAACCATAAAACAAAATCTTAATTTTGTTCAATGTTAGCCTCGCAAACCTGTGGTGTTTCAGTATCAAACTAAACATTTCCTGTAAAATGGAAATATTCATTTTAAGAGTACCTATACATTTCATTCAAAACGGTATGTTACATACCTTCTAATCTTCATCTTGTGTATCAGGATTATACAATATTGTAATCACTTTCATGACTTCCATCACATGCTGCAGAAAATGGCCCTTCTTGTAAAAGTTTCACAACAGCGGAAGTTCGATCTAAAGCCATTTCAGGAACAATTGCTATCGTTTTGGTTTTCCCACAGCCATAACGTTTGGCAGTTTCATCTTTTGGAAACACCTTCAGAAAAAGTGGACCAGCATGGCTGGCAGCACTGAATGGCACATTGTGTTGTATAAAAAAAGACATAAACAACAATTCAGCAAGAGTTACATTTCCTTGACTATTATCCGCTATTTTAAAAAAACGTAGTCAGTTTGGAGTTATTATCAGTCAGTACATTTCACATTACCTTTGTGTTTGGACCATTTACACGACGAAAAATACTGTTTCTGCCTCCATGGGCAATGTTAAAATCGTTTTGGCAAAAATTTCCCAAATTTTACACCTTTATTAGATTTCCTGATACACTGGAACTTGGCGGTGTATGCTTCCTTAAAAGTTTGAAAATAACTTTTAGATGGTACAATCTTAGTACTCATCTTTATAGATTTGCATAAAAGCTAAACTAACAACTCGCTCCTACCGGTAATTCAACTCTACAACAAAGAAACAACACCACACACTAAAAACAACACACATAAGAAAGTATTATTTTGCTGCTTCAACATTGCTCGACACTGCATGCAGATTTTACCCTTCCCAAGAGGAGACCAATCAACTGCTATGATGAACTAGCATCTACAGGGACTGAAATACCACAGCCGCTTGTTCAGCATTACCACTCGCTCGATCAAGTCAAGCCGTGGAAATACAAAATGTGACGGCCACCATCGCAGACTCTGCGCATGCTTCTAGCATCAGCATGTCACTTGAGCACTCTTGTGGAGAGAGAGCTACTGCACGAAGTCGGCAGGTCAAAGATGACATCGTCACGTGACACAGCGTTCGTAAGGTCCGGTAGAAAATCTAGTTGGATGGTTGAAGAGGATTGAAATATTTTGATTGAGCAATCGAAATACTAAAAAATCCACAAAAAGACCTCTATCCGTAAATCAGTAAAATTAAGCAGAAATCCGTAAAAGTTGGCAAGTATGCGATATGGTCTAAAAATTCATTTCCATCTCTGTGATAATGATCCAAAACAGGAGAGCTGCTTGAAAATGTTGCACCTTGTGGATAACATGAGGCACCCATCGAGCACAAACTTTTCAAAACTCAAGATACTTGATAATTACACAGCAATCGGACATCGCCGAATTGACTGTAGTTACTGTTTCACATGTGAATTAAATCACATCAGAAAACTTGAAAATATTATCATGACATATTTACCACGTATTATGAGAAGAATATTTCTTCAACTCTGAATACTCAAGATGCTTGGTGATGATATGGTACATACTTCCATGCGAAATATTCAATTCATCCGTGATCTCGTCCACTGTGATTCACCTATTTGCATGAATCAATTCATTAATGAGGTTCATGTTTTCATTCGTTGTTGAAGTTGACGGCCTTCCCTCTCGGTAATCATCTTTGATATCCATGCGTTTTTCTCGAACAACAAACACCATTTGAAATCGCCTGTCGCAAAAATTATTTGTCATTGTACACTTCAATTAATTGGCATTGAATTTCGGTGGGGTTCAACTTTTTAGCCTACAAAAAACGAATCACTGTGCGGATTTCAAATTTGGACACTACTACCAATGGACACTACATATTTCAGGAGTGATAACGGATAAACTGTTCCCGTCACATCGACAAAATTAACACGGCAGCTTTAGGAGGAAGTACAACCACTCCTCAACATCACATCTAAATATCATTTATACAAAACAAAAGTGTGGGTGCATGCAACTAACTTTTTGACTGCCCCTTGCATAAGGAACTAAATGACTTGAAGGAAGTCTTTAGCTGAATTCGTAAGAATGTTTGTTCACTTTATTGAAAACACATGGAATAAAATGCAAGCTTCAGAAGTTAGTCTTTTAACCTCATGTTTTGTGACAGTTAGGATAGAGGGAAATACTGCTAGAAGATTTGAGGTTATCTATTTAAGTCATCCTCACTTTAGCATGATTTTTTTTATAGATGAACTAGTTAAGGAAAGCAAATTAGTATCACATATTGAAGTAGGCAATTCTGGATTCAGCACTTCACTGCATCGTGATGACTTACTCCTGATTTCTGTTGAACATACACAAGTTTCCATTTAACATTAATTAACTGAACAGGTTTTGTAAAAAATCTGCAACGAAGACACATGTTAGTTAAGCCATAAAAGTTACTGCGTGTAGTACAGAAAGAAGTGACATTTTTTTGTTATTTCAGAGTGGTTATTGGTGGAATAAGAAAAGCTTGATAAAAAAATTAGACAACAGAGCTTGCAAAGCATGGCTATTATCTTATTATTAGTTGCATAAAAATTTTGTTGAGAAAGTGTCCAAAAGAAGAACAGAAGTGGATATTTACAATGCAATATTTACATCTTTTTGCTTTTATGGTAATGATAGCTGGATGTAAAGTACAGGACTGTTCAGGAGGTTAAGTGCTGCTGAGATGAGAGTGATAAGAGGAATAAAATGAACTACTGTATATGCTCACATATAAGCTGACCCCCTACTTCAAAAGCTAAGATTTGTGAAAAAATCTTAACTTGCATATAAGCTGACGTTAAATTTCAAGAGCTTGGAAAATATTTTTATTGAAATGTATTATGAAAATTTCTGAGATTATCTTCTGTAAAAACCTTCGAAGTACGATTCACTATCAGAGTTTCCAAATAATTTCAGTAACACCCATGGCATTACTTATGCAGGAAATTGCATCCCACAGTTCTTTCACTCTAGAAGTAACAAAACCAAGTCTGCCCCCCCCTTTTCCAAATTTTACCACCCTTCATAAAGAACTGTGTCTTTGCTGTTTGATAGCAGGAATGGCTTTCGCCAGCATGGAATGGAAGACATGGACGCCCACGCTTTCTGTGAAAACTTAAAGGAGAGAGATGCCTAATTGTCTGTGGCTCATCCCAACAGATAAGAGATTTACAGGGTAGGGTGTCTGATTCACTGCATTTTCAGTTTGAAAGATGGTGTTACACAGTTGTATACGGGAAGTAATGAGGTATTCTATTCCATGTTTGGAAGCAAGAAATTTCACGGTGACAAATTTGGAGCGGGATTAGGTTTCTTGCTTATCATGTTAGCGCCATTTATTCCTTTAAGAATATTACTCTGGGTGGAAAAATATTTCATAATTTTTACTTATTTTTTTTAAAGTACTTTCAAAGAACATGCAGAAAATCATGGTTGAAAATGGATTCGTTTACGTTTTTGACATGCAGAAAACTATGATCTAAAACAGGGGTCGGCAAACACTTTTTGTAAGGGGCCAAATAGTAAATATTTTAGGTTCTGCGGGCCAAGAGGCAAACTTGAGGATGTTTATGTAGGTATTTTTTTTCTTGTTATTTAAGTAGGTAGGGGTACTTAAATAACAAATAACAATAATAATAATTACTTTGACCAACTGTTCTTGCTGAAAGGCTGATAGATTTAAATAAATCCATAATAATAATAATAATAAGTAGACTAAAAAAAACTTAATAATAGACTAAAAATAACAATAATAGTAGATAATAATAATAATAAGTAGACTAAAAAGACAATAGACTAAAAATAACAATAATAATAATAATAAATAATAATTAGACTAAAGAATAACGTAATAATAATAATTAGACTAAAAAACCCTACAACTGTTTGAAATACAACTCTACTAATGATAAGAACTGCTTTTTTCAGATAACATTTCACGAAATTGGGTTTCAAAGTTAGTACTCCCCATCATCAAAATTGATTGCAAATGTTCATCTGTTAATGGACGATGTCATCACTCTTTCCACGTTATTTTTTAAACAACGCATAGCGACTGAAAAATTGTATTCCGGCACTGCTGGGATCGAACCCCAGAACTCTCGATAACTAGTCGAGTGCGTTCGAATTTACGCTACAGCGCCAACAATTCTCAGCGCAATGCGTGGTTTATCAGTCAGCATCTGACTACACGAATGCGTATTGATGGTCTCAGCAACTGAGATGTCGTCATCTGGTGGCATTTAACGCAACAGCTATTTTAATTGTAGCTGATAAATTCAAAGGGCAATAGAAATGGTTAATATATATCAAATACGTGGAGACAATGCAAATGGACCATGTCATCACTCTTTCCACGTTATTTTTTAAACAATGCATAGCGACTGAAAAATTGTATTCCGGCACTGCTGGGATCGAACCCCTGTTAATGCTGACCTGTATTGAGATTTTCCATATTTCATCTTTGAAAATGTCTTTTCACACTGATAGGTTATGCCAAATACAGGTATAGATCCCCGAGTACATGATCTTAACTGTCCATATTCATCTCTTGGAAGACATTTTAGAATTCTGTTAGATTCTTCTCTTAAACTCTGCCTTTTAGCATGTCATCACTTTGCAGATTAACCACTTCCAATTTAAGGTTAGGTGGAAGCTCCTTAAATGTACAGTCAAATGGATTTTGAAATATGCAAATGTCTTCTGCAGTTGCATCAAGATCCGAAAAACACTGCTGGAACTGTAGTTTGAGCTCAGAAAATATATATGCCGCAAATTTGTGTGGGAATGGAGATTTCACTACTTCTTTACATTTTTGACAGCATGGGAAATGCACAAAGCATCTTGACATGATTTGTGACTCAATCAACGCCAGTTGTCGGCGAAATGACTTTACTGCAGTATAAGTTTCACATATGAGCACTATTTTGCCTTGTAGTTTTAATAGTGGTTGAGTGTGGTTTTTCTCGTTGAGAAAAATTTTAGTTGCTCCTCTGAGTTCAAAAAATCTCAATAAAACTTTGCCACTACTGAGCCATCGAACTGCTGTATGGTACGGCAAGTCAGGATATTCAGCTTCCATTTCTGATAAAAAAATCACTGAACTGACGATAGTTAAGTGCACGAGAGTGAGTGAAGTTCACTGCTGATACAACTGGATCAAGAACGCAGGATAGGTTCAAATATTTCCCACAAAGTACCTGCTGGTGAATAATACAATGAATAACCATAGGCTTTGAACATCTTGCATTTTCGTAAACCTCGCAAATTTTTCCAACTAAGCCTTTCCCTGTTCCACACATATTTTTACAACCACCAGTTGTGACACATTTTAGCTGATTCAAACTTCAGATTGCACTTCATCAATGTTTTCTCAACTTTCCTGTCAATATTTTCGCCTGTAACTTGTTCTATGCAGACTATTCATAGAAGCTAATTCTTCATTCACTTCAAACTCAGCATTGACTCCTCGAATAAAAACAGCAGCAACTGAGCAGCATCAGTAACGTCTGTCGACTGATCAAGAGCCAAGGAAGATCACTCAAAATCATTTGCCTTGTTTTTTAATTGGCTGTAGATTTTGCTCCCAATGTCCTCAATACTTTGAGCAACTGTTCTTGCTGAAAGGCTGATAGATTTAAATAAATCCATTTTCCCTGGACACATTTCTTCTGCTGCTACAATCAAACATGATTTAATTAACCAACCATCAGTAAACGGCTTTCCTTTCTTGGCTAACAAATGATCTACTCGTAAACTGACTTTAGTTGCAGCCTCATTTCCAGTTTTCATTTTGTGAATAAATTACATTATGATGAAATATTCTGTTTTAAAGTTTCCAATTTTTCTGATCGTTGCTTTCCTGTGAGTTGTGAATATCGTGTCGAGTGCTTAGTCTGGTAATGATGACGCATATTGCACTCTTTTAGTACAGCTATAGTGTCATTGCACAATAAACATAATGCTTTGTCATCTAATTCCGTAAGAAAATAATTTACACTCCACTCTGCCTCAAAAGCACACAACCTTCGAAGTCAACTTATCTCTACTGTTTTCTGGTTTTGACAGTGACATGATGGATATGTAAGGGTAATCAAACAAGAACAAAATGTCGCAGAACAGCAATACACGTGGCACTGGAAAAGATTCCGAATTATAACTGTGTGGCATCACAACAGAGGCCACCGAATGCGAAGCTATAGGAGCGCCACATACGATCGTATCTTGCCAACTCCTCAACTCGGTGGTCGGCCATTCCATTATAGCACGTGCTTTGACATTTTAAAGAATTTGAAAATGTAGAATCCATTCTTAGAGCTTGCAGGCTGTACAAAAAGAGGCAGCGGGCTATAGTTTGCCGACCCCTGATCTAAAACAACATAAACAAATCTGTCAGTAAATTCAGCGGGAGGAGCACATAAGTCCCCAGTCATCTTTTTTTTTTTTTTTTACTGAAACACATAAGCTAAATCCCCCCCCCCAAAACTTTGAAAATAGGATTTCTTCCAAAAACTTTAGGCTTATATGCGAGTGTATATGGTAGAGAGATGCTTATTTTACAAAAGAAAAAGTTACTGAGAACACACTAAGGTTGTATGAATGCATGTACAATATGGGGAAGAAGTTAAATGAAATGCATTAATATTTCTACGATATCAAATAGCAGTCCTATAGGCAGTGAAGGTGAATTGAAAGTGTAAATTCAACCATTACTAACAAAGAGTGAAATGTGCCAGAGAAAGAGAATTCCAATAAACAAAATGAACTACAGTTTCTGTTGCAAACCTGGAATGATCACGTTAACTTATTTACTGTTTCTTTTTTCTTTCTATACTTCACCAGTTTTTCTCTTTGTTTTTCTTTTTTTCATGGTGTTGCCCCTGGCGATAACATGCTTGGACACTGAGTTGGAGCGTAGATGTGAGATCATGACAAATGTAGAAAAACCGATTTCTTCTGACATTCCAACGAACATGTGCTATGAACTTCGTTGTTGCTCTATGTTCTTCACATAGGCACACGAAACATCATAGCATCTTGTAACTGAAATTAAATTCAAAATACACCTATTTTCAAATTTTATTTCAATCACATAGTTCTACACTGCCGGACAATTGCTAAGGTCGGATGACAATAGCAACGATAGCAACCATAAAATGGAAAGCAGGAAAATGTGGAAATTAGCACAAGTGCGGGATACAGTAAGACGTGTTGTGCGTATGCAAATTTTGGATTGCCGAACTTGTTCGTGACATCATAGCGCTAATAAGAGATATAAAGGATTTGACGCGTATTGACCGTTGTTGTTCAAACGCAAAGTTGAAAGGGAAAGAATCAATTGACGAACTTGCAATTTTCAGTATGTCTTCCCGACATCACCTAGATGATTTTACGCGTGGCTGTATTATTGGCAAGATTGAAGAAGGGCGAAAAATAACAGATGTTGCCAGGGAGTTCGAGTCAGCCACAGTGTTGTTTCAAGGCTTTGGAAATCATTTCAAACAAATGGAGAGTGTAGCAAACGTCACGGGGAGGTCGTGTTCGCAGTACGACACCTGCAGAAGATCGGTACATAGTGCTATCAACAAAAAGACACCGGCGCAGCACACCTAGTGAGGTAGCAAATTAGTTTATGGCTGCTACTGGCAAGCGGATCTCCCGAAAAACTGTCGCCAGACGTTTGCATGAAGGAGGACTATACGCCCGCCGTCCTGTTGTGTGCATCCCATTGTCCAGACGTCACCGTACCGCCCGTTTGCAATGGTGCCATCAACATCGCAATTGGACTGATAATGACTGGTCTGCTGTCCTCTTCTCAGATGAGAGTAGATACAGTCTATTGTCTGATTGTCGACGACAACTGATCTGGCATGATAGTGGTAATGCATATTGTCCAGCAAACATACAGGAAAGGGACCGATATCCGACATGTAGTGTCATGGTATGGGCTGGCATCATGATCAATGGCCGTACGTCCCTCTATGTGCTTCCAACTGGGACTATGACTGGCCAACGATACATTAATGATGTTTTGCTACCTCATGTTCGCATGTTCCGTCGTGCTGTCGGTGATAGATTCATTTTCATGGACGACAACGCAACATGTCGTCGAACAGTCGCTGTCCAGGAGTGTCTTGAGAGCGAGGATATTCAACGCCTCATATGGCCAGCACGTTCTCCATATCTGAATCCCATTGAAAATGTGTGGGATGCTTTGGGGGGAGTCTTGCTGGTCGCCAATGCCCTCCAATAAACAAGGACACCCTCATCCGTGCACTGACAGAGGAATGGGATAAATTACCCCAACAGCTGCTTGATAATGTTGTGCAAAGCATGACACGACGTGTGGAATCTTCCATCGCCCTCCATGGTGGCCATATCCCGTATTGACATCTTACGCCGAAACGCCTGCGGACAGTAATTGCCTTTTTTCACGTTTACGTATTCTGCACAAAATGGCCTGTTTGTCCCTTGAACACGTTCCAAAGCCTTCTGGATTTCAGAGCACAATAAATTGTCTTTCTTGTAATGTCCTGGCATTCTGACATTATTTTATTTCACTTGGCATCCAACCACACTTACTTTTTTATGCGCTATATAGCCGTTTATGATCCGTCCTTAGCAATTGTCCAGCAGTGTATTACTACTGATCACATCCTTTTCATTTCTACTGCTGTCTTGTCTCAATGATAAAGTTCATATCACTGGAATCTAGTCGGTAAATTTTTTTTCAAAATGCTATAGAATAACTAATTTTATAATACAAAATTTTTAGGAGACATTTAAATCTCAGCAACAAACATTCATATGAAATAAAAAATCCCCCAAGGCACATTTTAAAACACAATAAGTAGTTCTTAGCAGATAACCGCTGTTCCAGTTTTTGATTCTGTCATACTATCACTTGTTGTTCAGATTCTAAACTGCCTCCCTCTCAATCTCAGAGCAGACAGAATTGTAGTTGTCCTTCACCACCACAGTGCCATCTAGTGTTGGTATATTTCCTTTCTTTTGTATTTTGTTTCATACCTCATTCTCATCTGTTGTTTGTTTTTTATGTGTGTACACCAAATTGTGTGATTGTGTGATGTTAGTACTGTTATAAGATAAATTCTGACATCATGATTATCAGGCTAAATTTGTACCAAAAGAAAACATTAAGACAACTTGATACCAATGTTACTACTGAAACCATCACTATAATGGTACCAATCATGTCGATGTGGCCTACCCATGAAGAACAGTAACAGCAGAAGGTAATAAAAGTGTAGAATGGGGGTGGGGGAATTTACCAATACTAGATGACAAAGGATTATGATGAACAGATGCTGAAGAACTGCAATTGTGCACATGATCAATGAAAAGCTGATGCCTTGGGAGGGGGGGGAAGGTTGTATATGATAAGCATGGGCTTCTATAAGGCTATTAAAGTCACTAAGCTCTAATTTAGAGCAAGGAGCAACTGGTTCTAGGAAAGAGAAAGAACCAGCACCAAAAAGACAAACACAACGTCCTGGGATTCAAATTCATACTAGGCAGTATGACAAGTTAGAAATCCAAACCTTAATCCACTCAACCACTGAGTGCAGGAGATGATTTAGTACCTAAGAGACATGTCAACAGCTTGGAAGAATTATGATACAAACAATGTTTCTATCTGAGGAACTTTATGTTCAAAATGCACACAAAAAGAAAATTAATTTTACACCATGCAATTTAAGTATGAAAACCCTTTTAACTTTCTTTATAGAACCACTATTACAAGTACCAGAAGGATATTATCCGTAGAGGTAAAATAATAAGAATAAAAGAAGGACAAACAACAGGGAGGGTTTAAATTTCTTTCAACTATATGTCTATGACACTGTATATTATATACTAATGAATATTAAATATTATATATACTAAAGCCTAGTTCTTGAACATGTTATTGTATAAAAAGAAACTGAACCCTGAATAGCAGCATAGACCATGCATATATCTGAAACATACAAATATAATAAAATAATTTCTCAAGATATTATAAAAACATACATAAAAATGTACATAAACATGTTTTTAAGACATGAATATATTCTAAAAAAATAACTTTCAGATTCAGGCTAACTCCTGCACATACTCAAGAAATTAAGAGGCACACATTTTAAATTCATGATCCACAAGCTATCTTGTTTGTAGATATAAATGTTAATTTCAAATTCAAATAAGGTAAGACAAAGTAAAACTGCTTCTGAATTAAACATTCACTCAGTAAAATTTTTAACAACAATCTTTTATAAATACCAGAAGTATGAAATGTTCACTTGGTGGATCTTCCCTCTTTACCAAAACACCTTCAACTGGGCCAAACTGTGTTCGTTTTGGAATTGTCTTTTTGGCAAATACACCATATGCTACATAGTAAAGAAAAGAAGTTTTATGAATAATTCGAATTTTTAAAAAATCATACATTTACTAGATCATGAATCTCATAAAATGCTATAACAGAATACTTAAAGCTTATGGTTACTAACACTCACACTTCACAAGAATAATGAAACACACTGTATAAAAAAATATTAGGTCTGCAAGTTAATTTTTAAAAAGTAAAAAAAAAAAAAAAAAAGCAAAAACAAACACGTTTGAGTAATGCATCATACAAAAATAATGAACACTGAACAAATAAGATGAAAATAATAAATAAAAAAATTAACAAATGTGTTTCCAGTTTCAAACATTTAAAAAAAATTGTTGACTGCATTACTTGAATATTCACAAATACAATGGATGCAACACTTACTGTGATCAGAGGCAACGTTTTCCTTACAATAATGTTATCAAGATCATTAACTCTGGACCAAAGGCATAAAAATCAATTAGAAAAACATAACTTCCTGCAATCAGCATTTTGGTTATCAACATTTGCTGAACTTTGTAACTTACCTACCTAACTCAAACGTAAGAAGTAGGAAGGGTTAATCTCTTTCTCTCTCACTGAACCCTCGAAAGATGACAAATGCTCACACGACACACAGCTTTATTTAGAGCTCAATCCCAAGAATCTACAAAAGTACACAACCCGATGGATAATAGACACTGAGATAATGGAGCTTTGTCTGGTGCCTTCATCACCATTTTTTTCTTACCATGCTTTACTTAAATTAATTCTTAATGACAATGCCAAGGACAAAAATTATTACAAAATAAAGTGTTTTACATAATACCATTCCTCCTCATTTTTGTAATAGTTTGTATCTTTCTCCCTATTTTAGGAGAAGTGTTTTGTCTTCTTCATAAAGTTAAACAGTGACATACACAGACCTGCCAACCTCTCAGAACCAAAAAAAGTAACACTTAGATAGAAAAATCGTAACACGATGCATGCTGATAATTTTTTAAGCCTATTTCAGCTATATAATTTCTTGATGTGAGAATGTAAGGATTTTTTCCCTACATCAAAATTTTATTGAGAAACTAATTAAATCTAATCAGCAAACACTTTTATGTTGTTAATTATTAAATTCAATATTTAACATTTCAAACATTTACTAAATTTAAACAAAAATCTTAATTGTTCAGGGAAAAAATGCAACTTTTAGAAAACTATAATGTAGCTCATGGATTTTTGTTTTACATTAAAAGCCAGGAAACATTAAATTTCACACATGACAACCATTAAAAAATCTAACTTTTATTTAAACCAACATGTGTGGCTGACTTTGCTTTTTTTTTAAATTCAACAGAATATTTTTGCTGGAAGCAAGGTTCAGACATACTGGTTTTTGCAATTAAAAGTGATTCAAGTGTAGAAGTACTCAAAAGAGTTTCATACATCAATCTTGTTTCTCCTTACTAAACAAAAAACTCTTTCACATGAGGCATTACTATGAGGCACAATTAAAATCCCTAACATGACTTTACAAAGTGTGCTATAAAGAAATTTGCCACAAGAATTCTTTTCTTTTGATAATAAATACCATTGTTCACTAATACTTTTGCTATTTAAAATGTTATCCGGTAATGATGCTATTTGAAATTTCAAAAATTCACTTCCTATGGCACCAACAGCTTCAGGAATTGCTTCATTCTCATCGCTTAAAAGGAGACATGGCAACATATCTATTACCTACTAAACTGATGAAAAATTAGACTGTTCTCTTCTAGAAATATCAGCAACTTGGAAATGATTTAACATTTCCAAATTCCATGGAAATTTAAAAATTATATAGTCACAGACAGCCCTTAAAAAAAAAAAAGTATTTCTAACTTTAGAAAAAAATTATTTCTGCTCCTCAGTGCTAACTGTTGTAATCAATTCTTTGGTTTCCAACCAGACGGTTAACTCTGCATTGTCTTTTTTAGTTCCCTATTTCCTTATATTTAATATTAAATGTTGATTTTGCTTGCTTAGTAACACTTACTTTTACAAATCTAATTAGTTCATTAAAAAGACTTTCAATATCGGATTTAAGAGTATACACACGAGGTTCCTCCTGCTGAAACATTATATCGTATTTTTCAGAAACTTTTGTAACATGGCAAAGAAACAGTGCATAAACTTGATTCACAGTTGAAGTCAAGGTAAAAAAAAAATCCTCTCTTGCTTATTTAATGCATTTTTTACAAGATTTTTTTCATGCAGTTCTTGTTGCTTTTTAATTACATGTGTTTGAGATTTTTAATCATGTTCAGTGTCAACTGCAGTAATTTTAAATTCCTTATTATTAACAGAAGTCAAATTCACATTTTCCCTCTTTAACGTTCCATTGGGTTTACAACTTTCTGATTTTGAATGATCCAATTTTTGGATTGGTATTCGAACCAATTCCTGGAGAGAAACCAATCTTTTTTTTTTCATTTTCATTAGAACACTCTTCTTTAAAAAATAAAGTTAAGCATCGAGAAATCGAAAACCTCTCTGAGAAAAAAACTCTTTCGAAGGGAAAAAAACAGATTACACGTAATTTTCCCCCTACTTCTGTCCCCCATAGCAGAAAGTTCCTGGTCAGTGTGCAACAGATATCATGGTGCCACAAAATAATGTGTGGGTGGTCACTAGGCAAAATAACTACTAGATGTGAAAAACAATAAAAATTGCAGAGACATATTTTTCTACCTAAAGCAATGTCTAACCTAGGTACTACAGCAATTGCAATGTTAATTAGGATCAAGAACATTCTGACCCTCTGTATCTGGAATTTTGCCAACATTTTCAAGCTGAAATACAAAGATTTATGGAATAAAATTATATTTAACAACAATAAAGCACAGAGGCATCACTAGGAAAAAATTGTCACAAGAGGAGAAATCTTCACTCCATTCATTCTACTTCTATTTTCGAAACATTTTTCTCCATTTCCCATCTCAAATGCAAACATTTATGTAATTAAATGATGATTAAACAATCATACAGAAGCATGGCGGGTGGAGGGTATTAGAAGGAGAAATTTTCGCTCCGTACAACTTTCGTTTTCAGAAAATTTTCCTCCATTTTCAATCTTAAATACCAACATTTATCTAATAAAATGATATTTAATGACCATATAGGGCTGAGGGAATATCACAAGAAAAAGAATTAAAAAATACTGGGTTACATCAAGCTTTCGAAAAACGCAATTCGTGAGACAACCTTATAGGTTGTCTTATGTTATAAATGTGCTTTTGATTAAACTATACATAATATCTAAGGTATTTTACCTGATATTTTCAAAGTATTTCTCACGTTGTTTGCTCCATCAAACTTTCATTTTCGAAAATTGTTGCCTCCATTTTAAAACCAAAACACAAATATTTATGCAATAAAATGATATTTAACAACAATATCAGATAATGCTCCTTTCAAGCATCGAGGGAACGTCAGGAGAGAAAAAATTATTATTACGGGAGAAATCCTCACTCCTTCGAAAAGGCGGAAAACTTGCATTTTAGGGAGTCTGCAAGACGGTTTAATCGGGTTCCGGGGATGTCGTTTTTGTCTACAGGACTAAAATAAATCTGCGATGTGCATCGGCCGTCATTGCCGCGATTCTGCTACGAGGATTAGTAGAAAATGAATCTGCGATGTACGTTGGCTGTCGCCGCGATTCTTCTACGGGGGTGGGTACAAAATAAATCTGCGATGTACGTCGGGCATCGCCGTGCTTCTCCTACGGGAATGAGTACAAAATAAACCTGCGATGTACGTCGCCCTCGCCATTGGCCATCGCCGTGATTCTGCTACGGGGATGAGTACAAAATAATTCAGCGACGTACATCGTCCTTTGCGAGGAAAAAAATTACGATTATGGAAGAAATTCTCACTACGCCTAACTTCCGTTTTTGGAAATTTTGAAAGGTGGAAAACTTACATCTATGATAAAGAGTCTGCAAGGTGGTTTAATACGGTTCTGGGGATGTCGTTTTTGTCTGCAGGACCAAAATAAATCTGTGACGCGAGTCGCTGTGATTCTGCTACAAGGCTTCTGTCTGAATAGGGAAAACATGACTATTTAAAAAAATCGTATTTTCAGCTGCAAAATCGCATTAGCATACTGCGGCATGATTTATCGTACTAAATACGATAAAATCGTAACAGTTGGCAGGTTTGCATGCATATACAATCTGAGAGTTAATGCTTTTTCTGACCAATGCATGTACACACGCACCTTATGTGACAGAAAAACTCCAGTAAAGAGTTTTCCTTGAACCATTCTCGGAAAATAAGTTATGCGACCATAATGAAGTACCAGTTGGAAAAATAGGTTATGTGACCATAATGAAGTACCAGTTAAACATAGAATGTCATGTGCCCAACTTGAGGATTTCGCTTCACTGAAAGTGGAAATGGTCTGTTACCCTGACTAACAACCAGAATTAACATATAAAACAGAAGTTGATTTGATGAAATGGAAGCCTTTAAAGCTAATAACCTCCAGCACAGGGCTGGCTTTAGCAATCGTGGCACCGGTGCAATAATATTTGTTTACTTCCCCACACTATAAGCTTCCCCCTTTTCTTTTCTTTCTTTTTTGGTGCTGGATTATATAGTCTTTCACAAATATATATATATATATGATATTCAATATAAATTAATAGTCAACCATATTGATCACAAGTTCAATGACAAAAACAATGCTCCTTTTTGCACTTAAGTGTAACAATACTGTTACATTGAATTAAAATATTCACAGGGTTTTTTTTTTTTTTGTGTGTTTTCTTTTCATTTTTATATTCTCTACCATTTTGCAGAAGAAAAAAGTTCAGCTCAGCGCTTCTCTGAACTTTGCGCCCAGTGGGGGGACACCACTCACACTGTCCTTAAGCTTGACCTGCTCCAGCAAATGCTGAAATAAGAGAAACGTTTCAACTTTTGCAATTTGGAGTAAATGCATTTTTATGATATTTGCTTTGTTTTTCTTTCTTTAATCATTTATAAATGTGTTAATGAATGAACAAATTTAGCTTTCAGACTTTTTGGTAAAATGCTTGTAATTTTGTGTCAAAATAAACAATAGCATAACTGCTGAATTTTTATTTCAGTAGTTAGTGTTATCATTCTGTTATTGTTGGAAACACATCCATCTCAAAGTCATCATATGAAGTAGTGTCCATTGCAATTTATAATTTTGAATTCTCATAACTGTTAAATTCACCGCATGTAATTGAGGAGAATGCAAAGAAATCACAAGGAAATTTTGATAAAAACTTATTTTACAATACACTATTATTAGATGCTCAATTAACAAGCACGCAAATTAAAAAAAATAAAAAAAATTAAAATCTGTTGAGTGCGAAAGGCACCCTTAAATGTTACACTGCTTAACTAAGGTGCCACTTTACTGCATTAAATCTCCCATCCTATATAGGCTTTTACTATTTGCCCAAAGTATAACAACAAACAGGTTTAATATTTAGCACAACAAAGTAGTAATTTCCTTAGCTTGTTTATACATTTAATACACTTTCCAAACATAATGATGTTCTTCTGGAATTAGCATTAATGAATTATGTTTCTTTCTAATTTTAAATGTTAAATATTTCAAGACATTTAATTCTTTCCTAAATACTGTCATCTACAAACATTTAATCTATCTTGTAGGATGATATTAAAAACTGGGTTTGCCAGCTTCAGAGCTTTTAACACGTACAAAACATATAGACAATGTGAAAAACATACTACAGTAACTCCTTCATATTTGTAATTAAAGTTACATTTTTGAAATACACCACAAATATTAAATTTAATACCTTGTGGCAAAAAACAGATTTTGGTTCCTGGGAATCAATATTCTACTCATATTTTTACACTGAAATTATAGAAAGCTTTACATATAATGTTTACATTTATCCTGGGTATGGTTTTGTGATGTGAATTAATAAACTAGCATTGAACATATTGTACATCAACTGCAACTGAAGCCTAAGTAAGCCCAGTTAGTTGCAGTTGGAAAAAATAATGCAACAAAACAATTTATTGCACTGCACTTCTTTCCTGCAACTCTCTCTTGCCCAATACCTCCAACGGCAGTGATCTAGCAACAATCTCCCATGATTGAAAACTATCATAAAGATAGTTTTCAATCATGGAAAATTTTTGTGATCAAAAATTGGTATAAACAAATGCTGTACATATCGAGCATGCGTTGACAAGCTTTTGCCATGGTTACAAAGATGGCAATGCAGTTGATTCCTGATAGTGGCAGAATTTTTATCATTCTTGCATCTATATCTTCTTGTTTAAGGTACGGCACTCTCACACTTGAATTGGCACATGTCCCATAACAGTCATGGCAGGTTGGTAAGAAATTTCACAGGATGGCATAGTTGCAACAGTAAACAAGCATAGTTTGACTCGAGAAAATGATATAAAATAAGTGATTACTGATCACAAGCATGTGCGCGCGCGCACACACACACAATTTTATGATGAACTCCACCTGTTCCTGAGTGCTGCAAGGTTTTCTGCCTTTGCTAACATTGTTACCTCAGTTACCAATGACTGATTTCACACCTTCAGTCCATCTCATTCTAGATCTACCTTCTAGGTCTACAGCCTGGTACCACATAATTTAATACCTGTACAGGCAGTCTTGCACCTTTCACTCAGCATGAACACATGCATACACTATCCCAATATAACTTGTACAGAAAACTAGCGGATAATGCTTACCTTGGCATTCCTTTCTAGCGACAGGGACATTTCACGCACGTGTTTTCCGGTCTTTGTTGAGGTTATTGTCCTAACCTCAACAAAGACCGGAAAACTTGTCGCTAGAAAGGAATGCCAAGGTAAGCATTATCCGCTAGTTTTCTGTACAAGTTACTTTGAAATATCGCACGTAAAAGAGAATAGTACAATAATTAGAGCTATATAATAGTCAGAATTAGAACTACTAAGTGGAATTCTATCCCAATATGTTCTCATAAACTTTTTTTCTCTACTGAAGAAAGCACCAAGCTAAGTTCTAATGCTTGCATTACTAATTCTGTTTTGCCACTGTGTCTGTCCATCCTTCCTCACTTTCATGTCCGCAGCTTTTAAACTTTTACACAGCCCTTTACTTTTCAAATCACTTTTGCTGACATAAAAGAAGGTAAGTCTAAACAATGCATTTTATAAAGCAAGTTTAGTTTTCTGGCTAACCTCTCTCCAGGATAAAATATTCATATACGGTTTATAAAAGACTGTCCCCACCTTGCAGAATCTGTTTGCTAGCTCCTTATGAAGCCTTCCATTGTCATCAATAATCACACCCACACAGTTAAAATCTATTACCAAGTTTTGGTCGCTTTGTCTGTGCTACAAAATTAATATTCTTTAAAGTTCAATTAAAAACCATTGATTCATATTTTGGTCCCAAGTTTTTTACACATCATACTCAATTATAGAATAAATTTCATATGTTAAACAACACCCACACCACACCACACCAGACACACACACACACACACACACACACACACACACACACACACACACACACAGCCTACTTCATGTTGCACGGAACAGGTATTCTTCCTTTAAAGACCTTGTGCACATACAAACAAGCCGCAACTCCAAAGCAAGACCATTCATACTAGACATGCTCAATGAAAGCACCTCCTCAGAGATGATTAGTTTCATTTCCATCTGGAAGCAAGACTGAAGACTAACCATCATTGAAGAGATTTATATTTACTGAAACAGGCCAGATAAAATAGGAGAGGTCTTGCTTTTGAGATGTTATCTGCATGCATAGATGTTACCTCCATCAAAGAAAGAACCTACGATATAGATACAATTCTAAATATCACTCAACAATAAAGTTAACAATTTTCGTATGTAGCAATTATAATTGCAAAATTAAAATTGCTTCATAATATTTTTTACTACACACAAATATTTAAATACAGCAGAGTTCTGGTAATCCAAGGTACTTAGGACAGGAATCGACACGAATCAAGTGGAATCATAACATATGAAATACAGAAAGTTAAATATATATATATATGATCTATTGTGCTGTAGCCACTCCTGAATCCTGCTTGTTCTCTCGGTTGAGACATGTCCAGTGTTACCTTCAAACGGTGTGAAAGTTAGTTAGTTAGTTAATTGATTTTAGTGGCGCAAGGGCCAGGTTTGGCCAAAGAGCGCCAGACACAGAACAATCAGTTAAAGATATTTAAAAGCGGGGTGAAATGATTAAGATCAGACAGGCTTGGCAAAAGTTAGAATAGAGAATGATAAAAGCTGTGAAGACTAGTTAGTCAATTAGGTTTATAAATAAATAAATAAATTCACCAATTCACTGTTATAATCATTATAAATTATTATTATTATTATTATTATTATTATTTTTTTTTTTTTTTTTTTTTTTAAATAAGTTTTAAAAAGTCTATCTGCTTTAAGAACGAAAACACTGCGAAAGTGTCGCAGTGGTCGCCCAAAAGCTTTTGCAGTGTAGCTGCGCCGTCATCCAGTAGATGAGACTGAAAATAGTGAAACCGATGATTACAAAAACGAACACAACTACATAAAACATGAGAGATGGTGAGTAAACAGTCGCACGCCTCACACATTGGGGCAGCGTCGCCACACAGCAAATAGCTATGCGTGAAGCGACAATGCCCAATGCGCAGACGCGCAAGAACAACTTCCTCCCCACGGTTCCGGCGACACGATGATTTCCAGATTCCAAGGTTAGGTTTTATACGGTGCAGTTTATTCTCCACCTGTTGGTCCCACAGACTTCGCCACGTTCGTCTGATATGATCGTGAACAAGAAAGCGAAAATCGCGGTGAAACAGTGGCAAGGGTGTGACGACCAAAGAAGAGGCAGATCTAGCAGCAGCATCGGCAGACTCGTTCCCTGGGATCCCAACATGCCCAGGAATCCAGCAGAACCGAATCTGGACATCAGCCTCGAGCAAAGAACGAAGAAGTCTCCGAACGGCAAAAGAAGTGGGTGGCCAGTGAAATCCAAAGATGACAATGATTGCACAAGTTAGACGGTGTGAAAGAACTTTAGTGAAGATTTTATAAACCACTGATAGGAGGCTGGTACGTCTATAGTTCCTGAGATCCTCAATGTCACCTTTTTTATGTAGCAGGATCATTATAGCGTTGTTCCAATCCTCAGGAATCTTCCCTTCATTAAGGCATCGAGTGAAAATTTGGGCGAGTACTGTTTCAATTTCTCCACTTGCTTCTTGTATGATGCCTACAGTAATTCCATCTTCTCCTGGAGCTTTTCCCCGCTTCATGTTCTTGATGGCATGTGCAACTTCTGCTGGGAGGACTGGAAGAACTCTGGTACCTTCCATGATGTCTGGAGTACATGCATCATCCCTTTCATATAACTTGGAGTAGAAATCTTTCACTCTTGTCAAAAATTCGCCTCTATTTCTTGTTACAGAACCATCTTCTTTTCTCAGTGCCATAATCTGTTTTCTTCCCTTACTGAGATGTCCCTTTGCTATCTTTAGGCTTTGGTTGTTTTCAATTGCTTTCCTTACTAGTTCACAGTTGAATTTCCTTACGTCTTCAGTGATACTTTTTCGTATTGTCTTGCACAGTTCTATGTATTCCACTTTGGAAGTCCCATCTTCTTTAGTTGTCCTCATCTCTCTTCTTTTTGCATCAACATAAAGGATAAAGATTAATGGAGATTATCTAACCCACCTTCGTTTGCTGATGACATAGTCACTTTTGCAACTACCCCATCAGAGCTGCAGAGTATGATCCAAGAACTTGCTGACAAGAGTAAAGAAGTAGGATTAAAAATGAACTTTCAGAAGACAAAACTGATGTTCAATGCTTTCACAAAAAATGAAGATTTATCGATTGATGGAGAAAAGCTGGAGATAACAGACACATACGTTTATCTTGGACAGCAGATATCAAGTGAGGGTCACATTGATGAAGAAATTAATCGGCGTACAAAACTTGCCTGGAGAGCTTTTGGAAGAAACAGTATAATTTTCAAGAGCAATATGCCATTATGTCTTAAAAGAAAAGTGTTTGATCAATGCATCCTTCCAGTGCTTACGTATGGTGCAGAGACGTGGACCTTAACTAAAAGAGACATACAAAAGCTGCAGGCAACTCAAAGCAGCATGGAGAGGTGCATGCTTGGTGTAACCAGGAGAGATAAGAAGAGGAACTCGTGGACCCGGAAAATTACAAGAGTGGAAGACATCATGATCAGAGTTAAATCCCTGAAATGGCAATGGGCTGGGCATACTGCCAGAAGGACAGACCATCGATGGACAGCCGAAATTTTAGATTGGATTCCAAGGGACAGGAAAAGACCCAGAAGAAGACCACATGGGAGATGGGTGGATGAAATTCAAAAGTATGCGGGAGTGACATGGAGGAGACTGGCACAAGACAGACCGTTGTGGAGGAAACTTGGGGAGACCTTCGTCCAGCAGTGGATTGATAATGGTTGACGATGATGATGATGATGATGATATATATATATATATATATAGCTGGATTCAGGAGTGGCTACAGCTCAACAGATCATATCCACGTACTGAGAGAACTAATTGAAAGAGCAAGGGAATATGAACTTCCATTGTGCATGGCTTTTATCAATTATGAAAAAGCCTTTGATTCGGTGAAACCACCAGCAGTTACAATGGCTCTGAAATCCTGCGGTATTGAAGATGCATACAATAATATTATTAATAACATCTATGAAAATGCAAGTGCAAAGACTCGGCTGTTTGAAAATACAACACACATAAAAATTGGAAAGGGAGTGAGACAAGGTGACACCATATCTCCGAAGCTCTTTAACGCCACATTGGAAAATGTCTTTCAATCACAGAACTGGGAAAACAAAGGGATAAAGATTAATGGAGATTATCTAACCCACCTTCGTTTTGCTGATGATGTAGTCATTTTTGCAACTACCCCATCAGAGCTGCAGAGTATGATCCAGGAACTTGCTGACAAGAGTAAAGAAGTGGGATTAAAAATGAACTTTCAGAAGACAAAAGTGATGTTCAATGCTTTTACAAGAAATGAAGATTTATCGATTGATGGAGAAAAGCTGGAGATAACAGACACATACGTTTATCTTGGACAGCAGATATCAAGTGAGGGTCACATTGATGAAGAAATTAATCGGCGTACAAAACTTGCCTGGAGAGCTTTTGGAAGAAACAGCATAATTTTCAAGAGCAATATGCCATTATGTCTTAAAAGAAAAGTGTTTGATCAATGCATCCTTCCAGTGCTTACGTATGGTGCAGAGACGTGAACCTGAACTAAAAGAGACATACAAAGGCTGCAGACAACTCAAAAAAGCATGGAGAGGTGCATGATTGGTGTAACCAGGAGAGATAAGAAGAGGAACTCGTGGATCCGAAAAATGACAAGAGTCGAAGACATCATGATTAGAGTTAAATCCCTGAAATGGCAATGGGCTGAACATACTGCCAGAATGACAGACCATTGATGGACAGCCGAAATTTTAGATTGGATTCCAAGGGACAGGAAAAGACCCAGAAGAAGACCACATGGGAGATGGGTGGATGAAATTCGAAAGTATGCGGGAGTGACATGGAGGAGACTGGCACAAGACAGACCGTTGTGGAGGAAACTTGGGGAGACCTTCGTCCAGCAGTGGATTGATAATTGTTGACAATGATGATGATGATGATATGCACGCACTAATCTTTTTGGATGAATCGTATGGAACGCATGTATTGAGGGCCAGGATGAAAAGAATAAAGGTTGAAAGGCTCCCTAAGATCAGCAGCGTTACCCTAACTTACTCAGAGAACGAATGAAGGAGCTGAAGTCATGAGAGGGATGTAGAAAAGAGGTGGGAATGTTTTAAGAACTGTGTTGCCACTGCTGCTGTAGAGGTCTGTGGTACCACAATAGTGGGTAACAATAGAAGTGATGCTTGGTAGAATAGTGAGATTAAAGAGGCAGTAAAGAGAAAGAAGGAAACCTATTTGGGGATGTTGCAAGGTAGAGTTTCTGCAGATTAATATTGCTGTAAGAAGCATGAAGCAGCTAAGCTGGTTCGCCAGAGTAAGGCAAAAGATAGGAAGGACAAAGTGGAAAGGCATGAATTGGCCTTTTGGAAAGATAGGAAGTCCTTCTGGAAGTACATGAGACTCAGGAAAAGTAGGAGAAACAAAGTTTTAAGTTGTGTGAAGAATAGGATCAAGGAAATGATATGGGAGCCCAATGAGTTAAGTGAAAGATCGGGTGAATACTTCTGTGAGTTATTCGATCAGGAAAGCAAAGGTGATTCAGAGGCAGAAGCAGATGATGTCTCAGGGAAGGATGGAAGCACAGGAGGGATCTCAAGAGAAGAGGTGTGTAAAGCTCTAAAATCTCTTCAGAATGGTAAGGCTCCGCGAGTTGATGGCATAACTGGTGAGATATTGAAATATGGTGGTGACTGTAATTGATTGGTTAACTGAAATTTGCCAGTTGTGATGGGAGTTAGGAATGGTCCCTCGGGATTGGAAGGACACTATCATTGTTCCCTTATATGAGTAGAAAAGGTGATCAGACTGACTGCAAGAACTATTGTGGTATTAGCCTACTGAGTGTGCCAGGGAAAGTGTTTGGTAAGTCATTATTGAAAAAGTATGGGGTTTTCCATCAGAGAAAGTGTGGGATGTTCAGAGTGGTTTTATGCCTGGTAAAGGCTGCACTAACCAAATTTCTGCATTGCGCATGATGATTGAGAAGTCTCTGGCTTTTGGTAAGAAAGTTTTTGCTGCCTTCATAAATTTAGAGAAAGCTTACAACTGAGTAAATAGGACCCTTTTGTGGAAGGTATTGAATGAATATGGTGTTACTGGGAATTTACTTAATAGTGTAAAAGCCATGTATGCTGGCAGTAGAGCTTGTGTACGAGTGAATGGTGTTTTAATAAAATGATTCTCTATTGGTGCAGGAGTCAGACAAGGTTGTGTAATGTCACCATGGCTATCTAATATATTTATGTGTGCATGCGTGATGCCAAAATAGATAATACTGGTTTATGTCTTGGTGATATCCGTGTGTGCAGATTGCTGTATGCTGATGACACTGTCCTGTTGGCAGAGAGCAAAAGTGATTTGCAGAGTATGTTATCCCAGATGTACGAAGTGTGCATGAAATTCAAACAATATATATATAAGATGTACAAAGTGTGCATGAAATTCAAACTAAGTATAAATTAGGGAAAAACCAAAGTTATGGTTTTTGAGAGAGGAACTGGTAATACTGAATGTAATATATGTCTAAATGGCACAGTGATCGACCAGGTGAATGAGTTTGTGTATTTAGGAAGCATGTTTGACAGAGAGAACAAATTGGATAGGCAAGTAAATTCTTCATTGAAAGCAATGGCTGTTCTGGGAGGTTTTCACAGGAATGATGGGTTCTCAAGAGTCCTACATGGCTGTGTATGAAAGTGTAATTGTTCCTACTCTGATGTATGGCAGTGAAACCTGGGTACTGCAGAAGAAACAGGGATCATAGCATACTTCTGGAAAATTTTAGGTAGGAATTTTAGGAAAATTTTAGGAGTGTATTTCAATAAAAACTAGATGTATATTTGTATACATCTAGTAAAACAACTTCGTATAGATTGTAAAGAGTTTGCTTCACACCCTTCAACCATATATACTGATAGACTGCGCATGACATCAAAATTTCTGGCTCCAACATAAAATCACATGACATCAGTCAAAAAGATGGGTTACACCTGCTGTGCTTATGGTTGCTCTGAGCGATATAGTAAAGGAAGTTCTATGATTTTTAATGGGTAAGAAACGAATTAAATACCTAAGTCAATAAAGTTCAATTACTTAACCAGAAACTTGCAGCTATTGATATAAAAATATAGTAACTTAAGAAAAAAAAAATGGAATGCATGTTCCAAATTCTTCGCAAATGTTCATCACATTATAAATCACGAAATGTAAACAACCCGATCATGCATGTATATAGCTCATAAGTAAACTTACCTGAAGAGTTTTCATTATATATGAGGTGCATTCACATAATACACCGAAAACACTGAAGTTCTGCAGCGTAAATTAGTAATCATAACAGCATTTTTACACGAAATTTGGAGTCTGATGATGACGTGCCCAATGCTGGAGCCATGGCGGCTTTGATGCAGCTATTGCCAATGCGCAGTCCATTAGTATATATGGTCGAAGTTCACACCCAAATTTTTTGCATAACGTCTAATGTCCAAAGTTTAAGTATGATTTACTTCTAATGTTCAGTTCTTATCTTTTCACGTGTTATTATCATATTCAAGTATATTTACCACATTCAAGTTTCACTTTGAACATTAATATGCTGTTGAACCAGAAGCAATTCACGGTTTTCACAGTAAAGTTTTCAGGTTTCACATTAAATTATAATATCCTAAAAAGGTAATTAAAAACCAAGAACTATGTACAATTGTTCACTGAATTACTTTTTTCATATTATTGTTTCAACCTTTTCCTGATAAGCCTATCTTTTTCTGCTTCCACCACAACTAATTTACTTTCAGTTTTCTTTATTTCAGCTGAACCTTGTATGATCAAGTTAGAGGCAACTGCTATTTCAACAGTATTTTGTTTTTCAACAGCTTTTCTCATTCTTTCTGTTCCCTCTTGAATTACTGCTAGGGAGGCTTCTTTATCTTTTTAAGCCTATTTATTTCTGCATCATTTTCTTTTATTTTGTCATCAAACTCAGCTTTTCTTTTTTTCTCTAGCTGCTTTTCCTTATTTTCCCCCTCTTTCTACTTCCTTTCTTTTACCTTTTTTTATTCTTCTTCCTTCAGCTTATCAACATACTCTTTATAAAATTTATGTGAATCACGAACACTATTTAACAAATTTCTTGTTATGGGAACTTTACTTACACATCCATAGTGTTTAATGGCCCCTTTAACTATTCTTAATGATGTTATAGTTGAGTCTTTATAAGTTAGCCTTGTCCTTAATTAACAGAGCAGTGTTAACCGAAAATCCCCTTTCTGCATCAGCATTACCATGAGGTAAAACTAAAATTGACTTGATGAGTTTAGCAAGATTTGAGTATTTTTCTTTTCCGCTAGAGTCTTTAATACTAAATATATTACGCCAGTAATGATCAATCCGCACTGGAATATGCCCTTCCTCTGAAAATTTCCCTAGTTCATCTAGAGTTGGCTTATCAGAATTTAAAAGTTTCCACTCTTCTCTTACTCTATCAATTTGTTCCTCAGAAAGATGCAAAACACTTGAAATTCTGGTTATTTCCGAAAGTCCTTCAGTGACTGAAAGTTGAGTTGACTCTTTCTTTGGTTCTTTTACCTTTAAAACTTCTATGTCTCTTAGCTTTTGATTGCAGAATGGCAAATTTGACTTTAAATATTTTGTGGTTATAATTAGTGATGATCTTTCTAAGAGGAATAATTTCTGCCTGGTCTCCTGAACATTCCTGAGGAGATTTTTTGTCTTCATACCAACTTCTAACTCCCCTAGTTTTTTCCATGAATTTTTGTTTTCAAAATCTACATTCTTTAGGTCTTCTCAAAATTTCCCTGCAATAACATCATCTTGGATAAACTGAGCCATAACATTCCTCATTAAAGTATTTAAATCAGAATATAAGTGGTGTATTTTTGGTTCTTCACTCTGATAACATAATGAAAACTTTTCAAAATTTTGGTGTGAAAATGAAATTAATGCTAAATAGCAAGGAGTTAGCTCATTTTTCAGGAAACAGTGAATTCTTTTATACCTTGCTGAATTGCGTAGTTGTTTTTCAAACATTTTTTGAGATGGCAAGAAGTTTAAAAAATATTCTGTAATATTTAGCCATTGATCCAAGAGCCTCTGGGCTACAGAACCAACAGTTAACCATCTGTTGCTGACATGACGCAAAAGAAATTTGGCTGTGACCAATGTTATATCCTCGACAGATTTATAATCCTTTCGTCTTGCAGCACTACTCTTTAAAAAGTAATGCATATCAGTAGCAAATTTGTCAAAATCTATATTTAAGCTTGTCATAAAATTTTTAAATGCATTACTAACAACACGCAGGTTGCAAAATGCTAGTTCCAAAGATTTCTGGCCTGTTTCTTGTTTTACAACTTCATTGAATTTGCATAAAAAGCACTTATTTACATTTGGGCTGTTCATGGATACACAAATAATTCTGTTCAACGAAATATTGAAGGATGATAACACATCGAGAATTTCTTTTAGCAAAATATCTGCTGTTGAATGACCCAGAAAAATGCTTGTTAGGTATCGGCAAGAAACTGAATTTACTTCTGAAGACCAGTACCTGAGATACACATCCAACTGCCGTTTCACTTGTGCATTTGTAGTTTCATCAAATGCTATAGTAACCTTTCCTAGGCTACTAGATGCAATGTCTTTTTTCAAATCCTCTTCAAAATATTTTGACAATCCATGTGATATCACATAAGCAACTTTTTTTCTTTAAGTTGCATTTTGGCTGCAATAGCAGAATCAGGAAACATTTCTTTGAAAAGTTCAACTGTTTCAGTGCATGAAACAAAAGACATATTGTCCTTAGCAACTTTCATGGCCCATAATGCTTTGGCTTTAGCCAACTGTAAATCATGACTCAGTACTTCACTAATATTTGTTTTGGGCTGAAGATCCCGTCCTCCAAAGGCTTTCAGGATGGACTTATTTTGAAATTTACTCTGAAATTTCTGCAAATGTTTTTTTCCTTTATGATGCGCTTTTTACTTGTGAAAAGCCACTATTAGAAATATTGAAAATTTCTGAACACAATAAACACTTAGCAGAAAATGTTGTTTCAGTTGCAGAACACCATTCTTTCAACTTCACTCCGTCCAATTCTTTGGCGAGCCACGCATCTTGAAATTTCGTTTTGGATTTAGGCATCTTAAACACTTTTATTACTAACCAGAAAATGAAAGGAAAGTACAAAAACACGTTCCAATATTGCAAAACCAGACAACTTCCCGAAGTTTGGCTGCTAGGATGTCAGAAGATAGAAAAAAAAAAAAAGCAAGTCCCCAGTAGAGAACTGAACCTGCACACAGCACAGAGAACACCATAAAAGGCGCAAAACCAGAAACTATCATACACATCTCACGCAAGTTCAGTCAAAGCGACTCGGAGCCGAGATATATTGTGTATCGAAGGTCGCTGTCGCCGACGCACGATCGAAGGTTAATGATCACGTGCTCTACTGCCTGCCACGATAACACTCAGCTACCATCCCATCGTCATTACCGGAGGTTACGGAAGGAGACCATATGTTTCCTCTTTGCTTCCACCCACCTGCGGTTTACAATAACAAAACATCAGCAGAAAGAGGAGGTTCCACGAGGCATGTCCAAAAATAAAGTACGATCTTCTGCGTGCCACTGAGTTTGTCTGTAAAGCGCAAACCAGGGGTGAAAATGATCCCTCCCCTTTTCCCTTACATCTCTTGTTACTCTTGAAAACTGTCAGAAGGCACAAAAGTGGAGCGCCCGCACCGAAGCAAGTGCATCTCGATGGCGTCATTTTCCCTCCCTTCAGCAGCACAGCATATAGGCTGTGTTTCTACAATAACAGGTCTTTTTACCTTACCGTAATGGTAAATTTATTGGCGTTAATAACGGTTGTATTTTTAATAAATAAGCTTAAGAAAATTTAAGGAAGAATTGCAAATTTTAGTTATAATTTTAGGAATTTAAGGAGGGTCACAAAATATTAGGAATTTTAGGAGAAATGCGATCCCTGAAGAAACATAGGAGTCGTTTTTGTGCTGGAGAAATGCGGTACTTACAGGGGGTTTGTGGCAAGACATGTTCTGATTGTGTGAGGAATGAAGATGTGTTGCAGTTGTGTAATGTTAAGCAAAATGTTGTTAGCAAGGTGGAGACTAATACGCTTCGGTGGTTTGGCCATGTTGAAAGAATGAGTGATGAGATGCTTACTAAGAAAATCTTTTAGCCCAAGTGGCAGGAAGGAAAGGCAGAGGAAGGCCAAGAAAATCATGGGAGGATCAGATTCAGGAGTGTCTACATAAGAAAAAGATTATGAGGTATAGAAGATCTTGTGTAGGGAGTGTAATGGATGTCAGTGAAGCCCGAGTTGTATGATAAGATCGCTGTGAATGGAGAAGTTTGATACGGCAACAGTAAGTAAACATTTTCTGGTAGTTTGTATTTCTTTTTGGAGCTAGCCTCTGAATCTCAGAGAACAGCTTAATGAAATGATAAATGAATGAATGAATGAATGAATGTGTGTGTGTGTGTGTGTGTGTGTGTGTGTGTGTGTGTGTGTGTGTGTGCGCGCGCGCTAGTACGTACGTATGTATTCAATAATCTTCTACAAAATAAATTTCTAATAATAATGTGAATGAAATAAGCATTATAGTAAATAACACAGTAGAATAAAAGTTTCACTGCGTTAAAGATGGAAAAAATGTTTTTGTTTTCATGCCAAACATCTTTTTTGGCAGTGCTATCTTGCCATTTTTTCACAAAAAGAACATGAGATAATAATGATTCTAGCTGCGAAACTGTGGTTCCTAGTATCACAGGTCCTTCACAAGAGAGACTCCATTTTCTTCTTCATCAGACTCAAAATCTCAGTCATATTGAACTATTAGAATAATTGCTTCATCTGTATCTTTTTCATTACAATCAAGCCAGTCTTTTAAGAAGTTTTCAATTGCCTTTTTCATACATACATAGTACATACATATCACTAAGCTGTTCTCTGAGATTCAGAGGTTAGTTCCAAAAAGAAATACAAACTACCAGATATTTTTACTTACTGTTGTTGTATCAAACTTCTCCATTTACAGCGATCTTGACATACAATTCGGGCTTCACTGATATCCATTACATGCTGTACACAAGATTTTTTTTTTTCTACCCTGATAATTATGAAATAATGCTTGTAAGCTGTTCTCTTCAGCTTGATGTTGAATTTTCTGATCAAGTGGCTCAAAAGTTTCACTTGGGAGCATTTTAAAGTTGAGGCTTCATCACAATTGTAAAGTTGGCCCTCTGTAACATTTGTACTTTTTATTAAATTTTTTTAATTTAGAGTGTAATATATCATCGGCTTCAAGATCAGCAGCAAATTTCACTCCACAAATAATCAGCTGTCGTATTCCACACCTCTTTTTCCTCCTGTCGAGCAATCTCACACTAGCACTGAAATTGTTGTCTTCTAGCAATTATTTACAAAAATACATCACCTTTTCTAGAAGCATCGGGTCTGAGATTGGACTGCCTTTCAGTAACTGATTGCAGAGTCTTATGTTTCAGTTTATGCTTTAAAGCAAGCCCATATACACTACTGCATTTCATTACCACTCACATCTATCATCACCTATGCAACCTCACTTCTTCACCATTGTTTATCTTGATCTCTACAGCAAGAGGAACTTCATAGCAGTTTTGGTCCAGCATCTGTCATACCATCAGCTGGCTCCTCATAACAAGATATCCTGCCGATGTTTCTCCATGGATATCTCTCAGTGCCAGGGATATTGCATTCATTCCAAATCCTTGACTCACTAAACTGCTGCTTCTGCCATGTGCCAGGAAAAGTTGTGCATACATACATTCAGTGTGCTCTCCTACTACTGCTGTTTCAAATCATGTTAAACATCATTCAGAAGTATGTGACTAGGTCTTTTATCTTGAGTAAATTTACCATTTACATTTCCTACTTGAAAAATGACACCTCTCTACCAAATCTTCCAATGGCAGTAGCCCAGCGCATCTTGTGCACAATGTTTAGAACTTTTCTCCTATCTCGCCTGCAAAAGTAGTACATTACAGCAGATCAAAATGCTCGCTTTGGCTTTTCTACCACAGCTGGTCCCCGAGGACCACATGGTTTCAGGTCATGAACAATCACATAGCTGCCAAAGTTGTATGAATTTTGACCTAATTGTACGATTATACGGATGACTTGATAAATATACGAATTTTCCTGAAAATGCTAAAAAGTAAAAATAACGTAGTTTCTGTGAGTGTGTGAAAGTTTCATGCATGAAAAATGTTACTTGACCAACGGGATAACATCGCTGCATGTAAGTAGCGCTAACAGTCTGAACAACGATGCACTGAGAAACGGAATGCACCCCATGCAAAAGCGAGTTGAGTCGCGTCACGAAATCACATGACCAAGAGGAGAAAACAGCGACCGCAGTGATTCATCACCAGTATGTGGCAAATCGCGAAGTTCGTTTTGTTTCATGTTTTTTGGATGAAGCACGTGCAGTGACTTGACATTGATACTGGAAACATGTCGGGTAAAATGTCAAACAAGCAATATTTACAAATATTTTCAGATTTGTACACGAATAAATTCCCATTCATTGGGAAATCACGGAAAGGTGAGAATTTTGTTTTTTGTTCAGTCTGTATTTGTGATTTGAACATTTCCTTTAATGACATTAAAGTGCATATTAAATAAAAAAAAACATCATGATTTTGCAGCATGTATCGAAAAGAACTCAAACATTGGAGCATTTATCAATAGGGCTATTGCTAATGATAATAGCGAATTCGATGTTATAAATGCTGGATGCCTTTTTACTGTTTTTATCATCGAACATTATTTACTAATTGCAGTTGCTGACCATGCAGGACTGTTGTTCCAAGCAATGTTCCCAAAGTGTGAAGGTGTAAAAAGGTATGGCAGTTCAAGAACGAAAACTTCTGCAATTATTGCAGAAATGTCTTCCAAAGATTCAGAATTGCTATTGAGTTTATTAAGAAACACTCCATTTACAATTGCAAGAGATGGAAGTAATGACAGTGATTCACAACTTTACCCAGTCGTTGTAAGTTTTTATAATGCCAATGCATATAAAGTTGACTACTCTCTGCTTGCTGTGCCAGCTTTGTCAGGTGATTCAACAGGGAAGAACATTGGCAAACTTTTTTGGACACTTTGGAATCAAGAAATATACCAGTTAAAAATTGCATTGCACTAAGTGCAGATAATGCACCTGTAATGGTTGGCTTAAAAAATGATGTAGCTGCAGTTTTAAAAAACGCACATAAGGATCTGGTGGTAATTGGCTGTCCTTGCCACTTAATCAACTTGGCTGCTGAAAAGATGGCTGCTAGCTTCCCAGTGTCTGTTGATGAAATTTTGGTTGACATTTTCTATTGCTTGTAGTAAGGTAGTAAGAGAAAAGAAAAGTTGAAACAGCTTCAACTATTGTATGGTGTTGAAGTGAAAAAAGTACTGAAATATGTATGCACAAGATGGCTTTCTGTGGGAAAATGTCTAAAATGATTATTAAAGCAGTGGGATCCACTGGTTAGCTTTTTTAAAGAGCAAATGAAAAATGCCAGAGCAAAAGAAAATGAACATAAATCCCTAGATAGTTACCACATACCCATTCTAGAATCCAAATCCAAAGACTGTGCAGAAAACACAAGTCTGGCTCAGAGTGTGCCTATGAATAAAAAATCTATGCCTACATCAAACATTGAAATCAAGAAAAGGGAAATTTTTACATTATCTGATACTGATGTACCACCAGCAAAGAAAATAAAGAAAAATGCCTAAGGTGTAAAAGCTTTAAGTGAGGCCCTCATAAAGATATTCCAGTGTCACAAGCAGTTGTAGAATCTAGAAGTGTTGGCAAGTCTGCGAAGTCTGAAATTATCTTAACTCAAGCAGAAAGGATATTTATGTTCCTTTCATCAGATTAATAAGGCATTTTGCCTATTTCTGGATTTTGTGATACCCACTTTTGAAAGTACAAATGTAACTTTGCAGTCGAGAACTCCTAAAATCCACATCTTAAGATCACTGTTAACGGACATTTTCAAAGATCTACTTGTTAAATTCATTAAGCCAGAGATTATTAAAAACAGTTCATTGCTGGAAATCAGATATAGTGACAAATGTAATCAAAAGGATGATTCTGAATTGGTGATAAGTAATGCTGCATCTAAGGTAGTTAATGGTTTAAAGGCTTTAGAAAAATCATCATTTTACTCTGTTGTAAGAACAATATTTTGTCACTTGCTGTAACTACATTCTACACAAATTTCCCTTCAATGATGAGTTTTTGAAACATGCACAGGTTGCTAACATTTCTTCTTTTGAAAACCAAGTGTTCACAGATGTTAAGTATTTTATTGATAAATTTCCCATAATGTTGCCTATTAAGGATGGAGAGAGCCAAGAGGAAGCAATAACCAAGCTCCAGTCTGAATTTTATGCCCTTCAGATAGATGATTTGCATGAAAATATTGTTAACGAAGAAAGAATTGATAAGAAGTGGGCCCTTTTAAGTGAATTAAAGACACTGGATGAAGGTTTGAAATATAAGAGACTAGCAACAGTTATGCTATCTATGTTAACTATTCCTCATGGAAATGCAGAATGTAAACCAATTTTCAGTAAAGTTAAAAAAGCAAGGACACGGTTCCACAGCTCATTGTCAAACTCCAACTTGCAGAATTTATTGATTGTGAAAAGTATGCAAAAAGGAAACTGCTATGAGCAGAAGTATGATAGAACATTCCTAAAAATAGCAAAGTCTGTTGCAACTAACTTCCTGACGCACTAGCAGCCAAGTGCAGCTGTAAGTCAATAGATGCAGCAACAAAAAGTGTATAAAAGTTCATATAAAAAATGTGAAAATTTTAATATTCCAGAATTCATTGATTGTATCTCATAACTAAAAAAAAAAAGTTACTTGTATATGACATTGTGCCTTAGGTTTCAAAAACACCATGCTCCAGATTCCCAGGGTACATAAATTATTGGCTTCGGCAAAAAAAGAAAAAAAAAGGTGTGTGTGGGGGGGGGAGGGGTTACCCAGTTAGGCTTCTAAATGAATTATTAAAAAAAGCATTGTGAATTTCAATTTTCATATTTTTTTATTTTGCAAATATGTTTGTTCTCATGCACATAAAATGTGTAAAGAGAAATATGAAGTTTTGAATATTAATCAAAATAGTTAAAGAACTTTAATATTTTGGAATCTCCACATAAGACTTTTTCATCACATGTTCCAAATGAATAGTAGGAATATTCTGTGTGATGCAAAATAAATTCCATTTGAATAAGAGAACAAAAAAGGTAAAGAATATTCTCATTTCAACTACTGTATGTTTATTATTTCATTTGCCTAGAAAACAGGATATATTTTAATTTTATGAATGTGTTAATATCAATGGCATTTATATCAAATACCATTTCAGCACCATTTATTAAGAAGCTTCTAGATAAAGCTACTGTGCATAGAAATACATTTTTGGTCTAGGCACTTTAAACAGCAGGAAATTCAAAATGCCCTTTTACAGCTTTTATTATTAAACATAATTTATCTATTCAGTTGGTAAATATTGTACTAATTTTAATGAAGAATTGTACTAATTTGTACTAATTTTAATGAAGAATTGTACTAATTTGTACTAATTTTAATGAAGAATTGTACTAATTTCAACATCCATAAGTTGGCAGGTATACAATCATCTTCCACTTTTGCTCAGAGTTTGTCTCACAAGTGGCTGTCAACTGATTCTGGCCTGCCACTGAGAATGCTTTGTACTGTATATTACTGTCAGCAATTTGCCTTAAAGGATGCAGACCCTACTACAGGACTCAATAAGCCTGTGACATTTAGTTTTTCTTTCTGGACTGCATCATGATTTGATACTTGTATACTATTTTCCTCCTACTTATAAAGAATCATCCCACATTTGTAAATATTGTCATCATTTTCAACTCATTTGTGAATACTTCATTTTATCTCCTATTGATGCATTGTATAAAAAATTTTGTGTTCAAATAAATAGTTCTAAGTTCCATAGGACATTCCTACTCTGAAAAGTTTCTAATGCTCCATTTCTCAATCTTTACTTTGCTTCTCTTCATCACCTACTGTGATTTTACAAATATCTACGAGTACTTTAGTCATAACCTTTTCAATATTTTCACAAGCATCTATTATTTTTAAAGCCTTGACTTTCTCATTTAACAAAATGGAAGTGTGTTTTCTTTTACCACTTCATTTCAACTTAAACAATTTAACTGTTTGCCACATAATTTCTTCCAACTAAGTGCAAAAGACTGCACATAGACCACATGTCAAACTGACCAACCAATCACAGATTGCAACACAAAGTCATTTCAATGTAGACCACATGTCAAACTGATGAACCAATCACAGATTGCAAACAAAGTCACTTCAATGTAGACCACATGTCACACTGACAAACCAATCACAGATTGTAAACAAAGTCATCACTTCAATCTTATAGGCAGTAAAAACAAATGACTACACAACTCTTATGACCTTCAAAGATCATCCTGCTTTTGCTCAAAAGGGGAACAAAAGCACGCCAAACGAAAAAGGATTTTCTTCAGAATTACTTTGGATTATCGAGACTCTACTGTATTTACAAGCAACAAAATATTAAAATATTTACCTGGATCACCTTCTTCATTAATACCAATTTTATTTACATAGAGGTACGTTGCAGGCAAACTTGCCCAAGCTCGACTTAGAACTGGTTTGTCAAAGATTAACTGTATTCTGTGATGTGGACATTCCTTCTCATAGTATAAGCAACAATCTTCACACCCTAAATTAAAGAAAACTAAACATTACTTAGTTGATATTTACTTATTCATTAAACCATGTGCAGTATGAAAAAAAAAGTTTTTGATGGATAGAATGTAATATTTGGTATTTTAAACATGAAAGGGAAAGCACACAAAAAGACACATGGAGACAAAAGAAACAGAGAAAGTGCACAAAAAATTGACCATTTTTCTTCTTTTTACTATTTAAATAAAAAAATACTCCCAGACTGGCTCTTCCGAACTCACGTAAAATTTGTGTAGAGCTTATGTGTATGCATAACAGTGCCAAAGTTAATTCACTTACATGAACATTATAATTGGTCAAAGTCAATATATAATAATTATTGAGCCTCTTGGGTAAAACAGGTATATTAAAGCCTGTACCACTGCCTTTGATTTGAGTGAAGTACCTTTCTGAAAATTTGTCAAATCAAAGGACATTTTTTGACCTCTTTTATCTGATAATTTTTCGAGTTGAAAAAATCGTCACCTTGAATTCAAGTATGAAATACAGGATGATTGGATTGCAAAAGATTCAAAATTGATCATTAGGTACATATCACACAATAATTTAGTGACAAAAATAAAATAAACTAATGAAATACAAGTGCAGATGAACAAAAACTGCTACACAGATTACCACTTCCATTCATTATGTGATTGCCACAGAATGAACGATGATGTAGTGGAATATATATACAAGTGAATACGGTTGTTTGTTTTTTTTGTTGTTTTTTTTTCGTTTTATTATTTCCGTAACTTTACTGTTAACCAAGCAAAGTCATGTGTTGTGGGGGGAGGGGGGGGCAACAAACGAAAAAATCAATCAACATTCAACACTGTTGGAAAGTTTTCTATTTCTATATTGAACAATCACTTAAGATGATTCTGCAACAGACAATGCAGACAACAGAAGATGTAGGAGGTGTGGCAGTTGTTCATTGATTCCTGATAACAGGACAGTACTGGATAGCTCAAGAAACTGTTATGTTTCATTTCACATGTTAAAATGCTGCAAGGCCGCCCCGGTGGCGCAGTGGTCTAAGGCGTTGGCCTCTGATCGTTCGTCCGTAAGGGGCCCGGGTTCGAATCCCGGTCAGGCATGGATGTTGTGTTTGTCTTACGGCACTGGTTCTCTCCCTTCCCTGGAACCAGTGACCCTAAATTAGGGACGGGCGACTGCTTATAGCCCATTGAGTTGCTCACGGTGGTCGTTAAACCTCCAATCAAAAAAAAAAAAAAAAAAAAAAAAAAAAAAATGCTGCAAGAAGTGAAAAAATTCATCCACATCTTGTTACTGCTGTTCAGAAACTCCAACCTCCTGAGAAGCAGAAAACAGTGGCGACGTGGAAATTCTAGATATCTTGGACATCACTTTCTGATGAAATTGATTTCATCAATTACAATATATCCATACAAACAACAAGCACATGCAGACTGCTACAATTCCATCTGCCATGTAGGCTAAATCATTTGAAAATGAGATGCATTATATATGCAAGTCTGCCCGTATAAGAGGAAGCCATTGTCAACATCTGTAACCCAATCACCAGCACATCTACCAAGTTAGATTTTTTTTTTTTTGCAATTTTCATTTTCATCAATAAATTACTACATGATAGGTAATAAATTATACTAGATAACACGATTTTCACTTCTAGTAATATAACATGTATTTTCCGTCTATTTGGACACACAGATTTTGAAAACAATTCTTAAAATTCCACATTGTATCACAACATGTAGTTGTAAATTTTTAAACATTGGCATTAGACTCTCAACACTAATCCATTCCAACACTCATGCTCTTTTTGAAAAGATAAAACTGCTACACAGGATGCAAATGTAGATTCTGTGTCAACTGAAATAACACATTGTATCTAGTAATATTTGCTTAGTATCATGCTAATTGTTGCAATTTAAAAATGGAAGCACAAGAAATGTCTCAATCACTTAGACAATTTGTACTATGAATGAGGATGGTTCACAACAAAAACAAAGAAACTTCACAATACCGGCAGACTACCAAATTTTCAGAACCCTCATTTTTTAAGTTTGTGAGATTATTCACTTTGCTGGATTTATATAGCTATGATCTAACAATATTTAATAGTTTTAATACTTCATTAAAATTCATCAAAGTAACTTTGACCCACTAGCCTCACATTTCCAGCATCTTTAAAAGTAACAAGAACTGCAAAAACAAAACTAACATTAAAAAATGCAAATTAAATTACTATATTAAATGAAACACTACAGCAGGAGTTGCACAGCCAATCACATTCTTTGCAATTTGTGAAAAAAATTGTTTTGGCGATTCATTAAAAGTTTTGGCGAAAATATTGGTTATTATCTTTTTTAATGACACTGAGCAAAAACAATCTTTAATTTTTATTCGATTTGGTATTTGAAAAATGAAATTCGAATGTTTGTTATTTTTCTCATTGTTTACATTGCACATGAGACAGAAAGCAATTACATGAAAAGAGTGACAATCACTGATGTTAAGACTCAGAAGACCTATTATAAACTTTATGTTTTTACGGATTTCATAATTCCAATGGAAGGTTAAAAAAAATTGGCAACTTCAAATTACACTTAGCAACACAAAATTGAATTTGGCAAAAACTTTTTAAAAGCCAGAGCAACTGCTGCTGTAGTGTAAGAATAAGTGATGCAACTTCATTAATCACTAACACAAAATGTTGATTTTCTTCTTTGAGTCTTGAAAACAGTAGAACTCAGAGGTGCCAACCTCTAGCAGAACACGTATCAGTAATCAATAGGGGATTTTTCAGTAATGTTTCAGTGATGGAACACAAACTTTCAGTAATATTTTCAGTAATGTAACACGCCATTTTTTTTTCAAAGTTAAGGAAAATATTATAGTATTACTGTGTAACCTGTAATACTTGTATGAGGTGATGACCTTCCGAGGAGCCTATCAGTAATCACCATACAAGCCTCATCGTTAACGTGTGGAAAGGGTATTTCATGAGAAATTAATGTGTGAAATGTGTAATAATCTTATATGTTTACACTATCCTGATAAAAAATTATGAAATTAAATTATCAATATTGTACTTACCTCATGTCATCACTGACATAAAGTCTCCCTTGTTGCTTGTTTTGCAGTGGTATATTCTTTTTCAGAAAACTTCTTTTTATAACACGGCTCACCTGAGGAAAACGCTTTACTTTTCTGTACAAGAAGGGCACTTAATGTTTTGGTGCTCATTGTTGGGCAGAAGTATGTGAGGTATTTCCTTACTATACAAAATATTCTCTCTGTAGAGGAATTGCTGTGAGGGATAGTCAATATTGCCAACTTTAGTTTAGGCAATGCAGAATACTTGAGAAGGCCAGGTGAATCCTTCATCTTAGAAATTTCATTCCATGCCACATCTGCTATAGGATATCCAACTTCATCAATATCACAGTCTGGGAACATAGCATGAAACAAGGAACCAGCATGATCACAGCTTGCTATAGGTAGGTTATGCTCCACAAAGAATGTAGTAAACAGCAATTCAGCATTTATCACGCTATTTTAACTTTTTTTTTTTCAAAAAAATTATTTAAAGGCTTTTATTGAGTCTTTCATTTTACATAATCCTCGTGTTTCTTTGACTGGATATGCCTTCGGCAATCATCTCATCCTACATGGGCTACTGATTACTCCCATATTAGAAGGCACGCAAGGAAACCTTTATTTTAGCATTTGTAACATTTTTCCATTTCCTAGCTCGAGATTTGGGAGAAAGATTTGGATGTTCCTGGAGAAACCTCTTTGCATATTTTTTTTTCAGAAACGATAATTCCAAGGATGAAATTAGTAAAAAACAAGTAAAAATATGCAATAGGTGCCACATCAGTTGCAGGAGCATGTTTGGGCCCCTGCATTTCATGATAATCAAAAGGATGCTGAGGTTGTTCATCACTTCCCTCTATTCATAATTGCCAACTAAATTTAATGAATATGCAGAAGATTGCTTTGAAAAATTCAGAAGATTGTATAAAAATTCAGAAGATTTTTTTACGTCAATTTGTCACACGATAAAGTGATTTAAAACTCACACTGCTTAAACAAAAAAGGAATACAGGACACTTACCTTTATTTTTTTGTGTTTTTATTGAAGGGAACTTTTATTTATAATAATCTAACAATTAGCTAAACTTTTTACAGTGGCCTTTTTGGCTTTTTTTAAGAATTCTTTGGAGTACTCTTTTTGAAAACAAAGTAAATTTTCTTTGCATTTAATTAACAGAAGACTCTCAAGCGATTCACCCGACATTAATGATCGAAACATTGTGCGATTTTTTTTAACAAAAGAAAAATTATTTTGCATTATTAATTAAATGGCAAATACACCCTATAATTATTATTTCACTTTGGTGTTCTTTCAAATGATGAGCCACACCATTTTTCTCTCCTATCATTACTGGAGCATTGTCTGCTCCAAAAGCAATTCAATTTTTGAAAGGTATCCTGTGCTTACTAAAAACATCAACTGTAGCTGAGAACCATGAATTCTGATATCAGAGCTTTCACTATTTTAGATAAATGGTGTAATTTTCAAAGAATGAACACTTTTTTTTTAACACCATGCATCAATTCTTACAAATTTCCAAACTTCGTCACTTCCGTTTTTGGATATTTCCCTCACCCTTATCAAGCTAAAATGCACACACATTTATGAGGGTGATGACATTTAACAACTACATAGGAGTGTTGTTAAATGTCATCACATACAGTTACTGAAGAAATCTTCGCTCCGTCTGACTTCCGTTTTCAGAAATTTATCCCACATTTCAAGCTGAAATACAAATATTTATGGAATAAAATGATATCTAATAATACTGGGTAGAGGAAACATCGTGAGAAAAAAAAATACGATTACGAGAAAAATCTTACCTCGGTCTACTTTCCGTTTTCGAAGGATGAAATTCAGTCCTTCGACGGAGAAAACGACCCACCACCAATCCTCCCAGAATTTCAGTTCAGTTGTGCCTCGATCTCGTGAATGGTCCAAATGATAACAAAAAAGATGGAATTCCTCGAATCAGCGTAAGAATTTCGTGGCCGAAGATTACGGGGAAATTTTTGTGCGGCCTAATTTCGTTTTTGGAAATCGTTGCCTACAATTTCAAGCTGAAATTATGCAATGAAATTATATTTAACAATACTGAACAGAAACAACATCGCGCGAGAAAAAAAATATATATGATTACAGGAAAAATCTGCACTCTGTTTAGCTTCCGTTCCCGAACGTTTAAAAAGACAAAACAATGTCCGCAGACGGAATACAAACCCCCGCCCTAACTACTACCCCGAAAATTTCTTCATTTTTGCATTGATCTTGAAAATCTCAAAAAGGGGGGAAGGGGCTTCGCGAATCCACGGAAGAATCTCACGTACAAATTAACCGCTGAATCGATTTCGAATAGCGTAAAATTATGCTGAAATATCGATGACCGGTAAATTTTAACTTTTGGCGCAAAATTAGCGCAGATTTGTCAAAATCGCAATTTTTTAGCAGAATGCTGCGAGACCAACGTTTTGGCGTGGGGTGGCGCAATTGGCGCAGGTCTGGCAGCCCTGAGATTAAGACTAGTAAGTTATTGCTGCACTTTTCAACTTCTTTTTTTTTTTTTGACTTACAAAAAGTAATAAAACAGGTTATTTTTCGCAAAAAACACAGAAATTTTTTGAACGGCACAAGAACGCGAGTTTGGTCAGAAGATTGGAAGAATGTATAAAAAAATCAGAGGACTTCTGCCAAAATTGGAAGAGTTGGCAAGTATGCTCTATTACATCCTCCCATTCGCTTTCATGACCTGAAGATTCACTATCAAGATCTTCACTTTCGGAAGATATTGTGTGCGTGGCACGGTGGCTAGTTTTCTGGCTTGATGTTGCTTGGCCAGTATCACTCTCAGATGATTCAAAATCATCACTATATCACTTGGCAAACTTTCACTCTCACTACAACAAGCCATTTCAAATAACCTTACAAAAACATTTCACGCAGTAGGAAAAAGCACGTCTCTGCTAGTCTGAGAAACAAGCTGTCAATAAAGTCATCCTCTGCTAACACTTATTTGAAAAAAGAGGAGGATTCGTAAATCACGGAGTTTTGCAATTGTGTTCGTTTCTTTGGGGAAAAAAATTAATAATGTAAAGAGCTTCTAGTAATAATCAATAAAATAAACACCCGCCATCGCGGGACCATGCGCTGCGACGAGTTGCGCTTTATTGCATTTCGAACGCGGCTCAAAAAAGTGAATTCTGATAGAACGACGTTTTATAATTTACCAACAAAGCCAAGTGAACAACCCTGCCTCAACTGCAGTAGGCAAAGTTTTGAGTAAAGTAGCCTTTCTCCCGTCACACGGAGAAAGCGCGTGGGAAGCCCGATATCAAGCGCAAACTATTTCATGATACGACTCTTATGGCATATAACGATTCTTTTGATAATATCGCTGTTTGATGATATGATTCATGGAGATTCCATTTCAAAACGATATGATTGATAAATTATGTGATCATCGACACTGATATCTGCCGTCTGATTCAGAAAATACTCGGATCAAAATCGAACACCGACGAATCGGCCGCGTCACGCTAAAAGGGTTAACAAAAAAAGGATACAAAATTGAGATTTTCCAAAATGCACTGAAATCTGTGATTCTTCCAACCTGTCCGCAATTCCGTAATCTGACAGTCGAAACCATAACAATTGGCACCTCTGCGAACTATACGCTATATCAATGAAGGAATTCAACCCATAACTGATGGCTACAGTTCGTCACTCCACTTCAGAAATCTGAAATAGAACCCCTAGAGTAGATGATACACAAAAGTAGGGTGGTGATAGTGTTAATGATTAGTTAGATGAAATTTGCTAAATGTGCTGGGAGTTAGCATCTGTTTCTTGGGATTCAAGGGATGCTATCACTGTTCCTTGGCATGGTGGCAAAGGTGAGAAGATGAAACCAGTCTGCTGGCTGTGCAAGGAAATCTATTCAGAATGATTACCACTGATAAGGTACAGAGCTTGACATGTTACAACTTGCTGTTACATTCACTCAGCCATCAGAGAGCAACACAAGAACACATCTATGTATCTCAAGAATCTGGCAACTAGTCAATAACATGTTTCTTTTTTGCATCAATACATTGCCATACTCCTATTTTTTGTATATTCCACTTTATTCTTTGTGTTACAATGAAATAGTGAATTCTTAAATTAGAAGGTGATCTTTTTGCATATCAAATAGCACTGCATTCTCACAATAACGATTTTCAAAATGGGATCATTATTCTCATAGTACCAGGGTATTAATAAGGTAAAAGGAATTTTGGTCTTTTCATTTGGAGCACATAATGTATTGGAGATGGCTATCATTGATTCTATAAGAGTTTGACAATACCATGGTGTTTTGTGGGATTTATATATACAGAACAGTTAATAGTTTTCTCAAAGGGTAAATTAAATTCTAAAGAGTATGTAACACTGCTTACTGTATGCAGAATTAAGACCCTGAACAATACTGAATTTTTCATTTCTTCTAGTACCCCAAATGGTATGTTAATATAAGAATATTCAGAATTCTTTAAAAAAAATTTCGTCCAAAATGATCTGAAATATACTGTCATATTTGATTTCATAAACATCATGTACAATGAAAGCATAACTGATTATATAACTTTGCAACATTTTATTTCAATATCTGTGTGACCAATTTGTGTGTGACCTACACAATGAAATGATGAAACAGAAACAACAGCCGGTGTAATGAAGCACTGCTATGAAATCAGGTTTAACATTTGCTCACGAAATATAAAAAGCACTAGCTGCTGAAATTGGTGCAAATCAAACAAAAAAGAATTCATTCTCAAGCTTTACCTTATTTTAATGTGCATGCTGATCCAGTGGTCTGCATGAATATGTAGGGTTCGTACTAATTTTTGAAAGTCCATATAAGGAGTTTAAAAGGATTCACAATATTAGAACTTTTTAAAGCTTAATTTCTCTGAAAATAAACGATTTTCCTTTGCTTCGCAATTTCTTCCTATATTAAAAGACAAAAAGAGCAACCATTTTTTCTTTTGTTTACAAAAAAATTAAAGTTCGAAATCTCTGATTTAATGAAATCAGAACTTCAACTCTTTGTCAGTCTTTCATTCCCTGTAAAGTCGTTTTTTTTGGCACAGTGAACATGCAGTACCATTTCTTAACATTCATTTTGTTTTAACCAAAAGAAAAAATGGTTGCTGAGCTCCTTAATTTAGCAAGGAGTGACTAAGAAATGGGAAAACAGCAAATAATGCAAATAAAATAACAAAAATCAGTACTGTATTGTCCAATCTGCAGTGAAAACAATTTTAGAGTTCATGGAAATGGCTCAGATCCTGCCACGGACTCTGCAAGAGGTTAACTCCTCAAAAAAAGCTCATCCGCCAGATTCAAGTTTAAAGCTGATGGAACTAGATTTTACAGGGTTCCCACTCAAAAGTAATAAAAAAATTCCCTGACTTTTCCAGGCTCTCCAGGTGGTTTTGAAAGTTTTCCAGAGTGGCATGTTGCAAAGAATTGTTACATTTCATTCCATTCCATTCATTTCTCTCACCAAAGCACACACTTGTAAATTCTTTACGTAATTTGTCTTTATAAAATTACCTGCTTTTTATTAATAACAACTAACTGTGCACATTATTTTCTGTACCAAAGTTCTGTGAACTTTTGTGAATACTACCCACACAGAATTTGTAAATATATTCCCATAGAAACAGGTCATATGTAAGAAAAATCTGTCAGTTGAATAGTTTCAGTTTTTCTATAACATAATGCAGCTAAGCTTAATGATGGAATGGCTCTGTTCAAAGAAACATTGTTTCAAGAGAACCAACAGACAAATGACTTTGATCCATCATTTGGCTGGTTCTCTTGTGAAGTGTTTCTTCAAGCAGGAGCCATTGTGCCTAATTGTTCCATGTTATTACAACTGCCTGCAGAAATTGAACAAAAGCTTAATAACTGGCAATTTTGAAAAATTCAATTTTGCATCTATTTTTACAGAATAAAGGAAATACTTAATATAACTGAAAGTAAAATCTATCAAATTCTAGGCAGGCAGTTAATTGCAAGCAAAAGTTTGAAATCTTGAAAAATAAGTTTCTTTTTGGCAAAATAAAGTATCCATTGATTTTTACAAAAAAAAGGGGGGGGGTAATTTTACCTGAGTTTTGGAACCATTTTCAAATTCCCTGAGAATTCCAGGTTTTCCCTGTTTTCCAGGTTGAGAGGGAACTTTGTTTTACTTACTGTTGATGTATCAAACATGTCCATCCACAGTGATCTTGGCACACCACTCAAGCTTCACTGACAACCATCACACATTGCACACAAGACCTTTCGTACTTCATATTCAATCTTCTTCTCATGCAGACATTCCTGAATTTGCTCCTCCCATGATTTCTTTGACCTCCCTCGATCTTTCTCCCTTGCCACTTGTGCTGAAAAATTTCGTAGTAAGCATCTCATCACTCATTTTTTCAACATGGCCAAACCACCTAATAATATACTTATCCACCTCACTAACATTTTACTTTACTTTCCACCTTACTAACATTTTGCCTCACATTACACATCTGCATTCCACACATGATCAGAGTGTCTTGTAACAAACTCCCCATAAGTAATTAATCTCTCCAAGCACCCAGATGACTTCTATGTCTGTGTGGCATGAAAACATACAATTTTTTTTTAATGATGAAATGTCATATTAAAAACATTCAATTAACAATTCCACAAATGTTTAATAAATGTTAGAAATTTGAAACCATGAAAATAAACTTTACACATATATTGAGTAACATTATTTCACTGAGATTTTCAATTTCCACTGTATATTCAGTTCCCCTGCTGTGTAAGAAATCAATTATTTCTGTAGTGACCACAGAAAACACATAGCACTTCGAGTGTTGAAGTCCTCTACAAAGCAATGCTGGGGCATGTGATGAAGTTTATTCAATTGTACCTGTTGCTGACCTCATCAGGAGAGCATCAAGTACATTCATCAAAAAGCCCAAAATACAGTAATTTCTAGGAGTCAAAATTAATTTTAATGACTTTCCCAAGAGTCTGAAGGGTAATAAGGAGAAAAAAACCCACTTCAGTAGAACTCCTGAAATTCCAGGTGTACAATCCCTGTGTGTGTTATGTATGTAGCATGATAACGTCAAATAATGACCATACCAAAACGCCTGGGTAAAGAACAATATCTAAAAATATGTGGTGTATGGATGGAAGGTATCAAAAACAAAAAATTAGTATCTCAGAAAGTATGTACTATATTCACTTCTGCTTTATGCTGTCACAGAGAGAATCGTCTGACATTTTTTTTCATGTGCCACTCATGTCGTGAATCAACTGGTATCCACTCACCCACATACGCCAGCTAGTGTCAGCATCCCGTTTGACCACAGATGAGCACAGTCAGAATGTTGACACCGCAGAAGAAGGTTGCACGAGAGTTGTGGCTTGCCAAATTAGTCAAATTAGTCTGTGTATATTGTGTTCTAATACAACGCTGTTTAGCGTTGTATTAGAACACAATATACACAAAAGCCTCCAACATGGAAAAGCATCCGGTTCTGAGACAACAAACTAAGGAATGCTGAAAGCCTGTTATGTGAGAAGTCTCCTGGAAAGTGACAGACATCTGAGGAAAATGTTGAATTCATCAGGCAGGCATTCCTGTGAAGTCAACGCAAATCAATTCGGGTTGCTAGCTCACAGCTAAACCTTCCATGTTCAACAGTGTATGCCTAAGGGTGTACAAGATCCAAGTGCATGTGACATGGTCATTCGATTGCACTGAAATCGAATGACCATGTCACATGCACAAACTTCACTGTACACATGCTGGAAAGAATCGACACAACACCCGATTTCTTCCACCAAGTGTATTTCTCAGATGAGGTGACCTTTTATATCAGTGGAACTTTGAATCGGCACAACTGCAGGATTTGGGGTAATGAAAATCCACATGTTGCATGTGAGCTAGAGAGAGGCAGCACCAAAGTTAACATCTGGGTCAGTTTGATGCAAGGTATGCTGATCGGACCTTTTTTCTCTTCAGAAGAAACTGTTACTGAAATCTCGTACCTGGGCATGCTGGAACTGTTTGCGCTACCCCAGCTACCACCTTAAACCTCCAACATGACAGGACACCACCACATTTCAGCTTCATCATTAGGGATCACCTGGATCGCCAGATGCCTGGGAGATGAATCGGCAGAGGCGAACCAATTGCTTGGCCTCCTTGGTCGCCAGATTTAACTCCATTGGATTTTTTCCTGTGCGGCTATGTCAAAAACACCACCCTTTAGCACCTGAAAGACCACATAATGGACACTGCAGCTACCATTACACTAAATATGCTTCAAGCAACATGGAGTAAGGTCGACTATCATCTGGATGTATGTCGGGCCACTGAGGGTGCCTAAAATGGAATTTATTGAGACACTTATAGTGAGTATGACAGGAAGGAAAGGTAGAGGAAGGCCAAGGAAGTCATGGGAGGATCAGATTCAGGAGTGTCTGCATGAGAAAAAGATTATGAGTATGAAGTATAAAAGATCTTGTGTACGGCATGTGATGGATGTCAGTGAAGCCCGAGTTGTATGTCAAGATCACTGTAAATGGAGAAGTTTGATACGGCAACAGTAAGTAAAAATTATCTGGCAGTTTGTATTTCCTTGTGGAGCTAACCTCTGAATATCAGAGAACAGCTTAGTGATATGTATGTATGTATGTATGTATGTACTTATAGTGAGTAAAAAAAACTTTAGCTAGACATTTTTCCTTTATAATGGTGCAAACCAGAAGTGTATGTAATAAATACTTTCTGAGATATAATTTCTTTATTTTTGATACCTTCTATCTGGGCACCCTGTATAATTTGAAAGAGCATAATTTATCCTACAAAAATGAACAGAAGTTCAACACATTAAGCATTCACAAATGAGCAAACAACAAAAATGAGCAAACAACAAATTAAGCATTCACAAATGAGCAAACAACAAAACTGTGAAGAGTTAAGCTCCCAATAAGACAGTTAAACATGCAACATGAAGATTCATCCTGAAAGTTGTATATGTTCTGTAATAGTTCACCCTGGTTTTGTGGTAGGTCATACTTGAATGAAATTTTCACAAATTTGTATTGTATGCTTCTGTAATCGGGGCATCCATATTTATCGGAAGCAAAATTCTGTAGCCATTTTTAGATATAGTGAATTGTAGTCATTTTCTTTCAATTCCCGCCATTTGGATGGAATGGGCAGCGGACAGCCAAAGTATTTTTTTCCCCATGAGTCGCAGCAGAGGGGGTGTTAGATTTACAGTTTCGTCGATGTGAGAAGAATGAAACTGGACATTATTGCTTCTCCGCCATCCCAAGCAGTCCGAGGCAGAGGGCAATTAAGGAATCTTGCGTTTTTCGGAGAGGAGGCATCTTAGGGTGTGGCTGAGAGGGGCGGTGGCAGAAGGTCGATGAAGCAAGATATCTTTGGCAGGGGTGCAGGAACTTCGGGACGAAGGGAAGGAGGGAGAAATGAGACGGATGATAGAGGAGACGGAAAAAGATTATGGGAAGTATGTAGAATGAACGGAGATCAAGACAAGGCTTAAAGACATTCCCCGTAACATCTGAATAAAAGTTTTCCTCACTGCAAAATTTAGCCTCAGTCGATTCACTTTTCTATACTTTGTATTGTATTTATCTGCTCCAGTTTGGAGAATTGCGGATTATACCACCGATACCGAACTTACTGCAAAGGAAGCATCAAACGAGCCCTCCACACAGGGCGCTGTAATAGAACTCAGCACCAAGCCCTGTAACACTTCCCATACCTTTTCCACTTGCAAATTCAGGACGAACAATAATAAACACTTATATTAATTCATCAAATATTTCTATTTGTCGAATTTATTACGTGGTTATGATTTATTTTATTTATATGTCAACAAACTTGTCATATCATTCACTGTTTCTCACGTTATCATAAAACTGAGCACGTTTCCCGTGCTCAATTTTATGCTAACGTGAGAAACAGTGAATGATATGACGACAAGTTTGTTGACATATAAATAAAATAATAATAAACACATTAATAAATTTATAAGTAAACAACAAATAACACAGAGACACAATGGTGTACCATTATACTATAACAGTTCATTTTCATATTTTGAGTTTTTTTTACATATTCAACACATTAAATTACACAAGTAATTATTTCTTTTACTTTTAATTCCATGTGTTCTAGAGTAATATGGAAAAATTATGTATAAATTAACTCTTATCCTTCAAATATAAATTGTCCTATAAAATTGTTTTCATAACAGACTGAACAATGCAGTACTGTTTTTTGATATTGAATTTTGCTGTTTTCCTATTCCTTAGTCATTTCTTGCCAAATTACAGCAATTAAAAGAAATGATGAACATTTCAAAAATATTAAAGAATCACACTTTCTATGGGACAAATAAAACTTAATTTTATGCTGCTAAAATTGATCAAAATTACATTTAAGAAGCCAAAAAGTAGTAATGGAAAAAAAAAAGCACCAGCTTAAACAAAAAATTATAATCATGGAATTTCTTCATTTTCAATAATTACATGAGCATACTGTTTTAATAAAAATGTTGCTAAATTTTAGTAATAAACACATTATCAGTACATAAACTGCATCTAAACCTGATAATGGAATTAATACATCAGTGTGAAACAATTTCTGAAAAAAATTATAAAAATAAAAAACAAAATAAAAAACATGTTGATTCTGATTTGATTCTGATATATTATGCCAGTTTAAGAGAACTTACAATGCCTACTACTTTTCAGATCTCTCTTTGGTCTTGACTGCTGAGACAGAACTGTCAAAGGAGAACCAGGACTTAATTCTGAAGAGAGAACATGATTCTGGGTTCCCATTCCAATTGGACTTCGGGTAGAGTCAGGATGGGTTGCACTGCTAACTGTTGAGCAGCTCTGAATATCATCTCCACTATCATGAACTATAATAGCATCTGATACTAGAAAATCAAAGCAAACAACAATTTACAAAGTAAAACGGTTACAAGACAGAATTTGCAACAGCAAAAGAACTATTAACATGATGCAACTGTCAAGGTCATACTGAAAATATACTTTATTTCATTAGAGTATTACATCCAAAGGTATAAGTTTTAACTACTTCATACAATATACATCTTCATGGTCATGTTTTGAAATAATTAGTGACATTCATAATACATACAAATCTGCAGAGGATAAGCATGTCTTCTAGGTTTAAATATATGCATCAGTTCAAAACATTTCAAGGGGTTTACCATTACTTAAATAAGGAGGAAGTGACTTCAAAAATGTCTGTGATCTGAAAAGTGGACATCTCTTCTACTATCGTGGGACAGATACTGGCAGAACTAGTGGTGTTGGATTTATAATAAACAAGAAACTGAAGGATAAAGTTGTAGAAGTTGAAAGTTCCTCTGACAGAGCTGCACGGCTTGTTATCCAACTCTCGAAAAGATACCAGGCTCAGATTATTCAAACTTATGCACCCACCACAAGTCATCCTGAAGAAGAAATTGAAGAATTTTATGAGGAAATTTGTCATCTAAATAATAAAGGTAAGCAGCACTTGAAAATTATTATGGGAGATTTCAATGCAAAAATAGGGCAATGGCAACAGAATGAAACTTCAGTAGGTAAATTCGGTCACGGCAACAGAAACCAGCGTGGAAATACTCTCGTTGAGTTTGCAGAGGCAGAAGGGTTTTTCATCTTGAACTCCTTCTTCAAGAAAAAGCCACACAGGAAATGGACATGGAGACATCCAAATGGGACAACAAGTGAAATTGATTTTATTATGTGTAACAAAAAATTCGTCATAGAAGACTGCAGTGTGCTAAACAAGTTCAACACAGGTAGTGACCATAGATTGGTGAGATGTAAGATGCACCTCAACATAAACTTGAACGTGGCAAGCTCATAAGACAAACAAAATCTATTGACATAACCAACCTTAAAAAACACCATAATACCTTCAAGTTGGAACTGAAGAACAGGTTCTCTGCTTTAGAAGGCCTAACATCGGAAGAAGTGGACATCTCTGCAGTTAACAGAAAAGTAACCAAAGCTCTTATGGAAACAGCAACAAAATTAGCTGGGTCTAAGAACAAGTTGCATGTAAATAAATTATCAGGAAAAACGAAAATGTTGATGCAAAAAAGAAGAGAGATGAGGACAACTAAAGAAGATGTGACTTCCAAAGTGGAATATATAGAGCTATGCAAGACAGTACGAAAAAGTATCACTGAAGACGTAAGAAAATTCAACTGTGAACTAGTGAGGAAAGCAATTGAAAACAACCAAAGCCTAAAGATAGCAAAGGGACATCTCAGTAAGGGAAGAAAACAGATTATGGCACTGAGAAAAGAAGATGGTTCTGTAACAAGAAATAGAGGCGAAATTTTGACAAGAGTGAAAGATTTCTACTCCAAATTATATGAAAGGGATGATACATGCACTCCAGACATCATGAAAGATACCAGTACCAGAGTTCCTCCAGTCCTTCCAGCAGAAGTTGCACATGCAAACAAGAACATGAAGCGGGGAAAAGCTCCAGGAGAAGATGGAATTACTGTAGACATCATACAAGAAGCAAGTGGAGAAATCGAAACAGTACTCGCCCAAATTTTCACTCGATGCCTTAATGAAGGAAAGATTCCTGAGGATTGGAACACCGCTACAATGATCCTGCTACATAAGAAAGGTGACATTGAGGATCTCGGAAACTACAGACCTATCAGCCTCCTATCAGTAGTTTATAAAATCTTCACTAAAGTTCTTTCACACTGCTTGAAGGTAACACTGGACATGGCTCAACCGAGAGAACAAGCTGGATTCAGGAGTGGCTACAGCACAATAGATCATATCCATGTGCTAAGAGAACTAATTGAAAGAGCGAGGGAATATGAACTTCCATTGTGCATGGCTTTTATCGATTATGAAAAAGCCTTTGATTCGGTTAAACCATCAGTAGTTACAATGGCTCTGAAAACCTGCGGTATTGAAGATGCATACATTAATATTATTAATAACATCTATGAAAATGCAAGTGCAAAGATTAGGCTGTTTGAAAATACAACACACATAAAAATTGGAAAGGGAGTGAGACAAGGTGACACCATATCTCCGAAGCTCTTTAATGCCACATTGGAGGGTGTTTTTCAGTCACTGAGCTGGGAAAACAAGGGGATAAAGATTAATGGAGATTATCTAACCCACCTTCGTTTTGCTGATGACGTAGTCATTTTTGCAACTAGCCCATCAGAGCTGCAGAGTATGATCCAGGAACTTGCTGACAAGAGTAAAGAAGTGGGATTAAAAATGAACTTTCGGAAGACAAAAGTGATGTTCAATGCTTTTACAAGAAATGAAGATTTATCGATTGATGGAGAAAAGCTGGAGATAACAGACACGTACGTTTATCTTGGACAGCAGATATCAAGTGAGGGTCACATTGGTGAAGAAATTAATCGGCGTACAAAACTTGCCTGGAGAGCTTTTGGAAGAAACAGTATAATTTTCAAGAGCAATATGCCATTATGTCTTAAAAGAAAAGTGTTTGATCAATGCATCCTTCCAGTGCTTACGTATGGTGCAGAGACGTGGACCTTAACTAAAAGAGACATACAAAGGCTGCAGACAACTCAAAAAAGCATGGAGAGGTGCATGCTTGGTGTAACCAGGAGAGATAAGAAGAGGAACTCGTGGATCCGAAAAATGACAAGAGTCGAAGACATCATGATCAGAGTTAAATCCCTGAAATGGCAATGGGGTGGACATACTGCCAGAAGGACAGATCATCGATGGATAGCCGAAATTTTAGATTGGATTCCAAGGGACAGGAAAAGACCCAGAAGAAGACCACATGGGAGATGGGTGGATGAAATTCGAAAGTATGCAGGGGTGACATGGAGGAGACTGGCACAAGACAGACCGTTGTGGAGGAAACTTGGGGAGACCTTCGTCCAGCAGTGGATTGATAATGGTTGACAATGATGATGATGATGATGACCATGCAATGAATCACTCACGTGATTTTCAATACCCATAAGTTATAATGAGTTAAATACAGACACGGAAATTAAATATGAGTTATACATAATGATAAGAATTAAACATTGTTGACTAGGCTATATTTGCAAACTAAACTATGGATGTAATGCATGGGAATTAAGCAGCACCGGCAGAAACCAAAAATTTTCAGTTGTGGTAGAGGTTGGAGGAACATTTAAGATGTCTTGTCCTTGATAATATCGTGTTGGATGGTTCCTTAATTTCTGCTTTCTCAGATTGTTTTACAGAGTCTTTACACCCATACTTTTAATAGCTAATGGTTTTTTAAAGTGCCACACATTATCACTCTCACTTTCCTTGTTTTCACAATTTCTGTGCATTACAGCCCCTACATGTTTTCACCAATCTTCCCAACATAGCTCCAACACTTCCAATTAGACTGTTCCTCTTGATTTAGACAAAAATTCGTATTGTGTGTGCACTGAGTTGTTCAAGTGAATCAGGAATTCCACATTTTTTCATGAAATTCTTAACTGCCCAAAATATATGTCTGTCATGTTAGAAACTTTAGATCCCCCCCCCTTTTTTTTTAAAGGTAGGGGTTAAATTTAATCCTGTGCATTAATGAAATCATGGAAAATATAACATTAATGAAATCATGGAAGTATAATTTAGCTATACAGAGATTACAAAGATGACTTTACTTTTTTGTCAAATTTTTGGATTGCACCTCAACATGTTGTCAGTAAGCAGCCTTTCTGTTCATTAATTGTGGCACCTCTTCTTCTTTTCATCTGTAGACTTTTTTCAACTTTCATTTTACAAAGTGCTGTTAATGTGAAAGGATTTTTAGAAAGTACCAGTTAATCAAATATCACTGGGACTCTTTAAAAGTGTTATAGGTAAAGGAAACACAATCTATTATGTGTAACTATTGTTTTCAGCTTGAAAAAAAAAAGGGGGGGAGAGTTGGCAATGTGCTAGTTTCATTTCAGCCTGAGGCTATATGATTACTTAAATAAGGAGGAAGTGACTTTATCTTTGTCTGTACATAAAAAAAATGTCTGTGATCAGGATATGTTCAGTAATTTTTACAATCACACAGTTTTATTTATTGAGCTTCCTTTCATAAAACATACATGAGAACTGAACAAGTACAAAAAAAAAAAAGTTGAACTTGTTAACCAGGTAAAAAATTAGAACATGTGGCAAAAAAGTGTGAACACAATCAAGCATGAGCAAAACGGAATTGTTCCCTGTAATCATTTATTTATGTAAATATTAAACAGGAGCACGTCACTATAGGGTCATTCCATGTCAAATCAACCAATGCATGGAACCTTATTATTTTATTTATTTTTATTTTATTTTTTATTGGAAGTTTAACGACTACCGTGAGCAACTCAACGGGCTATAAGCAGTCGCCCGTCTCTAATTTAGGGTCACTGGTTTCAGGGAAAGGAGGGAGCCAGTACCATGAGACAAACACAACATCCATGCCTCACCGGGATTCGAACCCGGACCCCTTTCGGACGAATGATCAGAGGCCATCGCTTAGACCACTGCGCCACCGGGGTGGCGCATGGAACCTTAATGTCATGGAATTGGTTCATTTTGGTGCATTTGTACCTTACCATGAGATGTGTAAAAATATTTTTTTTCTAATTTTTTTGTCCACCCGTTTGATATACAACATGACACAATTGTTAATTTTCAAAAAATTCACAAATTTTCAAAAAAAAAAATTATTTTGCGTTTTTGGAAAAACAGGATTTTTTTTTAAATTTTCAAAAAATTCACACTTAAAGGTATCGTAATTTTCGAAATAAGAGCCGCAGGTGAGAAATTTTGCAATCTTGGAAGCAAAAGTTGCTGTAAGGGCCGCACCTGTGAAGTCGTGGTGCTGCTCAGAAAGCTAAATTATCTTCCTTATTTTCATGAATTAACTCACGCCCAACGTGATTATATGTATACTTCAAAGGCTAATTCTGCAACTCAGTGTCGATCTGCTTTATACACTTATTTTTTCATACTGGCAACATTTTTTATTTATACAATTTTTAATAATCATGCTATTAATAATGTTATTTGTTTGCCTTTATTAAATACTCAAAACAATTTATGTAATCAATATAAATCACAGTTAATCTTAAGACTCCCGTTAGAATATCGCATTGCTCATAAAACCGCATAATTGTCTAAAATTCCATTCAATGTGGATGTCTGCTACAGGATGATTCTCTGTTCACTGCAATAGAATCAGTCTTAGAAGTAATTAACTTATAAATTATCGCTTGTAATGCTTTCGATTAATGTTTTCTTTAATAATATGTTCTTTCTATGTTATGCTTTTTGTCTCATCTAGAGATGTTTTTGTTAGAATGAAGTTGCGCTTCCTTTTACCAGCTGCCTTGCACGTGTTTGCGGATCTGGCCGCCAACACTTCGAAACAGTGGTGCCGCTTTCTCTCTTTTAAGTGGTTTGACCTACTTTCATTTACTGTACACTGAGCCTTCGCATTGAGCTCTGCTTTCATATGAATGGGAAAGTTCTCCCTTCTTTTTTCTTTTCCAGCCGAAGCCTTCAACTTCCACTATCGTCAGTCAATAATAAACTTAAAAAAAAAAAAAAAATTGAACCCGAAGCAAAACTCAGGAGCACAGAGCCAAGAAACACCTGTATCGCATGCCAGAATAACCAAGAAGAGTGAACAGAATTTGTTTTTCTGTCCAGCCAGTATTGTTTAGAATAGGTCTCTGCTAATGGAATCATCCTGGGGCAGGCTTTTGCATTGTTCATGTTCTTAAGCTTTTGTCCAGGAAAATGCCCATCAAACCGGTCTCCCCACCCCAGTGAAAATCAACGCTCCTTCCCTTGGTTGCATCGCACCTTCCTGCATGATGTATGCTGCAGCCAACGAAAGAGATATGCTGGGCGCGCTATCCACAGAAGTCTCGGACGTCACGCTACTCGTCTGTGTGCTTATGTCCCCATTCCATCCCCCACTTCCCCATGCAAAAAGCATTTGAGTCAGGCATTCCTGTCCTCCCACACTTTCCCTCCTAAACCAACATCAGGACAGCAGAGTTATCGTTTAAATAGACGTGTCCAACATATGAGTAGAAAGGGGAGAAAACTTTATCACAGTCGAGTTTGTGAAAAAAAAAAAGACGTGGTTTGAAAAAATTACTAAGCATTTGCATGAAAAAAAAATGGGAGGGAAGAACAGTCTTATCTAAAACAAATTTGGCATAAGGGCCACACACCCGAAAAATTTCACTTTTAGTAACGTAAGAGCCGCGGCTCTTAGCCCAAAAATTACGGTACATGTCTTGTAGCCAGTCAGTCCAAAGGTGGTATCTCAATGGTGTCATACAAAAATTAAATTTTCTTGTTGGCAGTGACAAGGAATTAAACCCCTTAAGTCCATTTTTCTACAATTTACATTGATAAAATGATGTGGTAAACTGAAAGAATCCAAAAAAAAAAAATTATAACAGGATTTTTACAGAAAGTGAGTGTGTTTACATACAGCTGGTACATGTGTGTGTGTATGGAGGGAGATAGGGCAGGCTATCTTGGCAAAGGAACTGTTCAAAACAAGCAAGACAAGCCCTGACATGTTTGTGCAGCTTAGTTGTGGTATGGCTCTCTGTGTGTGCACTTCAGTTCATTTGGACATTCTGGTTTTAGTGAAGCTTTCTATGACATTTTTGTTGTGAAGCTACTTTACCAGTCTTTATTAAGTTTATTTTATTAACTGTTTGATAATTACATGATTTGAAATATAGAGGAGAATAAGTGGTCAAAAAATTGTTGCAACCCTTCTAAAAAAAGGGGGCACTGGGTTAGTAAGGACTTGAGCAAAGTAACTGATTGAATGGTTTCACTAAATAGTGAAATCAAACCACACATGAAAGTATGCACTTCATGCAGATTGCAGTTAGGAAAATAGAAGCCTTGTCAGATGTTCATGCCTACCTCCCAGTATCAACTGAAAAATTAGAAACCAAAGCATTTTCAGCTTCTCATGATACTGTTTTACATTGTATTACAATCACTCCCAAACTTCAAGATGTAGATTTTGATCATACGAATGGTTTGTGGCATGTGCCTATGACAACTCATGGTGGATGGGATGTGTTCTCTCAATGGATGTGGTAGAACGTGAAGTCAAGCTATCATTCTTACATCCAGCTGGACCAGCAACATCATTCTCTTATCCTAGGAAACCAGATGTTCTCACAGTACCAGGAAACTTCATCCTGTGCAAACTGGATCCAAGTACAGCTACAGGGAGAACGTACCAGCTAACCCCACAGGAGATGACAAAAACATCCAACATGCTAGCCAAGAAAAAAAGAGGTTCTTTATCATTAGGTACAGAAATTTTTGTCTATTTTTGGGGCTAAGTCAATTTAATTCCTTGTCAATGCCAACAAGAAAATTTAATTTTTGTATGATATCACTGAGATACCACCTTGAAATTTGGACTGACTGGCTACAAGATATATATATACCTTTAAGTGTGAATTTTTTGAAAATTTTAAAAATTCTGTTTTTCTGAAAACTCAAAATAATTTCTTTTGAAAATTTACAATTGTGTCATGTTGTATATAAAATGAAAGCCCTATTCATAAGCTTTAAAGTGACACCTATCCCATGTCTGTAGCTAACATAGGTATCTTTCATCATCATCATCATCATTGTCAACCATTATCAATCCACTGCTGAACGAAGGTCTTCCCAAGTTTCCTCCACAACGGTCTGTCTTGTGCCAGTCTCCTCCATGTCATTCCCGCATACTTTCAAATTTCATCCACCCATCTCCCATGTGGTCTTCTTCTGGGTCTTTTCCTGTTCCTTGGAATCCAATCTAAAATTTCGGCTGTCCATCGATGATCTGTCCTTCTGGCAGTATGTCCAGCCCATTGCCATTTCAGGGATTTAACTCTGATCACAATGTCTTCCACTCTTGTCATTTTTCGGATCCACGAGTTCCTCTTCTTATCTCTCCTGGTTACACCAAGCATGTACCTCTCCATGCTTTTTTGAGTTGTCTGCAGCCGTTGTATGTCTCTTTTAGTTAAGGTCCACGTCTCTGCACCATACGTAAGCACTGGAAGGATGCATTGATCAAACACTTTTCTTTTAAGACATAATGGCATATTGCTCATCTGAGCCTAGTATCTCCTTGAGAGTTGGATAACGAGTCGTGCAACTCTGTCAGAGGAACTTTCAACTTCTACAACTTTATCCTTCAGTTTCTTGTTTATTATAAATCCAACACCACTAGTTCTGCCAGTATCTGTCCCATGATAGTAGAAGAGATGTCCACTTTTCAGTTCAATGAGATCTTCTCCTTTTCTCCTTACCTCACTTAGCCCGACGATGTCCCACTTGATCCTTTGTAGTTCCTCTTCCAATTCAAGAAGGCTTGAATCAGAAGATAGGGAGCGTCCATTATACATAGCCAAGGTCAGCGTCAGATGGCAGCCTAGTCCAGTCCTCCGGGGATTCTTAGCACCCTCTGCCTTCATGTCGCACTGGCCGCTGCCTTGGCCAGGTACATTCCAGCTGCCGGAGACTGAGGGCCAAGATTTAAGTTGTGGAATCATTTTGGAGGGGTTTGGCCATAACTCACTACACTGGCCAAGCGGGTTGGTGAGTGTGGGATAGCATTTCCTCTAATCCCGATGGTATAGTTATACCGCTATTGGAGGTCGTCAGAGCCCCTTTAGTGGGAACAGGATGCACCACGAGAAGGCGGGGTTGACATTTGTCAAGGAGAGGCTGTGATGTTACGCATCACCTGACCTTACATCTTCCCTTCATTAAGGCTTGTATATGGTGTTTGAAGTTATGGTGGCTAGTGAATTTTGGTGTTTTTAGGCAATTTTGAAAATTCAATATCTCAAAAACAAGTGGACAAAAAAAATTGAAAAAAAAAATGATTTTTAAACATCTCATGGTAAGGTACAAATGTACCAAAAATTAACCAAATCCATGACATGAAGTTCCAAAATGTATTTTTCATTGGTTGATTTGACATGGAATTACCCTAAATATAAAATTACTGAATTTGAAGCAAGCCTCACTTTCTTCTCAATAAGTTCTGCAGCCATATAGTCTTTCATTGACTCTGCAGCTGTACAGCTTTTTTTGCTAAATTTTTCTTTCTGCTGATACCTTTCCATTCCCATTTCTGCATTATCTTTTCTTTTTATGCCCTCAGATTTTGGCAAAGTTGGAATCAATTGCTGCTCCCAAATAACACATTGTACAACTGAAATATTGACTTACCCTGTGTTTTAAGTTTGTGTAGACAAATACTTTTCGATGTTCATTCTTCCTGTTTTCATGAACATAATTTCATCCATCACACTGAAAGAACCTTCAGCCTGAGATCCATGAATACATGGTATTCACTATTTTAGATAAATGGTGTAACTTTGAGAGGGTGAATGCTTTTGAACATCATGCATTAATTCTTGAAAATTTTACAACTTTGACACTTTCATTTTCAGAAACTTCTCCCTCCCCTATCAAGTTGAAACAAACATTTATGGTAGGAAATGACATTTAACAACAACACAGGATGGTGGGAACATTGATGGGGGGGGATTTCAAATACGGGAGAAATCTTTACTCCATTAAACTTATGTTTTCAGAAAAGTTTCCTCTATTTTGAAGCTGACATACAGATATTTATGGAATAAAATGATATTTGACAGAAATACTGGGCAGAAGGAATATTGCAAGAAACAGAATGTAAAATACATGGAAATTTTAAGCTCTGTCCACCAACTTCCATTTTTGGAAATTGTAGCCTATAAGTTTGAAGCTCAAATATTTTGCAATATTACTTGATAGAGGGAAAGAAAAAAATTCCAATTTGGAAAACGACCCCCCCCCCCCTACCCACTCTCCAACACCACCAATACCCTCACAAAAAATTTTTTTCAGTTTTGCTTCAATCTCAAAAATGATTCAAATGATCACAAAAAAAGGAGGAATTTCATGAATGTGTGGTAGAATCTTATGCCTATAATAGTTTTTATATCATTATTATCACCAACAACTACTATATCCAACTACTGCTGGATGAAGGTCTTCCCAAGTCTATTCTACAACTGTCTGTCTTGAGCCAGTCTCCTCCGCATTGCTCCAGCATGCTTTCTAATTTCATCCACTTATCTCCCGTGTAGTCTTCTTCTGGGTCTTTTTCTGTCCCTTATTGTGGTCTTCTTCTGGGTTTTTTTCTGTCCATATTTCAGTTGTCCATCAGTGGTCAATTCTTTTAGCAATAAACCCAGCCAATTGCCATTTCAGAGATTTTACTTTGATCATGATTGCATCAACTCATCATTTTTTTATCCATGAGTTCCTCTTTTTCTTTCCTGATTACATCAAGCATGCACCTCTCCATGCTTTTTTCAGTTGCCTACAGCCTCTGGATGTCTTTTGTAGTTAAGGTCCATGTTGCTGATCCATAAATAAGAAGTGGAGGAATGCATTTGTTAAACGCTTTTATTTTAAGACATGCCAATAAATTGCTCTTGAAAATTACACTGTTTCTTCCAAATGCTTTCCAACCAGTTTTGCACATCCATTAGTTTCTTCTTCGATGTGGTCAGTTGTCCAACACAGCTGTTGTCCAGGGTATCCATATATTTCTAAATTTGCCAAATTAACCTCAAAATCTTCTGTTCTTGTAAAAACATTTTACCTCAATTTTGTTTTCTGTAAGTTCATTGTTCACCCCTTTACTCTTGTCAGCAAGTTACTGGATCATACCCTTCAGCTCTGATTGGGTACCTGCAAAAATAACTATGTCATCAACAAAATGTAGTAGGTTAAATAATCTCCATTAATCTTTATCCTCTGGTCTTTCCATTTCAATGATTGAAAGGCACTCTGCAATGTGGCACTGAAGAGCTTGGGAGATATGGTGTTGCCTTGTCTCACTCCCTTTCCAATATTTATATGAGGTGTGTCTTTGAACAGTTGAACCTTTGCAATTGAATTTTCATAGATATTAACAATATTAATGCATGCATTTTCAATACTGAAAGATTTTAAAGATATTATACCTGCAGATTGTTACATGTTTCATGGAATCAAAAATATTTTAATCAATAAAAGCCATACACATAGTGGGAGTTCATACTCATCAGGTTTTTCAATCAGTACTCTCAGTACATGGATATGATCTGTAGTGCTGTAGCTACTCCTGAATCCAGCCTGTTATCTTGGTTTGGTTATATCCAGTATTTTCCTTCAAGAGATGTGACTGTACCCTACTGAAGATTTTGTAAACTGATAGGAGGCTGATGGGTCTGTAATTCCTGAGATTCTCAAGGACCCCCTACTTATGAGTGGGATCACTGTAACATTGTTCTAGTAATCAGGAGTCTTCTCTTCACTGAGGCATCTAGTGAAAGTGAGGGTGAGTGTAGTTTATATTTCATCAATGGCTGTTTGTACAATGTCTACAGTAATTTCATCTTCACCTGGAGCTCTTTCTTGTTTCATATTCTTAACGGCATGTGCAACTTATATATACATTACATATATGGCTATAGCTGTCGGCGTTCGAGCGTTACGGGGCTGAGAAAGGACTTTAGTGGGTACCCTGTATACTGAGTTAGCTTTGCGTTAGGAACAAGCCCCGTTTTACATATTCCTAGCGATAACAAAGTACTACGTGATATCAACGTCATGTGCAGCTACTATAAATTGTGCACACCTATCCTCTCTATGTAATCAGTAAATGTTTGCTGGTAATGGGCAAACATGACGACTTAAGCCAATTTGACCGTGGACACATAGTTGGTGCCGGCAGAGCAGGTGCCAGTATTTCGGAAACAGACGCACTTGTTGTCTATTCCCATACTACTGTATCAAGAGTGTACCAAGACTGTATTGCCCATGTACAGACATCCAGCAGAAAAGGTCACACTGGTCAGGAATGTGCAGTTAATCCTAGAGGTGAGCGTCAGGTGTCATGACTGGTATCTCAGCAATGATGTGAAACAGTTAACCAGCTCACCTGCCCTTACCTAGGTCCGTTAGTTATTATCCCACAAACACTGAACGGTGGACCATAGAGGAACTTGTTAGCCAACCATCTCCATCCATATCTGCAAAAAATTTACACGAACCATAGTGCCGTCTTTCAACAGAACAACGCACCCTGTTATAGGGCTTGTATAACTACTGAGTAGTCAGAGAAACATGACAACAAATACACCAAACTGCCATGGCCCTCCAACTCCCCTGACTGTAACCCAATTGAACACATGTGCGATATGCTAGAACAGGGTGTGTGACAACTGCTGATCCTCCTCCATGGAATTAGTGTGAACTGATGGAGCAGCTGCAGTGGATATGGGTCAAGTTACACATGGAGGATGTTCAACACCTTGTAGAATCAGTTCCAAGGACTGCACAGAAAGGTGGACCAACAACACATTATTAGGAAGGTGTTCCTAATGCAAAGCTAATTCAGAGTATATATCATCATCATTATCATCGTCAACCATTATCAATCCACTGCTGGACGAAGGTCTCCCCAAGTTTCCTCCACAACGGTCTGTCTTGTGCCAGTCTCCTCCATGTCACTCCTGCATACTTTCGAATTTCATCCACCCATTTCACATGTGGCCTTCTTCTGGGTCTTTTCCTGTCCGTTGGAATCCAATCTAAAATTTCGGCTGTCCATCGATGGTCTGTTCTTCAGGCAGTATGTCCAGCCCATTGCCATTTCAGGGATTTAACTCTGATAATGATGTCTTCCACTCTTGTCATTTTTTGGAACTACGAGTTCCTCTTCTTATCTCTTCTGGCTACACAAAGCATGCACCTCTCCATGCTTTTTTGAGTTGTCTGCAGCCTTTGTATATCTCTTTTAGTTAAGGTCCACGTCTCTGCACCATACGTAAGCACTGGAAGGATGCATTGATCAAACACTTTTCTTTTAAGACATAATGGCATATTGCTCTTGAAAATTATGCTGTTTCTTCCAAAAGCTCTCCAGGCAAGTTTTGTACGCCGATTAATTTCTTCATCACTGTGACCCTCACTTGATATCTGCTGTCCAAGATAAACGTATGTGCCTGTTATCTCCAGCTTTTCTCCATCAACCGATAAATCTTCATTTCTTGAAAAAGCATTGAACATCACTTTTGTCTTCTGAAAGTTCATTTTTATCCCACTTCTTTACTCTTGTCAGCAAGTTCTTGGATCATACTCTGCAGCTGTGATGGGGTAGTTGCAAAAATGACTATGTCATCAGCAAAACGAAGGTGGGTTAGATAATCTCCATTAATCTTTATCCCTTTGTTTTCCCAGTTCAGTGATTGAAAGACATTTTCCAATGTGGCATTAAAGAGCTTCGGAGATATGGTGTCACCTTGTCTCACTCCTTTTCCAATTTTTACGTGTGTTGTATTTTCAAACAGCCGAATCTTTGCACTTGCATTTTCATAGATGTTATTAATAATATTAATGTATGCATCTTCAATACCGCAGGATTTCAGAGCCATTGTAACTACTGATGGTTTCATCGAATCAAAGGCTTTTTCATAATCGATAAAAGCCATGCAGAATGGAAGTTCATATTCCCTCGCTCTTTCAATTAGTTCTCTCAGTACGTGGATATGATCTATTGCGTTGTAGCCACTCCTGAATCCAGCTTGTTCTCTCGGTTGAGCCATGTCCAGTGTAACCTTCAAGCAGTGTGAAAGAACTTTAGTGAAGATTTTATAAACCACTGATAGGAGGCTGATAGGTCCGTAGTTTTTGAGATCCTCAATGTCACCTTTTTTATGTAGCAGGATCATTGTAGCGTTGTTCCAATCCTCAGGAATCTTCCATTCATTAAGGCATCGAGTGAAAATTTCTGCGAGTACTGTTTCGATTTCTCCACTTGCTTCTTGTATGATGTCGACAGTAATTCCATCTTCTCCTGGAGCTTTTCCCCGCTTCATGTTCTTGATTGCATGTGCAACTTCTGCTGGGAGGACTGGAAGAACTCTGGTACCTTTCATGATGTCTGGAGTACATGTATCATCCCTTTCATATAATTTGGAGCAGAAATCTTTCACTCTTGTCAAAATTTCGCCTCTATTTCTTGTTACAGAACCATCTTCTTTTCTCAGTGCCATAATCTGTTTTCTTCTCTTACTGAGATGTCCCTTTGCTATCTTTAGGCTTTGGTTGTTTTCAATTCCTTTCCTCACTAGTTCACAGTTGAATTTCCTTACGTCTTCAGTGATACTTTTTTGTAGTGTCTTGCATAGCTCTATATATTCCACTTTGGAAGTCACATCTTCTTTAGTTGTCCTCATCTCTCTTCTTTTTTGCATCAACATTTTGGTTTTTCCTGAAAATTTGTTCACATGCAACTTGTTCTTAGACCCAGCTAATTTTGTTGCTGTTTCCATAAGAGATTTGGTTACTTTTCTGTTAACTTCAGAAATATCCACTTCTTCCAATGTTAGGCCTTCTAAAGCAGGGAATCTGTTCTTCAGTTCCAACTTGAAGGTATTATGGAGTTTTTTAAGGTTGCTTATGTCAATACATTTTGTTTGTCTTATGAGTTTGCCACGTTCGAGTTTAGTGTTGAGGTGCATCTTACATCTCACCAATCTATGGTCACTACCTGTGTTGAACTTTTTTAGCACACTGCAGTCTTCTATGACACATTTCTTGTTACACATAATAAAATCAATTTCACTTGTCGTCCCATTTGGATGTCTCCATGTCCATTTCCTGTGTGGCTTTTTCTTGAAAAAGGAGTTCAAGATGAAAAACCCTTCTGCCTCTGCAAACTCAATGAGAGTATTTCCACACTGGTTTCTGTTGCTGTGACTGAATTTCCATACTGAAGTTTCATTCTGTTGCCGTTGCCCTATTTTTGCATTAAAATCTCTCATAATTATCTTCAAATGCTGCTTACCTTTATTATTTAGATGACGAATTTCCTCATAAAATTCTTCAATTTCTTCTTCAGGATGACTTGTGGTGGGTGCATAAGTTTGAATTATCTGAGCCTGGTATCTCCTCGAGAGTTGGATAACGAGTCATGCAACTCTGTCAGAAGAACTTTCAACTTCTACAACTTTATCCTTCAGTTTCTTGTTTATTATAAATCCAACACCACTAGCACTAGTTCTGCCAGTATCTGTCCCACGATAGTAGAAGAGATGTCCACTTTTCAGTTCAATGAGATCTCCTTTTCTCTTTACCTCACTTAGTCCGACGATGTCCCACTTGATCCTTTGTAGTTCCTCTTCCAATTCAAGAAGGGTTGAATCAGAAGATAGGGAGCGTCCATTATACATAGCCCAGGTCAGCGTCAGATGGCAGCCTAGTCCAGTCCTCCTGGGATTCTTAGCACCCTCTGCCTTCATGTCGCAGTGGCCGCTGCCTTGGCCTGAAGGCCAAGATTTAAGTTGTGGAGCCATTTTGGAGGGGTTTGGCCATAACTCACCACCACGCTGGCCAAGCGGGTTGGTGAGTGTGGGATAGCATTTCCTCTAATCTCGATGGTATAGTTATACCGCTATTGGTGGTCGTCAGAGCCTCTTGAGTGGGAACAGGATGCACCTGGCGGAAAGTGAAAAAGAACACCAAGAAGGAGACGTCTGATACCAACAAAATTTATACAGCATAATAACAGAATACAGAGGATAATGTGATCAAAACATTATGGCAAAATACAGCTGTATTTGCTGGTAAACTGAAAAATAAAATTTCCATGTAACATGGTTAGTACGAGGTTGAACCGCCATGAACTGCGTCACACTGTGCAATTCTGGCATGGAGTCTGTTATACAGATGTTGGATGTCAGTTTGGGGTATTGAGTTCCAAGCATCCTCAACTTGGACGCGTAAATCGGGGATGGTCGTGGCTGGCCATGGAGACCGGATAAGTCGTTAACTCATAAAATCCCACACGTGCTCAATGGGGGACGAATCTGGTGAACGTGCAGGCCATGGAAGTTGTCTCACACCCTGAGGTGCACGTGCCGTGTGTGGGCGTGCATTATCTTGCTGGAAAACACCACGATGGACCGACCTTACAAATGGCACAACGAGCTGAATGATGTTGTTGATGTAGGAGGTGATGTTTAACGTACCCCGTACAAACACTAGTTGTGTACGGGAGTGATAGCTGATCGCTCCCCACACCAGGAGACCAGGTGTAGGCCCTGTGTTTCGCTGGCGGATGCGAGAAGGGTGGAGACGCTCCCCTGTGCGTCTGCGAACACACATACAGCCATCGGAGGCTCCCAAGCAGAATCTGCTTTCATCGCTGAATACGACAGATCGCCATTGCATTCTCCAGTGCAGACGTTGGCGACACCACTGCACTCGTTCCTGATGGTGGGCTGGAGTCAGAGGCACACGTGCACGTAGTCCTGCATCCAGTAGACGGTTGCGGATTGTTAACACAGTCACCTCAGGTGCAACAGTAGCTCGGATTTGTGTCGCAGTGGATGTTCTGCTTGACAACGCCACTCTTCTTATGCGTCGATCAGTCCGCCCATCAGTCCGTCTGTGACTCCCGGTTCCACGTCTTCTCGTGTGGGAATGTTCCTCGGACCGTCTACGCCACCATTGTACCACCACAGATACTTCCCGTCCAATTCGCTCCGCAATACGACGATACGATCACCGGGCCTCGCAGGGTCGGACTAGGCGACCTCGCTCAAAGTCCGATAACTGCAGAAATCGTACAAGTCTTCCATGTAAAGGCATTGCAGCTTCTTCAGGGTCTTCGCACGTGTCCGTACGCCGACGACTGATTACATTCACTTTGCCGTACTCCTTAAATACCACCGATGATAATTTGCATATTATGCCGTGCTGTGGCGTAAGCACCCACCGGTTGGTCCCGAAATTAACATCACACCTACGTAAACTCGACCCCATTAACGTATGTAAATTTCATGATCTTCCGCCAATTCCTTCTTGGTGTTCTTTTTTCACTTTCCGGCAGTGTATATATTTCATCATCATTGTCAACAATTATCAATCCACTGCTGGACGAAGGTCTCCCCAAGTTTCCTCCACAACGGTCTGTCTTGTGCCAGTCTCCTCCACGTCACTCCCGCATACTTTCGAATTTCATTCACCCATCTTCCATGTGGTCTTCTTCTGGGTCTTTTCCTGTCCCTTGGAATCCAATCTAAAATTTCGGCTGTCCATCGATGGTCTGTTCTTCTGGCAGTATGTCCAGCCCATTGCCATTTCAGGGATTTAACTCTGATCATGATGTCTTCCACTCTTGTCATTTTTCGGATCCACGAGTTCCTCTTCTTATCTCTTCTGGTTACACCAAGCCTGCACCTCTCCATGCTTCTTTGAGTTGCCTGCAGCCTTTGTATGTCTCTTTTAGTTAAGGTCCACGTCTCTGCACCATAAGTAAGCACTGGAAGGATGCATTGATCAAACACTTTTCTTTTAAGACATAAGGGCATATTGCTCTTGAAAATTATGCTGTTTCTTCCAAAAGCTCTCCAGGCAAGTTTTGTATGCCGATTAATTTCTTCAACAATGTGACCCTCACTTGATATCTGCTGTCCAAGATAAACGTACGTGTCTGTTATTTCCAGCTTTTCTCCATCAATCGATAAATCTTCCATTCTTGTAAAAGCATTGAACATCACTTTTGTCTTCTGAAAGTTCATTTTTTATCCCACTTCTTTACTCTTGTCAGCAAGTTCTTGGATCATACTCTGCAGCTCTGATGGGGTAGTTGCAAAAATGACTATGTCATCAGCAAAACGAAGGTGGGTTAGATAATCTCCATTAATCTTTATCCCTTTGTTTTCCCAGTTCAGTGATTGAAAGACATTTTCCAATGTGGCATTAAAGAGCTTCGGAGATATGGTGTCACCTTGTCTCACTCCTTTTCCAATTTTTACGTGTGTTGTATTTTCAAACAGCCGAATCTTTGCACTTGCATTTTCATAGATGTTATTAATAATATTAATGTATGCATCTTCAATACCGCAGGATTTCAGAGCCATTGTAACTGCTGGTGGTTTCACTGAATCAAAGTCTTTTTCATAATCGATAAAAGCCATGCAGAATGGAAGTTCATATTCCCTCGCTCTTTCAATTAGTTCTCTCAGTACGTGGATATGATCTATTGTGCTGTAGTCACTCCTGAATCCAGCTTGTTCTCTCGGTTGAGCCATGTCCAGTGTCACCTTCAAGCGGTGTGAAAGAACTTTAGTGAAGATTTTATAAACCACTGATAGGAGGCTGATAGGTCTGTAGTTCCTGAGATCCTCAATGTCACCTTTTTTATGTAGCAAGATCATTGTAGCGTTGTTCCAATCCTCAGGAATCTTCCATTCATTAAGGCATCAAGTGAAAATTTGGGCGAGTACTGGTTTGATTTCTCCACTTGCTTCTTGTATGATATCGACAGTAATTCCATCTTCTCCTGGAGCTTTTCTCCTCTTCATGTTCTTGATTGCATGTGCAACTTCTGCTGGGAGGACTGGAAGAACTCTGGTGCTGGTACCTTTCATGATGTCTGGAGTACACGCATCCTCCCTTTCATATAATTTGGAGTAGAAATCTTTCACTCTTGTCAAAATTTCGCCTCTATTTCTTGTTACAGAACCATCTTCTTTTCTCAGTGCCATAATCTGTTTTCTCCCCTTACTGAGACTTCCCTTTGCTATCTTTAGGCTTTGGTTGTTTTCAATTGCTTTCCTTACTTACTAGTTCAGAGTTGAATTTCCTTACGTCTTCAGTGATACCTTTCCATACTGTCTTGCATCGCTCTACATATTCCACTTTGGAAGTCACATCTTCTTTAGTTGTCCTCATCTCTCTTCTTTTTTGCATCAACATTTTGGTTTTTCCTGATAATTTGTTCACATGCAACTTGTTCTTAGACCCAGCTAATTTTGTTGCTGTTTCCATAAGAACTTTGGTTACTTTTCTGTTAACTTCAGAAATATCCACTTCTTCCGATGTTAGGCCTTCTAAAGCAGAGAATCTGTTCTTCAGTTCCAACTTGAAGGTATTATGGTGTTTTTTAAGGTTGGTTATGTCAATACATTTTGTTTGACTTATGAGCTTGCTACGTTCGAGTTTAGTGTTGAGGTGCATCTTACATCTCACCAATCTATGGTCACTAATTGTGTTGAACTTGTTTAGCACACTGCAGTCTTCGATGACAAATTTTTTGTTACACATAATAAAATCAATTTCACTTGTCGTCCCATTTGGATGTCTCCATGTCCATTTCCTGTGTGGCTTTTTTTGAAAAAGGAGTTCAAGATGAAAAACCCTTTTGCCTCTGCAAACTTTACGAGAGTATTTCCACGCTGGTTTCTGTTGCCATGACTGAATTTACCTACTGAAGTTTCATTCTGTTGCCGTTGCCCTATTTTTGCTTTGAAATCTCCCATAATTATCTTCAAGTGCTGCTTACCTTTATTATTTAGATGACAAATTTCCTCATAAAATTCTTCAATTTCTTCTTCAGGATGACTTGTGGTGGGTGCATAAGTTTGAATAATCTGAGCCTGGTATCTTCTCGAGAGTTGGATAACGAGTCGTGCAGCTCTGTCAGAGGAACTTTCAACTTCTACAACTTTATCCTTCAGTTTCTTGTTTATTATAAATCCAACACCACTAGTTCTGCCAGTATCAGTCCCACGATAGTAGAAGAGATGTCCACTTTTCAGTTCAATGAGATATTCTCCTTTTCTCCTTACCTCACTTAGCCCGACGATGTCCCACTTGATCCTTTGTAGTTCCTCTTCCAATTCAAGAAGCCTTGAATCAGAAGATAGGGAGCGCCCATTATACATAGCCAAGGTTAGCATCAGATGGCAGCCTAGTCCGGTCCTCCGGGGATTCTTAGCACCCTCTGCCTTCATGTCGCACTGGCCGCTGCCTTGGCCAGGTACATTCCAGCTGCCGGAGACTCATCAGGGTTCTCACTCAAAAGTAATAAAAAAATTCCCTGACTTTTCCAGGTTCTCCAGGCGGTTTTTAAAGTTTTCCAGAGTGGCATGTCGCAAAGAATTGTTACATTTTTTTCCATTCCATTTATTTTTCTAACCAAAGCACACACTTGTAAATTCCTTACGTAATTTGCCTTTATAAAATTACCTGCTTTTCATTAATAACAACTAACTGTGCACATTATTTTCTGTTCCCAAGTTCCGTGAACTTTTGTGAATACTACACACATGGAATTTGTAAATACATTCCCATAGAAACAGGTCATATGTAAGAAAAAATCTGTCAGTTGAATTATTTCAGTTTTTCTACAACACAATGCAGCTAAGCTTAATGATGGAATGGCTCTGTTCAAAGAAACGTGTTTCAAGAGAACCAACAGACAAAGGACTTTGATCTATCATCTGGTTGGTTCTCCTGTGAAGTGTTTCTTCAAGCAGGAGCCATTGTGCCTAATTGTTTCATGTAATAACAACTGCCTGCAGAAATTGAACAAAAGCTTAATAACTGGCAATTTTAAACATTCAATTTTGCATCTTTTTTTAGAGAATAACAGAAATACTTAATATAACTGAAAGTAAGATCTACCAAATTCTAGGCAGGCAGTAATTGCAAGCAAAAGTTTGAAATCTTGAAAAATAAGTTTTTTTTGGCAAAATAAAGTATCCATTGATTTTTACAAAAAAAAGGGGGGGGATATTTTCCCTGAGTTTTCCCTGACTTTTACAAAAATGGGCAATTTTCCCTGAGTTTTTCCTGATTTTTGGATTCATTTTAATATTTCCTGAGAATTCCAGGTTTTCCCTGTTTTCCAGGTTGAGTGGGAACCCTGCTGAGGGCCAAGATTTAAGTTGTGGAGTCATTTTGGAGGGGTTTGGCCATAACTCACCACGCGGGCCAAGTGGGTTGGTGAGTGTGGGATAGCATTTCCTCTAATCCCGATGGTATAGTTATACCGCTATTGGCAGTCGTCAGAGCCCCTTTAGTGGGAACAGGATGTACCACGAGAAGGGGGGTTGACATTTGTCAAGGAGAGGCTGTGATGTTACGCATCACCTGACCTTACATATACATCACCTGGCAAAGTGGGCAGTTTTGTCTGGCATGGATGTTATTATCAATGGAAACAATGCATAACAAATCTCTATTTAGCAGCAATGAGTAGCTATTTTTGAAATGCATAAGAAAATATACTTGCATTTCATGGTCACCAACATGAGGAACTAACAGAAAAATCTTGTTTACGAAGTTCAAGAAAGACAACGAAAAGGTTGCAAATTTAAAAATATGAGACACCTGTTTCTCTTCTTGCCCCCTTCCCCCCATCATGGAATTATAAATTGTGGGTGGTCCTTTGGGTCTTTCAAGTTTTTAGAATTTTGTTTGCAGACAGTATAGTTTTTTGTTAACTAGAGTATGCATGCTCAATCTTTCATGGTCTAAAATGAGTGTGTAAAGTCCACGTAGGAGAGTTCATCCCTCTCATCCCAACGGATCTAGCCTTCTTACACAGCAGCCATATTGTTTTGAGCAGGCTTGATGGTCCACTCTAGATAGCAAAAGTACACATTGCTGGCTTTAAGGAAGAGAAAGGCGGGGGGTAGTGGAAGTGATGTCAAAACTCGTCCACAGTAGTACTGCTATTGTGTTCCACATCTTCTTACCTTCTATTTCCTCCTACGCAACATGTGGTAGAAGTGCCCAATTTGCGACAACCTATGAAATTTCCGAGAACTTACCCCATTTCTCAGCCTATTTTTAGCTCTTAATGAGAGATTTAGAGATTAACATTCTTAAATTACAAAACGGCAGAAAAAAAAAAAAAAAAAGAACTTTACAACAGTCTGCATTAAAAAAGGTAAGTCTTTTTTATTTTGTTTTAAGTGTGGAGGGAAGTTATTTTGCCACAATGAGCTCCTCTATTTAGCAGTCACCTTGCAAGATGGTAATTTTTTTTCACAGAACCATGGATGATCTTGCTAGGCAGGTCATCAGACTTTTTAACATCTGTTCCATGTTTACTGTGCAAAATCACTGTATCTCTGCATTAGTGGAAAGTCACTTAAAATAAGATAAAGGAATCATATGAAAAAGAGAAGCTAATTGTTTTAAAATTTACTTGAGTTCCAACATATTAAGACTACTAGTACCAAAAGTAATAAGATTACTAGTATTAGCTGTGGAAAAGATAACGAATTTTTTCAGGCCTGGTATAGTTGTGGCCCTGCTCCAAGGGGATAACCTTGAACATGGATTCCTGGTGCCAAGTGAGAATACCCAGCTTGGATGAATGGCCTGGGAAATCTTAGGGCAGACAAATCACATCACCATCGGGGGAGGGTAACAATCACAGTGAGCAACTCGATGGGCTATAAAGCCATAAGCAATCGCCCGTCCCTAATCTGGAGCCACTGGTTTCAGGGAAGGGAGATAGCCAGTGTCGTAAGACAAACACGGTATTCATGCCTCACCAGGTTCCAACTCACACCCATCTCAGATGAGTGGTCGGAAGCCAGCGCTTAAACAACTGTGCCAGTAACAAAAATATCTGCTCATACTTGCTAAGAGAGAGAGAGCACCAGAGTAATCATGCTCGTCACCTTGTACCGAGTAACCATGTTGAGAAATTAAAACTGAGCAAATGAACACTGATCATAAATGAGTGGTAGGCAATGCATGTAACTAACAAACTAATTAAGAAGAAGGTGGTGTAGAACACACGAAGTGTTCAATTAAGAAGAAGGTGTGTTCTACACTACCTTCTTCTTAATTGAACACTGATAACACTACCAACAGCTTGAAGACACTAAGGAGATCAAGCTTGGGCTTATTAATGTAAAGGCAATCAATGGAAAAAGAAAATCTGCAAGAGAATTAAAAAAAAATTAACTGGTAGGCATCAAATATGTGGGTCAGTAAAATGTCACCTAGATGGCACATTTAACATGACTTATATGATAGATAGTCAGCCATGAGATGGTGTGGCTACCATGTTCAACCATTTAAATAGATGTTGAACCACTCAGCTGGGAACTTGTGAATCAGCAAATCTAGTAGGATATCTTTAAACTGAACAACACGGATTGAGAAAAGTGGTAATTTCTAGAACAACGGAGAAGCAGAGTAGCAGAATGTAGACATACATACGTATGCAGATAGTTTCCAAATTATTAGCAAGTTCTGCAGATAGTAGATAAAAAAATATATTATTTACAGCAATTAAAACACTTACTCAGCCATGTATGGTGGCAGTAGAGCTTGTATACGAGTGAATGGTGTTTTATCAAAATGGTTTTCTATTGGTGCAGAAGTCAGACAAAGTTGTGTAATGTCATAATGGATGTTCAATATATTTATGGATGCATGCGTGCATGATGCCAAAATAGATAATACTGGTTTATGTCTTGGTGATATTCGTGTGTGCAGATTGCTGTATGCTGATGACACTGTTCTGTTGGCAGAGAGCAAAAGTGAATTGCAGAGTATGTTGTCCCGGATGTACGAAGTTTGCATGAAATTCAAGCTGCAAATAAATAAGGGAAAAACCAAAGTTATTGTTTTCGAGAGATGAAACGGGTAGTACTGAATGAAATGTCTAATGGCACAGTGATTGACCAGGTCTTCAATGGAGTGCTTCCATATTATGAAAGCACTCCATTGAAGACACGACAAAGTTCGCTGCAAAATATACTCACCTATATCCATCTATTGTGCTGACACATGAAATAGAAAGAAATAACCAACTGCCATTTCTAGACATATTATTCACTAACAATAAAAATAATAATACGATCAATTATGAGGTACACAGAAAACCAGCTTATATACCTAATATAATACCAGCTAATTCAAACCATCCTAGAAAATACAAAATTGCAGCCTTCAATCATATATCCACAGAGCAATCACACATTCATCTAGTAAGAGAAAATTTGATAAGGAAATGAAATGGATTAAAACACTGGCAGCCAAAAACGGATATAGCATGCAAATGATCAACTCACTAGCGCAAGAAATCCAACAAAATGTCAATAAATAACATAAAAATGAGAAGCAATTGAAATACTTTGGAAAAATTCCATTCTATCCACCAATATCTAATATTATAAAGAGAGAATGTAGGCAAGCAGGACTTGCAGTTGCTGATATAGTACAAGATACAGCTGGATACTTAACTAATCAATTAAACAAAACCTCAATCCCAGACAAAGCAGGAGTATATGAGCTGCCTATCACAACACAAAATAAACATCAAACAAGAGCATATATTGGCAGTACAAAACGAAGGATTAAGACCAGAATGGTTGAACATTTAAAAGACTAGAACCTAGGGCGAAAGAGAACGGCAATCATACAATATTGCTGCGATCATGGATCCGCACCTAAATGGGAAGATCATATGTGGCAATTAAAGCCACAGACAGATTTTGACTGCAGAGGCATTAACCCTTTAAATAAACTAAAAATTATAACTGCAATAACAATACGCCTTACGAACTATCATATGCATGGAAACATCTCATTCATCAGAATAAATGCTATAAACAACACAGAAGAAAATCAAAGAGTGATCAAAGCGGAGGCAATTGCCGCAATGTGAAGAGAACTGCGCAAACTCAGAGACATGACAACAGCATAGATGACGAAGTGGCAAAAAGCCAGATCATGATCCAATACAGAGCATGCAACAACAGCTCAAATAAAACCGTGCAGGTTCAGAGACACGGCAGCAACACGAACAACAACGTGGCAGAGAGCCAGAAGAGGATCTGCTGCAGTGCGAGCAGCAACAATGATTGGGCAAGACCGAAAACCGATGCAAGAGCTACCGATGATGACCCAGATATGTGGGAACGAAATGCATCTAGCTGATACAGTGGCCATGCAACTTTTGATGTGATTTTTATACCTCATGTGCAAAAATATTTTAATTTTCTTGTGCTCTTGTACTCCACCTGCTCATTTCAACATATGTTCATCTGTACGAAGTACCTTAACATGCTTCTCGACATGTTTTTTGTTTCTTTTTGTGGACATTTCATGTTTTATGAATGACGATATGAAGTTTTAGCACCTCTGTCTATGTTTCATTGATATATATACATGGTGAGCCTCTTGTTTCCCACAGGTGTCGACACTAATTTTGAATTTGTTTCACTCCTACATCGCCGTTTTTCTTTTTTCTTTTAATACATTTGCTATCTTTTATACCAAAAATTGGACCTTTGCTTTATTCTCCGAGTGACCTCATACGATATTTACCATACGTGTTTTCTTTTTTGAAACTTTAGCCCATTTATACATAATACAGTTTGGATGAATGAGAACCTAAATTTCAATGGTCAGTCAACTGCAATGTTCAACGTTATATTAAAGACAAAGATGCAGCACCAAATGAAGACCAACCGCCAAACCACGGTAAGTGCAAATGTCTTTTTTATAACTCAGCTATTACTTAATATATCAAGATATGGAAATTGCAAATGAGAGGTATGGCCACCTTATCTAATGTTTAACAAGCGTAACAGAAAAATTAGCGATGAGAAAAACAAAAGTTGGTTGTTTCACTACATTTATATCAACTTAAATTTTATTGCCAGGTTCCTTTTGCGGTTGCCAGTTATTAAATTAAAACTATTTCCTTATGTATTTTGTAAGTCTACTATTTTTTGAATTAAGTTGTTCAAAATGAAATTTATAATTTTTGGAGGTTCATTAACAGGGTTCCCACTCAAAAGTAGAAAAAAAATTCCCTGACTTTTCCAGGTTTTCCAGGTGGTTCTGAGAGTTTTTCCAGAGCGGCAAATCAAATAACATTGCGACAAATTGTTGCATTTCCTTACATTCTTGCGTTCCTTACGAAAGCATACATTTGTTAATTCTTTAAATAACTGTTCTTTGTACAATTACCTGCTTTTTATGAATAACAATTAAATGCATGAGGCATATTATTTTTGGTATTATAATTCCAGGATCTTTTCTGAACCTAAGTAGTATACTGCCCATGTACAATTTGTTAATACATTCCCGTAGAAACAGTTCATATGTAAGAAAAATACTGTATGTTGAATAGTTTGTTTTCCTTTCTTCTATAGCACAGTGCAGATAAGCTTAATGACCGAATGGGCTCCTGCTCAGAGAAATGTCGAAAGAGAATCAACCAACAAAGGGCTTTGATCCATTGTTTAAGTGGTTCTCTTGTGATGTGTTTCTCCAAGCAAGAGTGTATAAGGCCACTGTGCCTAATTGTTCCATGTTACAAAATATGAAGCAAACTATCTGCAGAAATCGAATAAAACCGTAATTTCTACAGGCAATTTTTTAAATTCAGTTTTGATAATTTTTAGAGAACTAAGGAATAATGTAATGTATTGAAAGCAAGATTTATCAAATTCTAGACAGGCTGTAATTGCAAATAATTGCTTACCTGAAATTAATACTGATAATGTTATGTTCATCTCACACATGAGGGAGAATTAAAAAGACGCCACATAATGAACGTCCCGATTATACAGTCCATAAAGATAAACAGAAAATATGGAATATAAAGGATAAATAACTTCACTTTCCCTAATTACTTTATAGTTACAAAAATTAGTGTATTTAACATAAATTTTACATAATATTTAACAAAATCATGTCTTATTTTTTTGTTTCAGGTTTAACGACCACCATAAGCAACTTGTTGGGCTATATCAGTCCATCCCTAATTTAGGACCTTTGGCTTCACGAAGAAGGAGAGCCAGTGCCGTAAGATAAACACACCACCCATACCTCATCTGGGACTTGAATCCAGGCTCACTTGGACGAATAGTCAGAAACCAGGGCTTAGACCACTGCACCACCGAGGTGGCAAACCATGTATTTACATGTTTTAAAGAATATTTGAACTAAGACTTAATTTAAATTCTACATATAATGAAATATTTCAATCGATTAGGTGAAATTATGTAACTGATTTATCTGTATTTTAAGTGCACACAAGTATATAAATAATATTTTAAACGACTCACAACATTTAGAGTTCCAGTTAGGTTTAAAAATGCAAGCTGGGAGAATGAGACTGAAGAGAATAAATTGCCGTTAAATGATACAATGCTGAAGCTTTAAATCCTTTAAGTGCTTATTTTACATAAGTATTAAAGAACACGGAAACTTTTGCTGAAATTGAAGTCTAATGGGAATGATAAAATGGAGAGTGTCTGACAGAGTCTCTTAACATTTTGTTAGAGCGGTTATATCAAATCGATCTAACAATTTGTATTTTCTATTGGAATTCACTTAGAATCTTTAAAGACAAAGCAAACTAAAACAGCTATTAAAAAATAAAAAAAAAGAAGAGAGAGAGAACGGAAATCATGACAGCATTTCTGCGTCTGAGGAAAAACGTGTGCCAGTACCATCCCAACAATTCTAGCAATCAGGGAAAATACTGCTAACATTTAAAAATCAAAATTGTAATTATTTTAGCTAAAGTTAGTTCTTGCACTTGGCAATGAGAACATCGAATCTATGCTATTTCAGAGGTGCCAACCTCTAGCAGAACATATCAGTAATCAATAGGGGAATTTTCAGTAATGTTTCAATAATGTAACACAAACTTTCAGTAATGTAACACACCATTTTTTTTAAAGTTAAGGACAATATTATAGTATTACTGTGTAACCTGTAATACTTGTATGAGGTGCCTATCGGTAATCACCATACGTCGTTAACGCTTGGAATGGGTATTTCATGAGAAATTAATGCATGAAATATGTAATAACTTTGCATGTTTACACTATTCTCACAAAAAAAATATGAAATTAAATTATCAATATTGTACTTACCTCATGTCATTGCTGACATAAAAACTCCCTTGTTGCTTGTTTTGCAGTGGTATATTCTTTTTCAGAAAACTTTTTATAACGCAGCTCACCTGAGGAAAATGCTTTACTTTTCTGTACAAGAAGGGCACTTAATGTTTTGGTGCTCATTGTTGGGCAAAAGTACGTGAGGTATTTCCTTACTATACTAAATATTCTATACGTAGAGGAATTGCTGTGAGGGATAGTCAATATTACCAACATTAGTTTAGGCAATGTGGAATACTTGGGAAGGCCAGATGAATCCTTTGTCTTAGATATTTCATTCCATGCCACATATGATCAAGGATATCCAGCTTCATCAATATCAGTCTGGGAACATAGCATGAAAGAAGCGACCAGCATGATCACAGCTTGCTATAGGTAGGTTATGCTCCAACAGCAATTATAGGTTATGCTCCAACAGCAATTCAGCGTTTATCACGCTATTTTCATTCTTTTTTGCAAAAAAATTATCCAAAGGCTTTGATCGAGTCTTTAATTTTACACAATCCTGGTATTTGTTTTGACTGGATATGCCTTCGGCAATCATTTCGTCCTACATGGGCTACTGATTACTCTCATATTAGAAGGCACGCAAGGAAACCTTTATTTCAGCATTTGTAACATTTTCCATTTCCTTGCTCAAGATTTGGGAGAAAGATTTGGATGTTCCTGGAGAAACCTCTTTGCATATTTATTTGTTTCAGAAACGATAATTCCAAGGATGAAATTGGTAAAAAACAAGTAAAAAATATGCAATAGGTGCCACATCAGTTGCTGGCGCATGTTTGGGCCCCTGCATTTCATGTTAATAAAAAAAAGATGCTGAGGTTGTTCATCACTTCTCTCTATTAACATCCTCCCATTCACTTTCAGAACTTTCATGATCTGAAGATTCACTATGAAGATCTTCACCTTCTGAAGAAGATATGGTGTGCGTGGCACGGTGGCTAGTTTTTTGGCTTGATGTTGCTAGGCCAATATCACTCTCCGATGATTCAAAATACTCACCATCACTTGGCAAACTTTCACTCTCACTACAAGCCACTTCAAATAACCTTAGAAAACAATTTCACGCAGTGGGAAAAAGCACGTCTCCTAGTCTGAGGAACAAGCTGTCAATAAAATCATCCTGTGCTAACACGAGTTTGGAAAAAGATGGGGATTCGTAATTCACGGAGTTTTGCGATTGTGTCTATTTGTTTGGGAAAAAGAAATGAATAATGTGAAGAGCTTCTAGTAATAAAACACTGCACTTTGTTCTCCGCGCGGCGAAAGTCCGCAAGAAATATAAACATCCGTCATCACGGGACCACGCGTTGCGACGAGTTGATCGTTATTGCACTTCGAACGGGGCTCGAAAAAGTGATTTCCGACAGTACGACGTCTTATAATTCACCAACAATGCAAAGCGAACAGCACTGCCTCAACTGCAGAAGGAAAAGTTTTGGCTAAAGTAACCTTTCTCCTGTCACACGGAAAAGTGCTTGGGGAACCGATACGATAGCAAGCGCAAACTCTTTTACGATGACACTTACGGCATATTACCTGTAATTTTAGTCATAATATCCGCAGACCACGAAATTCATAATAATAATAATAAAAAAATCCTTCGTATAATCCGCAGACTGTGATATTCAGGAAATAAAAATCGCCGTATAATCCGCACATCATAGATGTTGAACCAGAAGCGGAATTTCCGACAGAAAAGTCAGTTACATAAATAAATAAATGCATCGCTCTTTCCACGTTCCAGAAACACATAGCAACCGAAAAATTGTTTTCAGCCGCCGCCGGGGAATTGAATCCACGGATCTCTCCATATATAGCCTAGCGCGTTAGCTTTACACCATGGTGGCCAACAATCCACGGTGCTATGTGTATTTTTAAGTCAGCTTCTGACATCATAAATCCGTAAGATGGGCTCAGGTACTGAGAGGTCTCCATCTGGTGGGTATTAATGGCACTGGCTATATATATTATAGCAGTTATTTCAAAATATACTTTATTGGCAAAAACATAGGGAATACAGGCGTACCACATATGGCAAAATAAACAACAAAACAATGAGCGATACTGATGAAATATTACAGGTCAGGAATGTGATTAAATCCAAAGGGCGAGATCCAAAGTGAAAATCCTCCAAATACGTGACGTCAGAAAATAAATAAATACATCGCTCTTTCCATGTTCCAGAAACACATAATGGGTCCGAAGAAGTAAGAGAGAGAAAAAAAAACGATTTTATTAAATGAAGAAATTCATTTTTAAAGGTAACTGTTTTATATTTTTTATCTCCGGACAGATAAAGGGTGTGGCATCTATAGATCACGCCGATGCAGCTCCAGAGTATTGCATTACACCTTGCCAATGACGAAAGGCTGATACAGAACAAGTCGTAGAAATACCGTATGTACTCGCGTATAAGTCGAAAGTTTTTGGAGGAATTCCTGCTTTCAGAGTTGAGAGATCGTCTTATACGTGGGCCAATAAAAAACCCGTGATTTCTCCCTCGGAATAAACCGACGGATTTGTTTACATTTTAGATCGCGACACAGAGGCTTTCCGTATGTTGCTGCACGATTGTGTTCTGACCTCAAAACTATCGCGCAGTGACACGATCATATCCTCAATTCTGTCCACCACTTCAAGTTTAAATTCGGCAGTGTAACTGAAACATTTCCTTTTCAGAGACATCATGATTAGCAATGAAGGAAAACAGCAGCAACGACGTTCGCCAAAACAACAAAAGCAAACTAGACACAAGGTCGCGCACATGAAATCCGAAAGGAGAAACGCATAGGTTCGTGCAGCAAGTGCTGTGCGTACTTCTTTGGCTTTTTGCCAAAAACAGAGCCAGCACGACAGTCAGAGCTCTCCTCAACGATATCAAAATGACCCCTGTCGTCCCTCCCCACAACTTTCCCGATCTTTCGTTACAACATTCCTTCCCCTCCTCCCCGCTCCGTACAAACTCCTGAACTGAGGAAAATTCTTCCGAGGGAGTTCCTTTTCCAATTATTACACCCTTCCCTGCACAATCACGCTGCAGATTTTTTAAAAATCGGAAGGTTGTAATTTTTTTTAAATCGGCGTATTAACCGCATCGGTGTATAATCCGCAAAACCTATAATTTTAACTTTTTAACAGATAATCCGCGGATTATACGAAGAAAATTACGGTACCAATATTCCGATAATATCGCTGTTTGATGATATGATTCATGGACATTCCATTTTTATTTTTTTTTATTGGAGGTTTAACGACCACCGTGAGCAACTCAATGGGCTATAAGCAGTCGCCCGTCCCTAATTTAGGGTCACTGGTTCCTGGGAAGGGAGAGAGCCAGTGCCTTAAGACAAACACAACATCCATGCCTCAACGGGATTCGAACCCGGACCCCTTACGGACGAATGATCAGAGGCCATCGCTTAGACCACTGCGGGACATTCCATTTCAAAACGATATGATTGATAAATGATATGATCATTGAGACACCGAAATCTGCAGTCTGATTCGGAAAATATACGGATCAAAATCGAAGGCCGACAAATCGGCAGCGTCGCACTAAAAGGGTTTAACGAAAAAGGATACAAAATTGAGATTCTCCAAAACACACTGAAATCCGTAATTCTTCCAACCTGCCCCTAATTCCGTAATCTGACAGTCGAAACCGTAATAATTACGGACAATTCGTAATAGTTGGCACCTCTGCTATTTGCTTCTAAATAACGCAGCATAGGATATTTAGACATTGTGCTGTTAAATTTCATAACCAATAAGCTGGCACACAGAGATCCTAATGCCATAACGGCAAAAAAATAAAAAATAATTAAACCCTGGATAAAGAAAAAATAATGGAAGCAACAAGTGGAGAAAACTAACAGTTAATACGGAATACCATTTTTCCTGAGAGGCTACAATTCATACAAGTACTTCCAAAATCCGGAAGTCTTAAAATTGATTGGCTACGTTTGTGACACAAACATTAGTACTGAACTTTTCTAGCAGGTCACAGTTCATTTCCACGCTACGTCAAATTACTTGTACCGGAAACAATTAGAGGAAGTTTTGTGTGCATGTGTGCTCATAAAATCCTCCTAACACTTTTTTTTTTTTCAACATAATTTTTCATTCTGTGGTGAGTGGCATGTTTATACTTAACAATATCTTTACGAAGGGCAATACATTTTTGTGCGATGTTGATCAGGCAAAGTGCGAGAAAGGTCTGGAGCCCACTCAGGTCATTTGCAGTAACTCCCCACAAATAACGTCATCCAAAATGGAGACAGAAGCTTTAGCGCCTGCACTGACAAACCTGAAACCAATAGAGCACGCACGGCAAAGATTTAAATCAGTAGTAACTAGGTAGATTTTTTACATTTTTTTCGGCAATGTGAGGGTAAAGATGTGAAATGAAAAATTTATGCAACTCTTGTGAGGTGCAGCAACGCAAGAAAAAGAATTTACGATTACAAGAAAATTTCTACCCCGTCTAACTTTTGTTCTCGCAAATTTTTTTTTCCTTATGTATAAGCTGAAACCTTAGGAAAAATTACGAGAGAATGATGAATTTTATATTTCTTATTCTAAATAACGGAGATATTTGCGTTTTTACGGAAAACGGTTCCACTATGCACAAAAATTCAAAAAATAATATCTTCTAATCTATCAGAAACAAAAAAGTTGAAACTTTTAGGGGTTTTTTTTATAAATTGGAGGCAGCTACCCGTAAGAATCGGAGATGTGTTGGTGGAAAATTATTTCAATATCTGACGATTTTGCGTGGAATGACCCAGATGTGAAAATCTATGGTACCGGGCGTCGGACTACCCTATTTTTCGCAACCAGCCAGCTCTTGCAGTAATCGGAATATCGCCAAAATAGCTATAAATTAATTTCTTCATGCATTATGAAATAGAAATAAGACAGAATCAAGAAAAATCTCTTTCCGGCCGTAAAACAACGAATCTAGAAAACGGCCGTGAAATCTGGGAAATTTGGTAGGTATGCAATAGTACCGGCTTCATTGCATGGTATTTTTCATACAAAATACTCGTAAGTACTATGAAAAAATTAATCTTTCCCCCTCTTTGAAGAATCTTCCTATTTCATATCTTCCCTGTTCAAACATTTGAAGGTACATACTTTTCCAACTATACCAACTCTGCTACAGAATTACGAAAGTGAAGCTTTAGTTCGTAAGTGATACAAACTTTTTTCAAAAAATAAATTGTGCCCTCAATTTGCAACATTCATCCACACTGCTCTTGAAGGGGGAAGGGGGACGAATTTATTAGGATAACCAACATCCGGCAAAATAAAATGTTTTTGTACGGTTTGATAAAAGACAAGTGAAACATGCAAAAAGAAAGGGGGGAAAAAGCGCAACTTCTAAAGTTTCCGATGAATTTCGGCGAAATTTAAAATGGAACGTTATTTTCATATATCTTGCCCACTGTAAAAATTTCAGTCGGTTATTTAAAAAATTGAGGAAATAGCTTTTTCATAATTTTTTTCCCAGTCTACAAGAGAACCAGGGCACCTACTTAGGAACAAGTGACTGCCTCTGCGCGAACGCAGCAGATAAGCGCCTGCGAAGTGGGATTGTGATTAATGGCTTTCTCTCATGCTTTGACGTGTCCGTTTGTTCGGTTGAAGTTTAGAGCATCTGGAGATGGGGAAACCGCGAAGAGACGCACTCCCCAGCACAGCTGCACTTTAATCGGTGGGTGGGTTGCCTCGAAGGATAAAACAACTCGGAATTATTTTAAAACTTAGCAATACAGAAATATATTCTACAAAAGTCTGAAAGAAAATATCTTTTTCGCAAAATAAAAAATTCCCTGACTTTTCAGTTCCCTGATAAGAAATTCCCTGATTTTTACGGAAAAACACGATTTTCCCTGAGTTTTCCCTGATTTTTGGAACAATTTTCAAATTCCCTGAGAATTCCCGGTTCTCCCGGTTTTCCAGGTGGCGTGGGAACCCTGATTAAGGAACTGTTTCTCTAGACATAAAAACTTTCTTTAATTAGTCTCTTGTTTTTATGAGGTTTATAGTTGAATATCTTAATATTTTGCTATAAAGGTCCATTTCACACACCCTGCTGCACATTCAGTTGTAATGTACTTATTTTGTCCTCACTGGAATCTGTAATGTTCTAATAATTATTTACTGTTTTATTAATTTTTCTTTAAATTATGTCATTCTATTGTTATTGTGATTCGCGGATTTGCAACAAGTTTTCTGTTTCATTGGTGTATGCAGATACATTTTATTTTTATAAAACTCTGCAAAGAAGTTTCAGTTGTGAAAAAAATTCATATTTAAATGGTTTAGACATAGATGAACTCAGTGTGTGGGGAAGGGGGGGGGGGGGAGGGGTATTATGCTTAGGGTTTGAACATAAAAGTTGGAAATAACAAGGGAATTATTGGAAATTTTGAGGAAAATCACTTGGTGAAGAGAAATGAAAAAAGACTTGCATAAAGAATTGGTAGTAATACTATTTTTACAAATAACATGTTCATAACTTCCCATGGTGGAAAGAAGCAAGAAACAGAGTCTTTTAAGAAATACAATTCAGGATATAAGGATTTTTATAAGTTTTGAGATCAGCAGATATCACTTTCTGGTGATGTCTATCTTCAGAATAAATTTCTATACATTTAAGAACAAATCTAAGGTACTAAAGATACATAAGAGTTAAAGAACTGAATAAATAAAAAATACTAAAGAATTGAATTGACAGCAAAATCACATAAGATTTCCAGAACAAAGTAAAACAGTATGCTAAAAGTGAAACCTCATCTTGTAAAAACACTGAGGCAGAGTTGAACAGTTTTAAAAAATATAAGCACAAACTGCAAAAGAAAGTGGGGCGGAAGTATGTACAGATGAAAGGCCTGGGCCACCCTGCAAAAATGTATGAAGCTTTTGTGTACAGTGTGTGATGGATATCAGTGAAGCCTGAGTTGTATGTCAAGATCGCTGTAAATGGAGAAGTTTGATATGGCAACAGTAAGTAAAAATTATCTGGTAGTTTGTATTTCTTTGTGGAGCTAACCTCTGAATCTCAGAGAACAGCTTAGTGATATGTATGTATGTATGCAGTAACTTTTAAGCTATAAGTCACAACTAACTGCGAGACTTATAAAAAAAAAAAAAAAAAAGAAAAAAAAACTTGTCTAAAGGCAAAACTGCCAAGTCATGGGAAGATTTCAGGATCACTCACAACTGGCATATGTCATTCTCTATGTGTGAGTTCTTTTCTTGTTTTAAGATTCATACCAGTAAGAAGGATGAAACTCCCTGCACATAATGCTAAGCTTATTTTACCTTATTATAATTTCCTAACATTATGTAACAACTATGAAAAATGAAATTAATGAAAATAGTGGATTAACATACTTTAGTTGTGTATATTTTCTGAATAATTTTTTAAAATGTCAATATTTATAAATTTTAGAAATATTTGTCCATATGAGCACACATCAAAATGCCTTACAAAAATAAAGTACAACATGAATTGTACAAAATTTCTAGTGATTTACATCTGCAGTGATTCTGCTTACTGTACTTGATAACAAAGAAAAGAAAAATGTTTTTTTTTGTGTGTGTGTGTGTGGGTGTGTGTATTTTGTTGCATTACTTACTGTGTTCATGAGAAGAAAATGCATGACCAGTAGAACTGCTCAAAGCTTCATTTGTTTCCAAGGCAGATACGCTACTTAAAACAGGAGCCACAGTATTGCTATCTACTGCTTCATCACATGAATTCATATCTCTTATAGAACATGTGTAATTTCCTGGGGGAAAATATGTGAAAAAATTGTTATATACTACAAATTACACAGAAAAATGCAATACTAAAAATTCAAAATGTTACATTTTACAATTTTAAAAGAAAAAGCTCCTAATATGATGAACAAATTCCCATAATATAATTAATTCAAAATATCTATATACTTAAAAATCAATTGCCCCATTAAAATCATTTCATCAAAAACCTATTAAAACACGCAATGCATGCGAGGTAAATGTTAACTGCCACATACAACTGATCCTCTGTTAACAGTTACCCACCATTTGCTGCTGGTCAGTCCTCATTCTTTCATAGCAGCTAGTTGCTATTGCCATTCAGAATCCTCACAGGATTCCCACAGCAAACCAAGCAGTAGAGAACAAAACACAAGTTCATACAAAAGTATAAGGCTACAGAGAACTTAAATTTTATAACTGTGGTGAAACAGCTAGCTAAACTTTTAATGGCTTTGAATTCAGGCCTAATTTACAAGCATGTAGTTAAAACATCTTTTATGCACACTAAATCAGATCTTTTATGCACACTAAATCAGATTTAAAGCAATTTTTTTAATTCTTCCATTGTGTTTTGTTTATATAAAACCATTGGCAACGTGGCAACTGAAAATGCTCACAAACACTTTGAAATCTAGTTTAATCACACAGATTTCAATAAATGGGCAGCACATAGCTTTCAATATAACCTATACTTAAGGATTTAGTGGGATCTCAACATAAGATTGTTCTCACAAGACATGGGAGACAAAAAAAAAAAAGCTCCTGAAATATAGATAAAAGAGCTAGCTAGCTGTTTGTAAAGATATTAAACTGCATAAAAAAAGATGGCAATCATTAGCATTTAAACATCATTTGATATCAATTCATTTTCTTTAGTTTGACTTTTGAAATTGCTAAGCTCTGCATTACTACTGGATTATGTTCAATACAACACCATCTTGAACATTTAAGTTCAAACTGCAAAGCAAATATTCCACAAGAAAAAAAAATATTTGTCTTTAAAAATGGTAAATTAACACAACAAAAAGTTTTTATTTTCCAATATAAATTTACCAAAAACAACAAGTAATGTAATGTATCTACCATACATGTTAACCATTACAAAAACAGAATGAAATCACATAATGAATCCTGAATTTTCATCAAAATCAATAAGACAGCTCACAAAATTAAGAAAATTGCTCAATACGAAAAATTTTTTAAGGCAATGTCACGGGAAAATGAAATAATGTCAAAATTCTTTCGCAATGGGCACATCACAGGAGTTGACGTGGAGATAGGCTTCGGTTTCCGTTATTTTGTCAGAGCCTTGTCTATAATGGAAAGGTTGTATCCTCACTGTACTGCAACATGTTAAAGGAAATAAAGTTATTTTTCCAAACTGTCTTTATCAGAACATATGTGTGTCGCAAGATATACGCAACTGTAAAAGGCGCTGAGTTATTGTTACCAAGCGCGATTTGACTTGGCATGTGGAGGTGAGAAAACAGAGAAAGGCTTTCGATAAATTGTGGTTGCGAGAGATCCATTTGAGTGAGTAACCAGGACGTCAAGGAATGGTAGGCATCCGTTATTTTCAGTTTCGTAGCTGAATTGAATGCGAGGATCAATGGAATTTATAAGTTGGAGTCAGAACTCCAAAACCAGTCTCAACTTTGAAGAAGAAGAAGAAATAGTTATACATTGCATCAGCCACGTGATAATCGCAAATAACGCTACATTACCTACACCAAATTTAACCACCAAAGAAATTAATGCGCTTAAAGAATTGTGCTCAAATTCCAATTTAATCATCACTAGAGCTGACAAAGGAGACCAGGTGGTTGTTTTAGGCAAAACTCATTATGATAACAAAGTCAAAAATCTTATTTCGGATGTACCTTCCAAAGAAATAAAGAATGATCCTTCAGATAAACAATTAAAAGAAACACAGAAATCGATCAAAAACTCAGAAACTCTGAGCCAAAACATAAAAAACTAACTTAAACCTTCATATGCCCACAGTGCGAGATTCTATGCTCTCCCTAAAATACCTAAATCTGGCATTTCTTTCCGGCCTATAGTAAGTAATATCGACAAAGCAGCATATAAGTTATCCAAGTTCTTATCTTCAAAATTATCTACCTTGGCCACTCCAAAAGAAACATCTCTGAAAAATGCCATTGAGTTTATTTACCAATCGACTCAAACTACACCCCTGCGTAAATCAACTTATGCTATCCTTTGATGTGGTATCTATGTTCACCAATGTTCCAGTAAACGGAGCTCTGGAATCCCTAAAAGCAAGTCTTATAGAGCATCATTACAGCCAATCTGAAGTAGAAGATTAGAAATAACAAGATTAGTGGACATTTGCATAAAACAGATAAATTTTTGCTTTCCATGGAATGTTTTATGAACAGACGAAAGGTCTAGCCATGGGCAGCCCACTGTCACCTATATTATGTGAAATCTACATGCGTCGATTTAAAGAAAAACTTTTCAAACTCATGAAATTTGACTTATGGATACAATATGTAGATGATACTTTCTTTCTATGGAAAGGAAAAAAATTCTGAAATTGTCAAACTTATAAATTCCATTGATCCTCACATTCAATTCAGCTACGAAACTGAAAAATAACGGATGCCTACCATTCCTTGACGTCCTGGTTACTCGCTCAAATGGATCCCTCGCAACCACAATTTATCGGAAGCCTTTTGCTGTTTTCTCACCTCTGCATGCCAAGTCCAATCACTCTTGGCAACAAACACTCAGTGCTTTTTACAGTTACGTACATCGCGTGATACATATATTTTCAGATAAAGACAGTTTGGAAAAATAACTTTATTTCCTTAAACGTGTTGCAGTACAGCCCGGATACAACCATTCCATTATAGACAAGGCTCTAACAAAATTCCGGAAACCTAACCCTGTCTCCACGTTAACTCCTATGATGCGCCAATTGCAAGAGAATTTTGCCATTATTCCATTTTCCCCGTGACAATTATTTCAAAATTTCAAAACCATTAATTTTAAAGTGATTTTTAAACCGATAAACAAAATGAACTTTTTAGCATCAAAGAACTATGTTGAAGACAAAAACTCGTGGGGAATTTATGAAATTCCATGTGAATGTAGTACTTCGTATATATAGGACAGCCCCGTAAAGCCTTGCGTTTTCGATTGAAGGAGCACAAGACCTACATTCAGAACTGTGACCTAAAGAAGTCATCAATAGCCAAACACTGTTACGAAAAGGACCATAAATTTCTCTTTGAAGAAGCAAAACTAATTGACAAGCCAGATTCAACCACCAAACTTGATATTTTGGAAGCTTTTCATATATATATATATCAGAAGTCTTTGCAACTTGTTAATGATATGGCATCCACCCCATTTCTAACAAGTGCGTGAAAGCAACTAATCAAAACCTGTGACTGTAAACACCATTTATGATATATACAATTTAAATATTTACGTGCCGTTCGTCCTGATGAAGCTAGGTCCATACCAAGCGAAACAATGGTCAACTTGAAAAAATAAATATTTGTGACAAGCCATGTTGTATTCTTTTAATATATATAATCGTCAAAAGATTGTTGTCTTTGATATCAAAAAGTTGCAAATTGTGTGAAGAATAGAATCAGAGAAATGATATGAAGCCCAATGAGTTAACTGAAAGATGGGGTGAATACATCTGGGAGTTATTAGATCAAGAAAGCAAAGGTGATTCAAAGGCAGATGCAGATGAAGTCAGTAAGAGATGGAAGTGATTAGGGATCTCAAGAGAAGAGGTGTGTAAAGCTCTAAAATCTCTTCAGAATGGTACGTCTCCAAAAGTTGATGTCATAACTGCTGAGCTGTTGAAATATGGTGGCGACTCTGTAATTGACTTGTTAACTGAAATCTGCCAGTTGTGCTGGGAGTTAGGAATGGTATCTCGGTATTAGAGGGATGCTATCATTGTTCCCTTGTATAAGGGAAAAGGTTATCAGACTGTCTACAAGAACTATTGTGGTATTAGCTTACTGAGCGGGGCAGGGAAAGTGTTTGGTAAGGTCATTATTGAAAAGGTACGATGTCTTACATCAGAGAAAGTGTGGGATGTTCAGAGAGGTTTTATGCTTGGTAAATGCTGCCCTGACAATTTTTGCATTATGCATGATGATCGAAATGTATCTGGCGGTTGACAAGAGAGTTTTCGCTACCTTCATAAATTTAGAGAAAGCACACAACCGAGTAAATAGGGTACTTTTGTGGAAGGCATTGAATAAATATGGTATTACTTGGAATCTACTTAATAGTGTCAAAGCCACGTATGCTAGCAGTAGAGCTTGTGTAGGAGAGCATGGTATTTTATCAAAATGATTTTCTATTGGTGCAGGAGCCAGGTAAGTTTGTGAAATGTCATCATGGCTGTTTAATATATTTATGAATGCATGCATGCGCAATGCCAAAATAGATTTAGTGGTTTATGTCTTGGTGATATCCATGTGCAGATTGCTATATGCTGATGACATAGTCCTGTTGGCATAGTTGCAGGGTATGTAGTCCCAGATGTATGAAGTTTATATAGAATTCAAACAGTATAAATAAGGGAAAAACCAAAGTGATGGTTTTTGAGCGTGGAACTGTTGGTACTGAATGCAGGGTACGTCTAAATGGCACAGTGATTGACCAGGTAAATGAGTTTCTGTGTTTAGAAAGCATGTTTGACAGAGAGAACAGATTAGATGGCAAAATTAGTAAGCAAGTAAAATTCTTCATTGAAAGTCATAGTTGCTTTGGAAGGTTTTCACAGGAATGATGGATTCTCAAAAGAGTCCTGGATGGCTGTGTATGAAAGTGTAATTGTTCCTACTCTGATGTATGGCAGTGAAACCTGGGTGCTACAGAAGAGACATAGGAGTTGTTTGTGTGCTGAAGAGATGCGTTGCTTACAGGGGGTTTGTGGGAAGACACATTCTGATCATGTGAGGAATGAAGATGTATTGCAGTTGTGTAATGTGAAGCAAAATGTTGTTAGCAAGGTGGACTCTAATATTCTTAGGTGGTTTGGCCATGTTGAAAAAATTAATGATGAGATGCTTACTAAGAAAAATTTTCATCCCAAGTGGCAGGAAAGAAAGGCAGAGGAAGGCCAAGGAGCCATGGGAGGATGAGATTCAGTAGTATTTTCATGAAAAAAGATCATGAGTATGAAGTATAGAAGGTCTTGTGTACATCATGTGATGGATGTCAGTGAAGCCTGTATTGTGTGTCAAGATCACTGTAAATGGAGAAGTTTGATACAGCAACAGTAAGTAAATAATCAGTTAAAAATTTATCTGATAGTTTGTATTTTTTTGTGGAGCTAACCTCTGAATCTCAGGAAATGGCTTAGTGATATGTATGTATGTATGTAAGTATGTATGTTCTCTTCTACTCCAAAGAACCCCACCACAGGTACTACACAATATTTCATCCCAACATATATGAAGCAAAAAACTGACACATGTTTAAGATTGCCAGTATCACGTGAATATACATTGAAATTTGCAATTCAGTTTACAAGTATCAAGGAAGAAGGAAGAAATTTTTGCAGGAATGCACATGTCTGTGCATTTAACATCAGTTTTAGTTTGTTTTTTATTCATACCTTCTAGAAATGAGAGATACAAAAGGCATTGGAGACAAGTTTTGAACACAAAAGTAAACTGCAATTCCTCTGAAACATAGCCAATATAACAATTTTTGTACTCAAAGCCTTGTACTACCGCAGAAAATAAATATGTAAATGCAAACCTGCTGTTGATAAAATTTATTATGTCCCATTTCCAGTTTGATATTTTAGCTGCTTGTTGTGTGGTGGGTAAAACATGTGTAAGAATAAGGGTGTCTACTGGATCATGGAAGTGAAATGAACTGAACTTTTCCTTTCTTTCCATGACCTTTTGACACTGCACTTTTTTTCACTTACATATGTAGACATGCTTCAGAAAATAAACACACAAACATTCCTGAGCTAAACACGAAATTTCTATTATTTTTTTATTTCCCTTTTCAGCTTTGTTATTTTGAATGTGCGACTTTAATGATGCCCTTTTTTAATTCCTTTCCCCCACATTCAATGACCTCTGTTAGTATCGGAAGCTATATGGAATCATCTGAAACTAATTTAGGGCCACTGGTTCAACGGAATAGGAAGAACTGGTGTGTTAGGACAAAAACATCATCCAAGCTTTATCCAAGACTTGAATCTGGGCCTGACCCTGATGATTACCCAGAAACCAGCACCGCTGATCACTCAACCCTGGAGTAGCACTTTCCCAATGCAGTAGATACCTTATCGCATTCGATTTTTATTAGTATGAACAATAACATACATACATTATTTTATATAAATCATCATCATCATCATCATCATCATTGTCAACCATTATCAATCCACTGCTGGACGAAGGTCTCCCCAAGTTTCCTCCACAACGGTCTGTCTTGTGCCAGTCTCCTCCATGTCACCCCTGCATACTTTCGAATTTCATCCACCCATCTCCCATGTGGTCTTCTTCTGGGTCTTTTCCTGTCTCTTGGAATCCAATCTAAAATTTCGGCTGTCCATCGATGATCTGTCCTTCTGGCAGTATGTCCAGCCCATTGCCATTTCAGGGATTTAACTCTGATCATGATGTCTTCCACTCTTGTCATTTTTCGGATCCACGAGTTCCTCTTCTTATCTCTCCTGGTTACACGAAGCATGCACCTCTCCATGCTACTTTTAGTTGTCTGCAGTCTTTGTATATCTCTTTTAGTTAAGGTCCACGTCTCTGCACCATACGTAAGCACTGGAAGGATGCATTGATCAAACACTTTTCTTTTAAGACATAATGGCATATTGCTCTTGAAAATTATGCTGTTTCTTCCAAAAGCTCTCCAGGCAAGTTTTGTACGCCGATTAATTTCTTCATCACTGTGACCCTCACTTGATATCTGCTGTCCAAGATAAACGTACGTGTCTGTTATCTCCAGCTTTTCTCCATCAATCAATAAATCTTCATTTCTTGTAAAAGCATTGAACATCCCTTTTGTCTTCTGAAAGTTCAGTTTTAATCCCACTTCTTTACTCTTGTCAGCAAGTTCCTGGATCATACTCTGCAGCTCTGATGGGGTAGTTGCAAAAATGACTATGTCATCAGCAAAACGAAGGTGGGTTAGATAATCTCCATTAATCTTTATCCCTTTGTTTTCCCAGCTCAGCGACTGAAAAACACCCTCCAATGTGGCATTAAAGAGCTTCGGAGATATGGTGTCACCTTGTCTCACTCCCTTTCCAATTTTTATGTCTGTTGTATTTTCAAACAGCCTAATCTTTGCACTTGCATTTTCATAGATGTTATTAATAATATTAATGTATGCATCTTCAATACCGCAGGTTTTCAGAGCCATTGTAGCTGCTGATGGTTTCACCGAATCAAAGGCTTTTTCATAATCTATAAAAGCCATGCACAATGGAAGTTCATATTCCCTCGCTCTTTCAATTAGTTCTCTCAGTACGTGGATATGATCTATTGTGCTGTGGCCACTCCTGAATCCAGCTTGTTCTCTCGGTTGAGCCATGTCCAGTGTTACCTTCAAGCGGTGTGAAAGAACTTTAGTGAAGATTTTATAAACTACTGATAGGAGGCTGATAGGTCTGTAGTTTCCGAGATCCTCAATGTCACCTTTCTTATGTAGCAGGATCATTGTAGCGGTGTTCCAATCCTCAGGAATCTTTCCTTGATTAAGGCATCGAGTGAAAATTTGGGCGAGTACTGTTTCAATTTCTCCACTTGCTTCTTGTATGATGTCTACAGTAATTCCATCTTCTCCTGGAGCTTTTCCCCGCTTCATGTTCTTGATTGCATGTGCAACTTCTGCTGGAAGGACTGGAGGAACTCTGGTACTGGTATCTTTCATGATGTCTGGAGTGCATGTATCATCCCTTTCATATAATTTGGAGTAGAAATCTTTCACTCTTGTCAAAATTTCGCCTCTATTTCTTGTTACAGAACCATCTTCTTTTCTCAGTGCCATAATCTGTTTTCTTCCCTTACTGAGATGTCCCTTTGCTATCTTTAGGCTTTGGTTGTTTTCAATTGCTTTCCTCACTAGTTCACAGTTGAATTTTCTTACGTCTTCAGTGATACTTTTTCTTACTGTCTTGCATAGCTCTATATATTCCACTTTGGAAGTCACATCATCTTTAGTTGTCCTCATCTCTCTTCTTTTTTGCATCAACATTTTCGTTTTTCCTGATAATTTGTTTACATGCAACTTGTTCTTAGACCCAGCTAATTTTGTTGCTGTTTCCATAAGAGCTTTGGTTACTTTTCTGTTAACTTCAGAGATGTCCACTTCTTCCGATGTTAGGCCTTCTAAAGCAGAGAACCTGTTCTTCAGTTCCAACTTGAAGGTATTATGGTGTTTTTTAAGGTTGGTTATGTCAATAGATTTTGTTTGTCTTATGAGCTTGCCACGTTCAAGTTTGGTGTTGAGGTGCATCTTACATCTCACCAATCTATGGTCACTACCTGTGTTGAACTTGTTTAGCACACTGCAGTCTTCTATGACGAATTTTTTGTTACACATAATAAAATCAATTTCACTTGTCGTCCCATTTGGATGTCTCCATGTCCATTTCCTGTGTGGCTTTTTCTTGAAGAAGGAGTTCAAGATGAAAAACCCTTCTGCCTCTGCAAACTCAACGAGAGTATTTCCACGCTGGTTTCTGTTGCCGTGACCGAATTTACCTACTGAAGTTTCATTCTGTTGCCGTTGCCCTATTTTTGCATTGAAATCTCCCATAATTATTTTCAAGTGCTGCTTACCTTTATTATTTAGATGACAAATTTCCTCATAAAGTTCTTCAATTTCTTCTTCAGGATGACTTGTGGTGGGTGCATAAGTTTGAATAATCTGAGCCTGGTATCTTTTCGAGAGTTGGATAACGAGTCGTGCAGCTCTGTCAGAGGAACTTTCAACTTCTACAACTTTATCCTTCAGTTTCTTGTTTATTATAAATCCAACACCACTAGTTCTGCCAGTATCTGTCCCACGATAGTAGAAGAGATGTCCACTTTTCAGTTCGATGAGATCTTCTCCTTTTCTCCTTACCTCACTTAGCCCCACGATGTCCCACTTGATCCTTTGTAGTTCCTCTTCCAATTCAAGAAGCCTTGAATCAGAAGATAGGGAGCGTCCGTTGTACGTAGCCAAGGTCAGCATCAGATGGCAGCCTAGTCCGGTCCTCCGGGGATTCTTAGCACCCTCTGCCTTCATGTCGCACTGGCCGCTGCCTTGGCCAGGTACATTCCAGCTGCCGGAGACTGAGGGACAAGATTTAAGTTGTGGAATCATTTTGGAGGGGTTTGGCCATAACTCACCACGCTGGCCAAGCGGGTTGGTGAGTGTGGGATAGAATTTCCTCTAATCCCGATGGTATAGTTATACCGCTATTGGCGGTCGTCAGAGCCCCTTTAGTGGGAACAGGATGTACCACGAGAAGGCGGGGTTGACATTTGTCAAGGAGAGGCTGTGATGTTACGCATCACCTGACCTTACATCCCTTTATATAAATACATATATATACATGGGATGTAAGGTCAGGTGATAAGCAACATAATACAGCCTCTCCTTGACAAATGTCAACCAAACCTTCTCATGGTGCATTCTGTTCCCACTAAAGAGGCTCTGACGACAGCCAATAGCAGTATAACTATACCATCAGGATTAGAGGAAATGCTATCCCACACTCACCAACCGCTTGGCCAGCGTGGCGAGTTATGGCTAAACCCCTCCAAAACGACCCCACAACTTAAATCTTGGCCCTCAGTCTCTGGCAGCTGGAATATACCTGGCCAAAGCAGCAGCCAGTGCAACATTATTATGGGTGCTAAGAATCACCGGAGGACCGGACTAGACTGCCATCTGATGATGACCTTGGCTACGTATAACGGACGCTCCCTATCTTGTGATTCAAGGCTTCTTGAATTGGAAGAAGAACTACAAAGGATCAAGTGGGACATCGTCGGGCTAAGTGAGGTAAGGAGAAGATCTCTTTGAACTGAAAAGTGGACATCTCTTCTATTATCGTGGGACAGATACTGGCAGAACTAGTGATGTTGGATTTATAATAAACAAGAAACTGAAGAATAAAGTTGTAGAAGTTGAAAGTTCCTCTGACAGAGCTGCACGACTTGTTACCCAACTCTCAAGAAGATACCAGGCTCAGATTATTCAAGCTTATGCACCCACCACAAGTCATCCTGAAGAAGAAATTGAAGAATTGTATGAGGAAATTCGTCGTCTAAATAATAAAGGCAAGCAGCACTTGAAGACCATTATGGGATATTTCAATGCGAAAATAGGGCAATGGCAACAGAACAGAACTTCAGTGGGTAAATTCGGTCACGGCAACAGAAACCAGCGGGGAAATACTCTCGTAGAGTTAGCAGAAGGGTTTTTCATCATGAACTCCTTTTTCAAGAAAAAGCCGCAAAGAAAATGGACATGGAGGCATCCCAATGGATTGACAAGTGAAATTGATTTTATTATGTGTAACAAGAAATTTGTCATGGAAGACTGCAGTGTGCTAAACAAGTTCAACACAAGTAGTGACCATAGGATGGTACGATGTAAGATGCACCTCAATGCTAAACTCGAGCGCAGCAAGCTCATAAAACAAAGTGTATTAACATGACCCAACCTTAAAAAACACCATAATACTTTAAAATTGGAACTGAGGAACAGATTCTCTGCTCTAGAAGGTCTAATGTCGGAAGAAGAGGACATTTCTGAAGTTAACAGAAAACTGACCAAGGCTCTTATGGAAACTGCAACAAAAATAGCTGGTACTAAGAACAAATCGCATCCGAACAAATTGTCAGTAAAAACCAAAATTGTGATGCAAAAAAGAAGAAAGATGAGCACAACTAAAGGAGATGCGAGTTCCAAAGTGGAATATATAGAGCCATGCAAGACAGTACGAAAAAGTATCACTGAAGACGTAAGGAATTTCAACTGTGAACTAGTGAGGAAAGCAATTGAAAACAACCAAAGTCTGAAGAGAGCAAAGGGACATCTGAGTAAGGGAAGAAAACAGATTATGGTTCTGAGAAAAGATGATTCTCTAACAAGAAATAGAGGTGAAATTTTATCAAGTGAAAGATTTCTACTCAAAACTATATGAAAGGGATTATACATGTACTCCAGACATTACGAAAGGTACCACAGACATACCAACCTTCAAAATCTGAAAATCGGGAGATTTTTACAGCTCATAAAATCACACAAGCAATATTTTTTATCAACATTTTCCAGACATAGCAACAATTTTACAGTAGTAGTATTATTGGTCCCCTAAAAGTTTTGGAGAAAAAGGAGGGGGGGGGCAAAAATCAACACTCCCACCCCCTACTGAAATTCGTTTTCAGGTATGTCGATTCCGCAAGATAATGAAAACGCAAAATGGCCTGCATGTTGTTTTTGATGAATAAAATAGCAGCCAACTGTTTTTCATTCCTTCTTCAGGTTGTGCACGAAGGCGAAGATGACAAAAAGCATTGTACTAACATCGCCTTTCGTTACAAGGCGAAGCCAGCTGTAACTACCTACTCCCTTTTGTCGTTAAGTGAATTCTCCACAACTCAACTGTTTATCATCACTTAGAATGCGCGAGGCTCTGTTGAGGCGATGAGTTGAAAGACTGAACTGCAAGTAGAAGGCAGGGTAGCTCCCATCTGTCAATCAATTACTGACCCTCCCCGGCATTCTAGTGCCAGAATGGGTGAACACTTTGTTGAAGATGTCGTATAACAATCGGACTGGGAGAAATTTTTTAAAGCAAATTTTTTTCGACCCATCTCGGACGATTGGTCAGAAGCCAGAGCTTAGATCACTGCGGATACGAGGAGAGGAAAAGTGCGAAACTGATGACTGTAATGTCGCCTTGCATCGACACAAAAATAAAAAGATTTCACAGGCGGTTCGAAATCATGGTGGTTGATGGAATTTCGACCATCCTAACGGCTAATTCTTGGTGAAAACCAGGAGAATTTGACATTCATCCGGAGGGCGGGAGAAAGGGCTGAAAATCCGGAGAGTTAGCACGTCTGGTACCAGTACCAGAGTTCTTTTAGTCCTACCATCAGAAGTTGCACATGCAATCAAGAACATGAAACGGGTGAAAGCTCCAGGAGAAAGTGAAATTACCGTAGACATCATACAAGAAGCAAATGGAGAAATTGAAACAGCACTCGCCCAAGTTTTCACTCTATGCCTTAATGAAGGGAAAATTTATGAAGATTGATACAATGCTACAATGATCCTGCTACATTAAAAAGGTGACATTGAGGAACTCAGGAACTACAGACCTATCAGTGGTTTATAAAATCTTTACTAAAGTTCTTTCACACCATTTGAAGGTAACACTGGACATGGCTAACCGAGAGAACAAGCTGGATTCAGGAGTGGCTACAGCACTATAGATCATATCTACGTACTGAGAGAACTAATTGAAAGAGCAAGGGAATATGAACTTCCTTTATGCATGGCTTTTATCGATTAGGAAGAGGCCTTTGATTCATCGAAACCATCAGCAGTTACAATGGCTTTGAAATCCTGCGGTATTGAAGATGCATACATTAACATTATTAATAACATCTATGAAAACGCAAGTGCAAAGATTTGGGTATTTGAGAATGCAGCACCCATAAAAATTGGAAAGGGAGTGAGACAAGGTGACACCACATCTCCCAAACTATTTAATGCCACATTGGAAAATGTCTTTCAATCACTGAACAGGGAAAACGAAGGGATAAAGATTAATGGCGATTATCTAACTCACCTTCATTTCGCAGATGACGTAGTCATTATTGCAACTACCCCATCGGAGCTGCAGAGTATGATCCAGGAACTTGCTGAAGACAAAAGTGATGTACAATGCTTTTACAAGAAATGAAGATTTATCGATTGATGGGGAAAAGCTGGAGACAACCAATACCTACATTTATCTTGGACAGCAGATGTCAAGTGAAGGTCACATTGATGAAGAAATTAATCGGCGTATAAAACTTGCCTGGAAAGCTTTTGGAAGAAACAGTATAATTTTCAAGAGCAATATGCCATTATGTCTTAAAAGAAAAGTGTTTGATCAATGCATCCTTCCAGTGCTTACATATGGTGCAGAGACGTGGACCTTAACTAAAAGAGACATACAAAGACTGCAGACAACTCAAAGTAGCATGGAGAGGTGCATGCTTGGTGTAACCAGGAGAGATAAGAAGAGGAACTCGTGGATCAGAAAAATGACAAGAATGAAAGACATCATAATCAGAATAAAATCCCTGAAATGGCAATGGGCTGGACATACTGCCAGAAGGACAGACCATCGATGGACAACTGAAATTTTAGACTGGATTCCAAGGGACAGGAAAAGACCCAGAAGAAGACCACATGTGAGATGGGTGAATGAAATTCGAAAGTATGCGGGAGTGACATGGAGGAGACTGGCACAAGACAGATCGTTGTGGAAGAAACTTGGGGAGACTTTCGTCCAGCAGTGGATTGATAATGGTTGACAATGATGATGATGATATATAACCTTTGTCATTTAAATCGCAAAGAGGTTCACTCTTGGTGAATGTCACATGGAACTTGAAATTTAACTGTACAACCAACATTTGCCCTGAAACTGAGAGGAAAGATGAGTTGCAAACATACACTCACACAAACTGAAAACACATACACATTCATTTAACCTAAACACATGATATCACATAGAAAACCAAAAGAGATAGTGAATACCTCTTGATGTGGTATGAAGTACACTATCAGCAGAAGTGTCAACATGGCTATAACCATCCGAGCTGTCCACCACACTCTGTATAACATAAAAGGGAAAAGAACGCATTAATAACAAAGCATAAGCATGCATATAACTTTAATTACTTTCACACTACACGAAAGGTAAACACATAAACACAGCCAGATCAAATTGTACCAACACATGGAGCACAAACTTGGGTAAATTTTCAATTTTCTGTTGTATGTAAAACATAAATAAGGGCAGCAATAATAATTACTCTGGCAACATGGTAATTTAAAAAGGAGCAATGATTTAATTTCTTCAATCCTCAAAACTGAAATGGAAGAGAAATATTCATTAGCTTTAGCACAGTTCTGATGAACTGCCCTAAAAAGCATACATGAGACTGATAAAGAAAAAAAAAGCTGACCTTTTTAACTGGGTAAAAAATCTGAATGCGCAGCGAAACACTGTGAACAAAACACAGCAGGAGCAAAAAAAAATTGTTCATGTTAATTTATTTATGTAAATATTAAATAGAACCACAGCACTCTATTAAAAATATAAAATTATTAATGTTTAACAACATGAGGTACAGAAAGCATTGCACGGAGGGAAGGGGATAACGACTGCGGGCGAAATCTTCCAACCATTTGACTTACGTTTTCGGAAAATTTCCCTCCATTCATTTTCAAGCTGAAATACACAGCTATTCAATAAAATGATATTTAATAACAATACTGATTTAAAAAATTCTGTAAGAAAAAAATTACGATTACAGGAGAAATCTTCACTCCGTCTAACTTCCGACTTCGACAGTCGGTACTTTCATCTTCCGGCGGAAAACAACTTTCCCCCCAAATTCTGTTCAGATATGTATTGATCACGAAAACCACACAAATGATGATGAAGACGATATACCCCGAATCTGCCGAACAATCTCATGCCTGCAGATTACAGGGAAATTTCATTTTTCAGAAAATTTATCTCTGTTTTCAAGCTGAAATGCAAATATTTATGGAATAAAATGATATTTAACAATACCGGGCAAAAGAAAAATCGCGAGAAAAGGGCATTACGATAACGGGAAAAAAATTTATCCGTTTAATTTCCGTTTTCGAAAGTTTCAAAAGATGAAATATCATTTCCTGCCGGGAAATGAATCCCACCCTTAACTAATACCCCCAAAATTTCTCTTCCGTTTTTCATCGATCTTGAGAATGACCCAAATGATGGCGAAAAAAGCGGAATTCCGCAAATCCAAGGAAGAATCTCATGTATAAGCTAATGAATGTTCACTTTTGTGGGCTGCATTTTCATCAGAAAACGCAGCCCACAAAAGTGCTATATTTTTATCCTGAAAATAATAAACAAATATTGACCAAGGAACAAATATTGTGTAAGCAGTCAAGTCATTGTGACCTCAGTGATCTAATGGTCTATCGGTCATGGGTTTTGGTTAGTTGTTTCCACATATATACACCCTAATTCATAAAGAAGTATTCAGTTTCCAGGTGCTGTAAAACAGTAACAGTTGAAACATGGACCACAACTGTGAACCGTTAGGTAGATGCACTCATAAAGTTTGTGTCCCATTACTAAGGAAAGTGGGGTAGGCAATAGCTCGCATGTCACGTGACTAGTCACTCAAAATGGCAGCGTTTGCAGTGGAGAAGGCGTTTTGTGTTCTTGAATTGAGCAAACCGGAATCTGTAACTGTTGTGCAATGGCATTTTTTGGTCACAATTTGGAAATGAACCTCCAACTAAAAATCTATCTATGATTGGCATAAAAATTTTTAAACTACAAACTGTTTGTGCAAACTTAAAAGTCCTGGGTGGCTGCATGTATCGGAAGAAGTCATCGATAGTGTTTGAACCACCATTCAACGAAGCCCAGGAAAATCAACGCGGAGGGTGAGTCGTGAAGTGCAGATTTCCCAGCCCACTGTCTGGAGAATTTGGAGAAAGAAGCTGAAAATGATTCCATACAAAGTGCAGATGTTGCAAAATCTCACTGACCTTGACAAGACAAAGCGCTTTGAATTTTGTGCTGAAATGTAGCACCATTTTGAAAATGCCAATTTTTCCGATCACTTAGTTTTCACCGATGAAGCTACATTTCACGTGAGTGGTCAGGTAAACAAGCACAATGTTCGCTTTTGGGGAACAGAGAATCCCAGATTTACAATGCAACACGTGCGAGATTCCTGTAAGGCAAATGTGTTCTGTGCTGTGTCCAAAAAGAAAGTGTACGGCCCCTTCTTTTTCATGAGAAAACTGCCACTGGAGGCTCTTTTCTGGATATGTTAAGTCTTTGGTTGATGCCACAGTTGCAGGATGACAGTGACAACTTTATTCTCCAATTGGATGGTGCAACACCACACAGGTTAGGTGACGTGTGAGATTATCTTGATGAACATCTTCCTCACCGATGGATTGGACAAGTCGCGGACTACAACATGCCACTGACCCAATTGCCACCCAGAAGTCCTGACTTAATGCCTTGTGACTTTTTCCTGTTGGGGAACGTAAAGGACAAGGTATTCACCCTTCCCTTTCTGTCGATCTAGCGGAGCTGAAACAGCGTATCACAGCCACTATCACTGCACTTGGTACAGATATCTTACCTCGCGTATGGGCGGAAATGGATTACCGGCTCGGTGTGCGTCATGTGACTAAAGGGGTACACACAAAACATATGTGACTGTCTCTAAAAAAACTTGAAACATTCCCCTACAATTCTGTTACAGGTAACATAAAATATCTTACATTGTTCTTGTTTTATAGTGTGTTGAAACTGTATACGTCTTTATGAATCACCCAGTATATATATATGGGATCCGGGATGTAAGGTCAGGTGTTGCGTAACATCACAGCCTCTCCTCGACAAATGTCAACCCCGCCTTCGCGTGGTGCATCCTGTTCCCACTAAAGGGGCTCTGATGACCGCCAATAGCGGTATAACTAAACCATCGGGATTAGAGGAAATGCTATCCCACACTCACCAACCCGCTTGGCCAGCGTGGTGAGTTATGGCCAAACCTCTCCAAAATGACTCCACAACTTAAATCTTGGCCCTCAGTCTCCGGCAGCTGGAATGTTCCTGGCCAAGGCAGCGGCCAGTGCGACATGAAGGCAGAGAGTGCTAAGAATCCCAGGAGGACCGGACTAGGCTGCCATCTGACGCTGACCTTGGCTACGTATAATGGATGCTCCCTATCTTCTGATTCAAGGCTTCTTGAATTGGAAGAGGAACTACAAAGGATCAAGTGGGACATCGTCGGGCTAAGTGAGGTAAGGAGAAAAGGAGAAGATCTCATTGAACTGAAAAGTGCACATCTCTTCCACTATCGTGGGACAGATACTGGCAGAACTAAAGGTGTAGGATTTATAATAAACAAGAAACTGAAGAATAAAGTTGTAGAAGTTGAAAGTTCCTCTGACAGAGCTGCAAGACTCGTTATCCAACTCTCGAGAAGATACCAGGCTTAGATTATTCAAACTTTTGCACCCACCACAAGTCATCCTGAAGAAGAAATTGAAGAATTTTATGAGGAAATTCGTCATCTAAATAATAAAAGTAAGTAGCACTTGAAGATAATTATGGGAGATTTCAATGCAAAAATAGGGCAACGGCAACCAGCGTAGAAATACTCTCGTAGAGTTTGCAGAAGCGGAAGGGTTTTTCATCTTGAACTCCTTTTTCAAGAAAAAGCCACACAGGAAATGGACATGGAGACATCCAAATGAAACTGATTTTATTATGTGTAACAAAAAATTTGTCATCGAAGACTGCAGTGTGCTAAACAAGTTCAACACAGGTAGTGACCATAGATTGGTGAGATGTAAGATGCACTTCAACACTAAACTCGAACGTGGCAAGCTCATAAGACAAACAAAGCGTATTGACTGAAAAGTGCACATCTCTTCCACCTTAAAAAACCTTAAAAAACACCATAATACCTTCAAGTTGGAACTGAAGAACAGATTCTCTGCTTTAGAAGGCCTAATATCGGAAGAAGTGGATATTTCTGAAGTTAACAGAAAAGTAACCAAAGCTCTTATGGAAACAGCAACAAAATTAGCTGGGTCTCAGAACAAGTTGCATGTGAACAAATTATCAGGAAAAACCAAAATGTTGATGCAAAAAAGAAGAGACATGAGGACAACTAAAGAAGATGTGACTTCCAAAGTGGAATATATAGAGCTATGCAAGACAGTACGAAAAAGTATCACTGAAGACGTAAGGAAATTCAAATGTCAACTAGTGAGGAAAGCAATTGAAAACAACGAAAGCCTAAAGATAGCCAAGGGGCATCTCAGTAAGAGAAGAAAACAGATTATGGCACTGAGAAAAGAAGATGGTTCTGTAACAAGAAATATAGGCGAAATTTTGACAAGAGTGAAAGATTTCTACTTCAAATTATATGAAAGGGATGATACATGTACACTAGACATCATGAAAGGTACAAGTACCATAGTTCTTCCAGTCCTCCCAGCAGAAGTTGCACATGCAATCAAGAACATGAAGCGGGCAAAAGCTCCAGGAGAAGATGGAATTACTGTAGACATCATACAAGAAGCAAGTGGAGAAATCGAAACAGTACTCTCCGAAATTTTAACTCGATGCCTTAATGAAGGGAAGATTCCTGAGGATTGGAACAATGCTACAATGATCTTGCTACATAAAAAAGGTGACATTGAGGATCTCAGGAACTACAGACCTATCAGCCTCCTATCAGTGGTTTATAAAATCTTCACTAAAGTTCTTTCACACCATTTGAAGGTAACACTGGACATGGCTAACCGAGAGAACAAGCTCGATTCAGGAGTGGCTACAGCACAATAGATCATATCTACATACTGAGAGAACTAATTGAAAGAGCGAGGGAATATGAACTTCCATTGTGCATGGCTTTTATCGATTATGAAAAAGCCTTTGATTCGGTGAAACCATCGGCAGTTACAATGGCTCTGAAATCCTGCGGTATTGAAGATGCATACATTAATATTATTAATAATATCTATGAAAATGCAAGTGCAAAGATTCGGCTGTTTGAAAATACAACACACATAAAAATTGGAAAGGGGGTAAGACAAGGTGACACCATATCTCCGAAGCTCTTTAATGCCACATAGGAAAATGTCTTTCAATCACTGAACTGGGAAAACAAAGGGATAAAGATTAATGGAGATTATTTAACCCACCGTCGTTTTGCTGATGACGTAGTCATTTTTGCAACTACCCCATCAGAGCTACAGAATATGATCCAGGAACTTGCTGACAAGAGTAAAGAAGTTGGATTAAAAATGAACTTTCAGAAGACAAAAGGGATGTTCAATGCTTTTACAAGAAATGAAGATTTATCGATTGATGAAGAAAAGCTGGAGATAACAGACACGTACATTTATCTTGGACAGCAGATATCAAGTGAGGGTCACATTGATGAATAAATTAATCGGCGTACAAAATTTGCCTGGAGAGCTTCTGGAAGAAATAGCATAATTTTCAAGAGCAATATACAATTATGTCTTAAAAGAAAAGTGTTTGATCAATGCATTCTTCCAGTGCTTACGTATGGTGCAGAGACGTGGACCTTAACTAAAAGAGACATACAAAGGCTGCAGACAACTCAAAGTAGCATGGAGAGGTGCATGCTTGGTGTAACCAGGAGAGATAAGAGGAACTCGTGGACCCGGAAAATGACAAGAGTGGAAGACATCATGATCAGAGTTAAATCCCTGAAATGGCAATGGGCTGGGCATACTGCCAGAAGGACAGACCATCGATGGACAGCCGAAATTTTAGATTGGATTCCAAGGGACAGGAAAAGACCCAGAAGAAGACCACATGGAAGATGGGTGGATGAAATTCGAAAGTATGCGGGAGTGACATGGAGGAGACTGGCACAAGACAGACCGTTGTGGAGGAAACTTTTGGTGACCTTCGTCCAGCAGTGGATTGATAATGGTTGATGATGATGATATACAGGATCCAAGGTCAGGTGATGCGCAACATATCCCAGCCTCTCCTTAACAAATGTGAACCCCGCTTTCTCATGGTGCATCCTGTTTCCACTGAAGGGGGGATTTGAGGAAATGCTATCCCACACTCACTAAACCGCTTGGCCATCTTGGTGAGATTTTGCCCCCCACCCCCACCCGCTCAAACAATATCAAACTTGGCCGTCACTCAACGGCAGCTATCATGTACCTGGCCTAGGCAGTGGATAGTGCGACATACAGTCAGAGGGTGCTAAGAATCACCGGAGGATCGAACCAGGCTGCCATCTGATACTGACCTTGGCTACGTTCAATGGAAGTTCATCTTCGGATTCAAAGCTCTTTGAATTGGAGGAGAAACTAGAAAAGATTCTAGTTCCTCATCGAGTTCCTGTTTCTCCTCTAGTTCCTCCCTATGCTAGTTGCTCACTACGACCGCTCACATCTCTTTTCTAGTTGGAGGAGAAACAATAAAAAAAATTGCGAGCGGTCGTAGTGAGCGATGGGTTTGTCTCCTCAGGGTGCTCCATGGTAACAATGGCACACACAACCGCAACTAGGGCCTCTGTGAATCTTGGAGAGGTGCCAGCTAGTTCCGTGTGACATTGGCGAAAAGACCTCACCTCACTGGGTTTTGTTTCAGAATTCTTAAGTTGAATGACCAACTGGAACCGTCAGCTGTGGGCTAATCCCCCACACTGGTGTACTTACCTGATTAAAAAGACAGAGAGAAAGAAATATCCGGACTCAATTGTGGGATATGGTGGACCTACCATACTTGAGAAGGACGATCCACCACGGAATCGACCTGCACTTTTTAAACGGCGTATGAGAAAGACATCTCGGCTGAGTGAATGTAAGATTGGTGTATGGAATACTAGAGGTATAAATGGCAAGATGAATCAGGTGATTAAGGATATGAATAAGTATACATAGGATGTGCTGTGTGTAAGTGAAACCAAAAAGAAGGAAATCGGGGTAGAAGAAGTGAATGGCACGGTGGGTGTGTGGTCTGGAGTATTAGATAATGTGAGAGGACATGCTGGTGTAGGTGTGATTTTAAGTGAAAAGATGAAGAACTTGATTCACTATAGTTGTGTAACTGAGAGAATTCTCTGGATTCGCTTGAAAGTGAAACTTCAGAGAATCATAATTGTTGTAGTGTATGCTCCTTGTGACTCTGAACCTTCTGATAAGAAGGAAGATTTCTGGAATAAGCTAAAAGCTGTTTTGAGCCAGTTTGGTGCTAAAGAAAAAGTTATAATAGCAGGGGATTTCAATGCTAGAGTAGTTGTGCAGAATGCAATTTCTGACAGTGTTCTGGGTAAGTTTAATGATCCTTGTGTGAATTATAATAGTGAAAGATTAATTGAACTCTGCATTGAGAATGGTTTGTGTGTATCTAATACATTTTTCAACCACAAGTATATCCACACACATACTTGGGAAAATCGTACTCTTGGTCAAAAGAGTGTGATAGATTTTATTGTCTACGATCAGCGTCTGAAACACCTAGTTGTTGACACCCGTGTGATGAGAGGTGCAAATGTTGGTTCTGGTCATTACTTAGCACCACAATAGTGGGTAATAATAGAGGTGATGCTTGGTGGAATGGTGAGATTGAAGAGGCAGTAAAGAGAAAGAACAAAGCCTATGTGGGGATGCTGCAAGGTAGAGTTTCTGTGGATGAATATCGCTGTAAAAAGCATGAAGCTGCTTAGCTGGTTTGCCAGAGTAAGGCAAAAGATAAGAAAAAGAAGGTGGAAAGGCATGAATTGGCTTTTTGGAAAGATAGGAAGTCTTTCTGGAAGTACATAAGACTCAGGAAAAAATAGGGGAAACAAAGTTGTAAGTTGTGTGAAGAATGAGATTGGGGAAATGATATGGGAGACCAATGAGTTAAGTGAAAGATGGGGTGAATACTTCTGTGAGTTATTAGATCAGGAAAACAAAGATGATTCTGAGACAGATGCAGATGATGTCACAATGAGGGATGGAAGCACAGGAGGGATCCGAAGAGAAGAAGTGTGTAGAGCTCTAAAATCTCTTCAGAATGGTAAGGCTCCGGGAGTTGATGGCATAACTGCCGAGATATTGAAATATAGTGGTGACTCTGTAATTGACTGGTTAACTGAAATTTGCCAGTTGTGCTGGGAGTTAGGAATGGTTCCTCGGGATTAGAAGGATGCTATTATTGTTCCCTTGTATAAGGAAAAAGGTGATCAGACTGAATGCAAGAACTATCATGGTATTAGCCTACTAAGTGTGCCATGGAAAGTATTTGGTAAGGTTGTTATTCAAAAGTATGGGGTAAAATGTTCAGAGTGGTTTTATCAGAGAAAGTGTGGGATGTTCAGAGTGATTCCATGCCTGGTAAAGGCTGCACTAACCAAATGTTTGCATTACACGTGATGATTGAAAAGTATCTGGCTGTTGGTAAGAAAGTTTTTGCTGCCTTCATAGATTTAGAGAAAGCTTACGACCGAGTAAATAGGACACTTTTGTGGAAGGTATTGAATGAATATGGTATTACTGGGAATCTACTTAATAGTGTAAAAGCCATGTATGCTGGTAGTAGAGCTTGTGTACAAGTGAATGGTGTTTTATAAAAATGGTTTTCCATTGGTGCAGGAGTCAGGCAAGGTTGTGTAATGTCACCATGGCTGTTTAATATACAGGGTGTTTCAAAAAGAATGACCCAATTTCAAAGTAGTATATTTAATAAGGCAAATGTGGGATAGTTACAAAACACAGAGCCAAGTATGAAGGAAGGTCCAAAGTTTCACTCACCACAATTACAAATGCTCAATGTGCCGTCCACCTGCTGCATGGACAACATCAAGGTGATGGCTGAATTCATCCCAAATGCATCAGAGAGTGTCTTCAGTCACAGAATTTACTGCGGCCGTGATTCTCGTTTGGGGCTCATCCAAGTCAGTGGGTAAAGGGGGAACATAAACTTGGTCTTTTACGTATCCCCATAAAAAAAAAGTCACATGGTGTGATGTCTGGAGATCTCGGAGGCGAAGCGTGTAGTGCCAAGTCATGGGGTCCCCTGCGTCCAATCCAACGCTGAGGCAATGTGTCGTTTAGAAACTGACGAATTTGGAGGTTATGTAGTGCTGCGCTGTCCAGCTGCAAAATATAATCTTCAGAGTCGTCCTGCAGCTGTGGAAGAAGTCAGTCTTTCAGCACTGTAAGATAGGAGTTGCCTGTAACCGTGTTGTCCGCAAAAAGAAAGGGCCATAAACCTTTCTAACAGAAACTGCACAAAAAACATTCAGTTTTGGTGAATCACATTCATGTTGGAGAGTTTCATGTAGATTCTCCAGTCCCCATATGCAAACGTTGTGCCGTGAAACTTCCCGCTTACATGAAAGGTTGCTTCATTGCTAAAAATCAACCTTTATACAACGGTGTCGTCCTCCATGTCCTCTAACAGAGTTGCACAAAAATATTTTCATTGTGTTTTGTCACCTCCATGAAGAGCTTGCACCTGTTGCAATCTGTAGGGCTTCAGCAGCAAACATCATCCTAAAACACGCCAAACAGTCACATGAGGAATGGCAAGTTCGCGGCTTGCACGACGAGTAGACTTCCGTCGGCTCCGCTGAAACGCCTCGTGAATTTGTTGCACATTCATCGCCGAGGTGGTTGGTCATCCAGGACTCTTTCACTTACATAAACACCATGTTTCTTCAAATTGTCGATACCAACGACGACTGTTTTTGCCCACTGGCGGAGCACTGCTGTAACGCCGTTTAAGCGCATGCTACACTGGACTTGGTCTTGCTAAATTCGAGCACACAAAACGCCTTCTGTTGCCTCGACACCATCTTCTCACTCACTAAGCATAGCGTCTGTTTGGACGCTCGTGTTGCCATTTAGCGGTAGTCATAACAAACTCTGGGCCACTCCTGTAGACATAATACGAGTCGCATTCATCGGTGGTTCATGGTTGCCGAGATATCCACTTTTCAAATCGGGACATTCTTTATGAAACACCCTGTATATATGGATGCGTGCATGCGTGATGCCAAAATAGATAATAGTGGTTTATGTCTTGGTGATATCCATGTGTACAGATTGCTGTATACTGATGACACTGTCCTGTTGGCAGACAGCAAAAGTAATTTGCAGAGTATGTTGTCTCGGATGTACGAAATTTGCATGAAATTCAAACTGAGTATAAATAAGGGAAAAACCAAAGTTATGGTCTTTGAGAGAGGAACTGGTAGCACTGAATGTAATGTAAGTATAAATGGCACTGTGATCTACCAGGTGAGTGAGTTTGTGTATTTAGGAAGCATGTTTGACAGAGAGAACAAATTGGATGGCGAAATTAGTAGGCAAGTGAATTCTTCATTGAAAGTCATGGCTGCTCTGGGAGGTTTTCACAGGAATGATGGGTTCTTTAGATAGTCCAACATGGCTGTGTATGAAAGTGTAATTGTTCCTACTCTGTTGTATGGCAGTGAAACCTGGGTACTGCAGAAGAAACAGTTGTTTGTGTGCTAGAGAAATGCATTACTTATTTGTGGTAAGACACGGTCTGATTGTATGAGGAATAAAGATGTGTCGCAGTTGTGTGATGTGAAGCACAATGGTGTTAGCAAGGTGGAGACTAATATGCTTCGGTGGTTTGGCCATGTTGAAAGAATGAGTGATGAGATGCTTACTAAGAAAATGTTTTTAGTCCAAGTGGCAGGAAGGAAAGACAGAGGAAGGCCAAGGATGACATGGGTTGATCAGATTCAGGAGTGTCTGCAAGAGAAAAAGATTATGAATATGTAGTATAAAAGATCTTGTGTACGGCGTGTAATGGATATCAGTGAAGCCCAAGTAGTTTGTCAAGATCGCTGTAAATGGAGAAATTTGATACGACAACAGTAAGTAAAAATACCGGGTAGTTTGTATTTCTTTTTGGAGCTAACCTCTGAATCTCAGAGAACAGCTTAGTGATATGTATGTAACTAGAAAAGATCAACTGGGACATTGTGGGGCTAAGCAAAGTAAGAAGAGGAGAAGATCTTCTTGAACTGAAAAGTGGACATCTCTTCTACTACCGTGGGACAGATACTAGCAGAACTAGTGGTGTTGATTTATAATAAACAAAAGATTGAAGGACAATGTTCTAAAAGTTGAAAGTTCCACGCACAGGGTTGAACGACTCATTATCCAGCTCTCAAAAAGATACCAGGCTCAGATTATTCAAGCTTATGCACCCACCACAAGTCATCCTGAAGAAAAAATTGAAGAATTTTATGAGGAAATTCAGAATCTAAATAACAAAGGCAAACAGCTCTTGAAGATCATTATGGATGATCTCAATGCAAAAATAGGGCAACAGCAACAGAATGACCTTCGGTTGGTACATTTGGTTATGGGAACAGAAATCAAAGTGGAAATACTCTCGTAGAGTTTGCAGAAGCAGAAAGGTTTTTCATCATTAACTCCTTTTTCAAGAAAAAGCCACATAGGAAATGGACATGGAGACATCCAAATGGGACGACAAGTGAAATTGATTTTATTATGTGTAACAAAAAATTTGTCACCAAAGACTGCAGTGTGCTAAACAAGTTCAACACAGGTAGTGACCATAGATTGGTGAGATGTAAGATGCACTTCAACACTAAACTCGAACGTGGCAAGCTCATAAGACAAACAAAATCTATTGACATAACCAACCTTAAAAAACACCATAATACCTTCAAGTTGGAACTGAAGAACAGATTCTCTGCTTTAGAAGGCCTAACATCGGAAGAAGTGGATATTTCTGAAGTTAACAGAAAAGTAACCAAAGCTCTTATGGAAACAGCAACAAAATTAGCTGGGTCTAAGAACAAGTTGCATGTGAACAAATTTTCAGGAAAAACCAAAATGTTGATGCAAAAAAGAAGAGAGATGAGGACAACTAAAGAAGATGTGACTTCCAAAGTGGAATATATAGAGCTATGCAAGACAGTACAAAAAAGTATCACTGAAGACTTAAGGAAATTCAAATGTCAACTAGTGAGGAAAGCAATTGAAAACAACCAAAGTCTGAAGAGAGCAAAGGGATATCTCAGTAAAGGAAGAAAACAGATTATGGCACTGAGAAAAGAAGATGGGACCGTAAAAAGAAATGGAAGCAAAATTTTGACAAGGGTGAAAGATTTCTACTCAAAACTGCATGAGAGAGATGATGCCTCTTATTCCAGACATTACGACAGGTACCAGTACCAAAGTTCTCCAGCCCTTCTTGCAGAAGTTACAAATGCAATTAAGAACATGAAAGGAGGAAAAGCTCGAGGAGAAGATGGAATTACCATGGACATTATACAAGAAGCAAGTAGAGAAATTGAAACTACACTCTCCCAAGTTTTCACCAGATGTCTCAATAAAGGGAAGATTCCTAAAGATTGGAACAATGCTACAAGGATCCTGCTACATAAAAAGAGGTGACATTGAGGATCTGCGGAACTACAGGCCCATCAGCTTCCTATCAGTGGTTTATAAAATCTTCACTAAAGTTTTTACGTTGCTTGAAAGTAACACTAGACATGGTTCAACCAAGAGAACAAGCTGGATTCAGGAGTGGCTACAGCACTGTAGATCATATATCCATGTACTGAGAAAACTAACTGAAAGAACAAAAGAATATGAACTCCCATTATGCATGGCTTTTATTGATTATAAAAAGGCCTGCAAATTCTGTGAAACCATCAGCAGTTACAATGGCTTTGAAATCCTGCGGTATTGAAGATGCGTACATGAACATTATTAATAGCATCTATGAAAGTGCAAGTGCAAAGATTTGGGTATTTGAGGTTACAGCACTAATAAAAATTGGAAAGGGAGTGAGACAAGGTGACACTGTATCTCCCAAACTCTTTAATGCCACATTGCAAAATGTCTTTCAATCATTGAACTGGGAACACAAAGGGATAAAGATTAATGGAGATGAGGGAGAGAAATTCCCGGTCGCCAGCGGCGAGTGAAAATTTGTCATTCGCAAGTAAAACTTTTCCCACTGAATTATTGTAATTTCCTTGTTAACAACCGCAGCTATTATGATGTTAAAGGGGATTTGGGGAGGTTTTTTTCCAAGTATGCGGCACATAATGTTGTGGTGCTGATATGCTGAATTTGTTTTCTGTAATTACTCCCCCCCCCCCTCCGAAATTTCCACACAAATTATGAGTAAACTTTTTCAAAGCATTTTTTTTCTTCTCTTCCATAAACTGCCGGGTTCTCGGTGCTTGCATTGAGTCTGTAAAGATCACTCTGCAGGTTTGTTTATCTGCCGCTACTATGAAGGGAACTGACTCACTCAAATGAAATTTGATCAGCAGGGGTGTGTGGGACGGTGGGGTGAATCCCACCAAGAGAGGCAGGCAGGCAGGCCACAGCAGAGACAATCCCTCAAAGAAAGAAAGAAAAGCAAAAAATAAACAAGCTTCCCTCAGATTTATGACACCTGCAATTGAACTATTAGAACGAGTGTCTAGTGAAAGGAAACACAAAACACAGGGTCTTCGGCACTGCATTTTTTCTTTACTTTCGATAGCGAAGACATAACAGAGAAACTTCATTTACGGGGAATAAATAAAAATATGCAGTATTTTAATCATATTTATTTCAATCACACTTTTAGAAACTGAGAAGAGCAGTGTGTTTTCTTTGTGTTTAGCAAGTATTTTATTGTCAAAAAAAAGTATGAATCACCGCAGATACTAGTTTTTTAAGAAAACTGCTCACTGTCAACAGTTGAGCGGAGGATTTTCACCCTCATCATTAAAATCATGAAATGTTTACCTATATAGAAAAAAATATTTGGAAGACATGAATGAATAAATAAAAAATTATAGTAGGATAAAAATGTGAATTTAAACACAGTATTTCCATCCTATGTAACCAAATGGTTTAACTTCAGGGATCGGCTCTTAAAATGACTCTGTTTTCTATGCATCCCCAGTTTAATAGGGCTACAGCTGTTAACACGGGTGCGGCACATACAGCAACGGTTGCTCCCAAGATGACTAAATTAACACTTTGGTAAAACCTTAAAATTTTATTATAAATACCATATATACTCGTGTAAAAGCTGAAAGTTTTTTGGGAGAAATTCTTTTTTAAAGTGAAAGTGGCGGCTTATATGCAGGTAGTGGTTTTTTGCAAATTTCTAGCTGTTGAACTAGGGAGGTTGGTTTATACACGAAAGGACTCATGCGCGAGTATATATGGTATGAAAAATGCTCTTTTTTTCCTGGCAGCATTCTCCTCTCATGTGACGTCATGATCTCTGATTGAAGATCACAACCTTTGCAAAGCTTTCATGTATTGTGAGCTATCAGATTTCTTTCTGAATTGGTGGAATCCTAAAAAAAAATTAGAAGTGATGCATATTATTGGATTATTCTTATGAAACCATGCTTGTATGATTGAATAAACCAATGCTATCTGTTGTTTGGTGGACAAGGGTTTGAAACACTAACATACCTGCCAGGTTTTATGATTTACACGTAAAATTTAAAGAAATGCAACTTGTTTTATGGCTAAAGTGTTAATTTTATGAATTTGGTGATTCTTCCAGACTTTTTTCTGATGATTTTGCACCCAGCATTAAGACTTACTTAACTTAATCCATTTAAAATAATGCACTGATGTAAGCTATAAATAAACTTTTCAGTTTACTTGGGAACATTTATCTGCAGTTTTCCCACATGCTGTTTAGGGTTGTTTCAAAACACTAGAAAGCTTGCACAGCACAGAAACTGAACTGCAGCCGGGCTTGTTTATCTCTCTCTGTGTTGACCCCCTCCCACTTACCAGATAATGCATTGTTCGTCCCCCAAGTAACTACTACTCAAGCAGGCGGGCGTCCTGCATTGGAGCACCTGTCTTTATTACTCCCAGTTCGAAATGCTATCTCAGAACGTAGTTATCGCAGAAGAAAAATTCAAGGAAATTTTAAATCTGTGGAATTTTTAAGCCCAGATTGATACCCAACATGACGAAATTAAACAAAAGCTGCCAGTTTTGTGAAATTAAAAATGCATTTGGGACATGGTTTCGTAACTTGTCTGGCAATAAATTTGGCCTAATGAAAGAATACGGTATAATAGGAAGTTAAAAAAAAAAGAAAAAAAGTTCAATGCTGATTCAACCTAGTACTTCTCCAGCAATGATTTATTTTGCTGGTCTTTTAGTCAGTAAGTTTTCTAAGCTTTTCAACCGTAGGTTGAAGAAGTGTAATATGTTCCAGGTTTGTCTGTCCATACAATAATTTGCATGATGTCTTGGCTGGAATCAACGAAATTAGTATGTCGGGGTTTGTACAAATTCGTCGAATTCCCAATGAAAATGGTCAAAAATCAGGACATAGGGGCGGGGCTTATTCTTCCAAGGGTGCCCATAAGGGGGGGGTCGAGCATTCCTAGCCATCGGCATAGCCAAATTTCTGATAAATTTAAACCACTAAAGTAGACGAAACCTCTTTTTTAAAGCATTTTTTAAAATAAGATATTAATGATTGAATTATTTTTGTTGTATTTTAGTATCTTGTACATTTACTGAAATGTTTGACAGCCTTGAAGGAGGTAAGGATTTTTCTTAGCCCCCCCCTAAAATTACTCATATAGGCGCCACTGTATTCAGCCCTTTTGCGTGATACTTGCGTAAAATCAAAGCATGATTGCGATGAAATTTCAGTACGCTGTTCAGCACCCATAGGAGATCAATCCTATTGAAAATGGTTATCATCAGCAACCATGGGAACAGTGCACACATGCGCAAGGTTTGTTCATCAGAATTTTCGCACATTAACTTCCGTGGAAATTGACCGGTTTAGATGGAATTCTTAATGATAAAATGACACATGTGCTGTAACTTTTTTTTTTTTTGTTGTTGTTAGAAATTAACAGTCACAAAAAAAAAAAAACACACAAATTATACTGCCTGTCAATCAATTCATACTAAGGGATTCATAAAGAAAACAACAAACAGGGTTCCCACTCAAAAGTAGAAAAAAAATTCCTTGACTTTTCCAGGTTTTCCAGGTGGTTCTGAGAGTTTTTCCAGAGCGGCAAATCAAATAACATTGCGACAAATTGTTGCATTTCCTTACATTATTGCGTTCCTTATGAAAGCATACATTTGTTAATTCTTTAAATAACTGTTCTTTATACAATTACCTGCTTTTTATTAATAACAATTAAATGCATGAGGCATATTATTTTTGGTATTATAATTCCATGATCTTTTCTGAACCTAAGTGGTATACTGCCCAGGTACAATTTGTTAATACATTCCCGTAAAAACAGTTCATATGTAAGAAAAAATCTGTATGTTGAATAGTTTGTTTTCCTTTCTTCTATAGCACAGTGCAGATAAGCTTAATGTGTGAATGGGCTCCTGCTCAGAGAAATGTCGAAAGAGAATCAACCAACAAAGGGCTTTGATCCATTGTTTAAGTGGCTCTCTTGTGATGTGTTTCTCCAAGCAAAAGTGTTCCAGGCCACTGTGCCTAATTGTTCCATGTTACAAAATATGAAGCAAACTATCTGCAGAAATCGAATAAAACCGTAATGTCTACAGGCAATTTTTTAAATTCAGTTTTGATAATTTTTAGAGAACTAAGGAATAATGTAATGTATTGAAAGCAAGATTTATCAAATTCTAGACAGGCTGTAATTGCAAATAATTGCTTACCTGAAATTAATACTGATAATGTTATGTTCATCTCACATATGAGGGAGAATTAAAAAGACACCACATAATGAACGTCCCGATTATACAGTCCATAAAGATAAACAGAAAATATGGAATATAAAGGATAAATAACTTTCATTTTCCCTAATTACTTTATAGTTACAAAAATTAGTGTATTTAACATAAATTTTACATAATATTTAACAAAATCATGTCTTATTTTTTTGTTTCAGGTTTAACGACCACCATAAGCAACTTGTTGGGCTATAAGCAATCATCTGTCCATCCCTAATTTAGGACCATTGGCTTCACGAAGAAGGAGAGCCAGTGCCGTAAGATAAACACACCACCCATACCTCATCTGGGACTTGAATCCAGGCTCACTTGGACGAATAGTCAGAAGCCAGAGCTTAGACCACTGCACCACTGTGGTGGCAAACCATGCATTTACATGTTTTAAAGAATATTTGAACAAAGACTTATTTTAAATTCTACATATAATGAAATATTTCAATCGATTAGGTGAAATTATATAACTGATTTATCTGTATTTTAAATGCACACAAGTATATAAATAACATTTTAAATGACTCACAACATTTAGAGTTCCAGTTAGGTTTAAAAATGCAAGCTGGGAGAATTGTGACTGAAGAGAATAAATTGCCATTAAATGATACAATGCTGAAGCTTTAAATCCTTTAAGTGCTTATTTTACATAAATATTAAAGAACATGGAAACGTTTGCTGAAATTGAAGTCTAATGGGAATGATAAAATGGAGAGTGTCTGACAGTCTCTTAACATTTTGTTAGAGCGGTTCTATCAAATCGATCTAACAATTTGTATTTTCTATTGGAATTCACTTAGAATCTTTAAAGACAAAGCAAACTAAAACAGCTATTAAAAATAAAAAACAGAGAGAGAGAGAGAGAGAGAGAGAGAGAGAGAGAGAGAGAGAGAGAGAGAGAGAGAGAGAGAGAGAGAGAGAGAGAGAGAGAGAGAGAGAATGGGATTTTTCAGTAATGTTTCAGTAATGTAACACGCCATTTTTTTTTTAAAAGTTAAGGACAATATTATAGTATTACTGTGTAACCTGTAATACTTGTATGAGGTGCCTATCGGTAATCACCATACGGAGCCTCATCGTTAATGCGTGGAATGGGTATTTCATGAGAAATTAATGCATGAAATGTGTAATAACTTTGTATGTTTACACTATCCTCACAAAAAAAATATGCAATTAAATTATCAATATTGTACTTACCTCATGACATTGTTGACATAAAAACTCCCTTGTTGCTTGTTTTGCAGTGGTATATTCTTTTTCAGAAAACTTTTTATAACACAGCTCACCTGAGGTAAATGCTTTACTTTTCTGTACAAGAAGGGCACTTAATTGTTTTGGTGCTCATTGTTGGGCAAAAGTATGTGAGGTATTTCCTTACTATACTAAATATTCTCTACGCAGAGGAATTGCTGTGAGGGATAGTCAATATTACCAACATTAGTTTAGGCAATGTGGAATACTTGAGAAGGCCAGATGAATCCTTTGTCTTAGATATTTCATTCCATGCCACATCTGCTCAAGGATATCCAGCTTAATCAATATCAGAGTCTGCGAACATAGCATGAAATAAGTGACCAGCATGATCACAGCTTGCTATAGGTAGGTTATGCTCCACAACAATTGTAGTAAACAGCAATTCAGCGTTTATCACGCTATTTTCATTCTTTTTTGCAAAAAAATTATCCAAAGGCTTTGATTGAGTCTTTAATTTTACACAATCCTGGTGTTTGTTTTGACTGGATATGCCTTCGGCAATCATCTTGTCCTACATGGGCTACTGATTACTCTCATATTAGAACCTTTATTTCAGCATTTGTAACATTTTCCATTTCCTTGCTCAAGATTTGGGAGAAAGATTTGGATGTTCCTGGAGAAACCTCTCTGCATATTTATTTGTTTCAGAAATGATAATTCCAAGGATGAAATTGGTAAAAAACAAGTAAATATATGCAATAGGTGCCACATCAGTTGCCGGAGCATGTTTGGGCCCCTGCATTTCATGTTAATAAAAAAAGATGCTGAGGTTGTTCATCACTTCTCTCTATTAACATCCTCCCATTCACTTTCAGAACTTTCATGATCTGAAGATTCACTATGAAGATCTTCACCTTCTGAAGAAGATATGGTGTGCGTGGCACGGTGGCTAGTTTTTTGGCTTGATGTTGCTAGGCCAATATCACTCTCAGATGATTCAAAATCATCATCACTTGGCAAACTTTCACTCTCACTACAAGCCATTTCAAATAACCTTAGAAAACAATTTCATGCAGTAGGAAAAAGCACGTCTCCTAGTCTGAGGAACAAGCTGTCAATAAAGTCATCTTCTGCTAACACGAGTTTGGAAAAAGATGGGGATTCGTAATTCACGGAGTTTTGCGATTGTGTCTGTTTGTTTGGGAAAAAGAAATTAATAATGTGAAGAGCTCCTAGTAATAAAACACCGCACTTCCATCTCCCACGCGGCGAAAGTCCGCAAGAAATATAAACATCCGTCATCGCGGGACCACGCGTTGCGACGAGTTGATCGTTATTGCACTTCGAACGGGGCTCGAAAAAGTGATTTCCGACAGTACAACGTCTTATAATTCATGAACAATGCAAAGTGAACAGCACTGCCTCAACTGCAGCAGGAAAAGTTTTGGCTAAAGTAACTTTTCTCCTGTCACACGGAAAAGTGCTTGGGGAACCGATAGCAAGCGCAAACTCTTTTACGATGACGCTTAACGGCATATTACCCGTAATTTTCGTCGTATTATCCGCAGACCACGAAATTCATATTTAAAAAAAAAAAAAATCTTTCGTATAATCTGCAGACTGTGACATTCAGGAAATAAAAATCGCCGTATAATCCGCACATCACAGATGTTGAACCAGAAGTGGAATTTCCGACAGAAAAGTCGTTCACATAAATAAATAAATACATCGCTCTTTCCACGTTCCACAAACACATAGCAACCGAAAAAATGTTTTCAGCCGCCGCCGCCGCCGGGAAATTGAATCCACGGATCTCTCTATATATAGCCAAGCGCGTTAGCTTTACACCATGGTGGCCAACAATCCACGGTGCTATGTGTATTTTTAAGTCAGCTTCTGACATCATAAATCCGTAAGATGGGCTCAGCTACAGAGACGTCTCCATCTGGTGGGTATTAACGGCACTGGCTATATATATTATAGCAGTTAAATCCAAAGGGCGAGATCCAAGTTGAAAATTCTCCAAATAAGTGGCATCAGAAAATAAATAAATACATCGCTCTTTCCACGTTCCAGAAACGCATAATGAGTCCGAAGCAGTAAGAGAAAAAAAGAATGATTTTATTAAATGAAGAAATTCATTTTTAAAGGTAACTGTTTTATATTTTTTATCTCCGGACAGATAAAGGGTGTGGCATCCATAGATCACGCCGATGCAGCTCCAGAGTATTGCATTACACCTTGCCATTGACGAAAGGCTGATACAGAACAAGTCGTAGAAATACCGTATGTACTCGCGTATAAGTCGAAAGTTTTTGGAAAAATTCTTGTTTTCAGAGTTGAGAGATCGTCTTATACGTGGGCCAATAAAAAAAACCGTGAATTCTCCCGCGGAATAAACCGACATTTGTTTACGTTTTAGATCGCGACACAGAGGCTTTCTGTATGTTGCTGCACGATTGTGTTCTGACCTCAAAACTATCGCGCAGTGACACAATCATATCCTCAATTCTGACCACCACTTCAAGTTTAAATTCGGCAGTGTAACTGAAACGTTTCCTTTTCAGAGACATCATGATTAGCAATGAAGGAAAACAGCAGCAACGACGTTCGCCAAAACAACAAAAGCAAACTAGACACAAGGTCGCGCACATGAAATCCGAAAGGAGAAACGCATAGGTTCGTGCAGCAAGTGCTGTGCGTACTTCTTTGGCTTTTTGCCAAAATCAGAGCCGGCACGACAGTCAGAGCTCTCCTCAACGATATCAAAATGACCCCTGTCGTCCCTCCCCACAACTTTCCCGATCTTTCGTTACAACATTCCTCCCCCTCCTCCCCGCTCCGTACAAACTCCTGAACTGAGGAAGATTCTTCCGAGGGAGTTCCTTTTCCAATTATTACACCCTTCCCTGCACAATCACGCTGCAGATTTTTTAAAAATCGGAAGGTTGTAATTTATTTATTTTTTAAATCGGAGTATTAACCGCATCGGTGTATAATCTGCAAAACCTATAATTTTAACTTTTTTAACAGATAATCCGCGGATTATACGAAGAAAATTACGGTACCATTCTTCCGATAATATCGCTGTTTGATGATATGATTCATGGACATTCCATTTTTTTTTTTTTTTATTGGAGGTTTAACGACCACCGTGAGCAACTCAATGGGCTATAAGCAGTCGCCCGTCCCTAATTTAGGGTCACTGGTTCCAGGGAAGGGAGAGAGCCAGTGCCGTAAGACAAACACAACACCCATGCCTCAACGGGATTCGAACCCGGACCCCTAACAGACGAATGATCAGAGGCCATCGCTTAGACCACTGCGGGACATTCCATTTCAAAATGATATGATTGATAAATGATATGATCATTGAGACACCGAAATCTGCAGTCTGATTTGGAAAATATGCGGATCAAAATCGAAGGCCGACAAATCGGCAGCGTCGCACTAAAAGGGTTTAACGAAAAAGGATACAAAATTGAGATTCTCCAAAACACACTGAAATCCGTAATTCTTCCAACCTGTCCGTAATTCCATAATCTGACAGTCGAAACCGTAATAATTACGGACAATTCGTAATAGTTGGCACCTCTGCTATATGCTTCTAAACAACGCAGCATAGGATATTTAGACATTGTGCTGTTAAATTTCATAATCAATAAGCTGGCACACAGAGATCCTAACGCAAATACGGCACAAAAAAAAAAAAAAAAAAAAATTAAACCGAGGGATAAAGAAAAATAATGGAAGCAACAAGTGGAGAAAACTAACAGTTAATACGGAATACCATTTTGCCTGAGAGGCTACAATTCATACAAGTACTTCCAAAATCCGGAAGTCTTAAAATTGATTGCATACGTTTGTGACACAAACATTAGTACTGAACTTTTCTCGCAGGTCACAGTTCATTTCCACGCTACGTCAAATTACTTGTACGGGAAACAATTGGAGGAAGTTTTGTGTACACGTGTGCTCATAAAATCCTCCTAACACTTTTTTGTCAACATAATTTTTCATCCTGAGGAGAGTGGCATGTTTATACTTAACAATATCTTTACGAAGGGCAATACATTTGTGCGATGTTGATCACGCAAAGTGTGAGAAAGGTCTGGAGCCCACTCAGGTCATTTGCAGTAACTCCCCACAAATAACGTCATCCAAAACGGAGACAGAAGCTTTAGCGCCTACACTGACAAACCTGAAACCAAT